>CAXKVV010000004.1:0-574523 GCA_964058805.1 Schoenoplectus triqueter | reverse complement strand
GTCTAAATAAATGGTTGTCAAGGAATCCCAACCTATGTTAATTCATAGTTTACACTTAATAGTAGAGACATGCATGTTTCACATTTTTTGCATTTATTAATATAGTTAATTGTTCAAACTAATATATAGTTGCATGATATCCACAAAAATTACCATGTTGTTCATAATTTATTCGAATATATTAATAAGTATTATTTCAAAGTTTATGATACAGTGAAAATGTTATTTTTTAGAATCCTTTTATCATATATAGTAAAGTTAAAAAAATTGGAACGTGATCGCATAAATGATAATACGAAATGAAAAACAAACAAAAAAAATCGGCAAGATGAATGTTTAGTCTGAATTCATTTATTTCAAAGATGCTCTTAGAGAGTCAGAGGCCATACCTGATGGACAATATTTCATTTAACCTAGACTTACGTGTAAGATAAGTAGAACGTGATTGCATAAATTATAACAAGAGATGCAGAATGAAAGAAATTTATAAGATGATTGCTTTAGTCTGAATTCATTTTATTTCAAATACTCTTAGAGAGTTAGAGACACAGTGGTCATACCTTATAAACAATATTTCTTTTGACCTAGACTTACATGTAAGAGAAGTAAACGGAAATTAGTTTTACCAACCGGAAAAAAAATGCCACATTTTTGGCAAATATAGCGCAGTGGGAAAAAAAATATTTCTCTAAAGAATTTTAATTGCTAACAGTCAATACACTTTGTATGCTTCGTGTAGATTCAAATTGACTAAATGGTTTTGGCTTGGTGTTTAATTTGAAGATTCTGATTTTAATACCATTCTAACAAAAAAAAATGACAAAAAAAAATGAGAAAATGAAAATAAATTGGTTCATTGGTGATTGCACAAAGTGAAGCTGCATATCTGCTTCTCTAGTATATAATATAAAATTAGTCTCACTTACCACTGGGGTTTACTACCAGTACCCATTTCCACTCGGTTTTTTTTGTATATAATAATTATAATAATTATATTATTAATAATAAGAGTGATAAAAGTAAAATTTGAAATCTACGAATGGTAGCGCGTCACTGACAGTGGCGCAGAGCAAATACGCCACTGTTAGTGGCGTCTTTACATAAAATAATATAAACATACCACTGACAGTAATGTGTTTGCTCTTGTTCATTCTGATCACGATCCATTATCATTGTTTCAACATTATTACTGCCGATCAACCATCAAAGACGCCACTAATAGTAGTGCATTTACAAAGATGCTACTGTTAGTGACGCGTTTACTTAAAGATGTTACTAACAGTGGTACGCTGTCATTCATAGATTTTAAAATTTACTTTTATTACTCTTATTATTAATAATATAATTATTATAATTATTATATAAAAAAAACTGATTTCCACTTGGCCAACTGAACCGCAACTATATAACCCGAAGGTAGCAATAAGGAATATCAGATCTAGTGTAGCGATCTCGCCTCTCTCTAGATCCTCGCTTCGGTGGATGACCGGAAGAGGCATCAAAAGAGAATACCAAGTGAAGCAATCTCACCTCTCTCTACATTCTCGTTTTGCTTCCTCTCCAAGTAAGTAACTCGCTCAAAATGAAGATACCTTTAAACACTATGGCAAAATCCTGCCATAGTTTTTATGGCAGCAGATTGGGATCCCCTTTCCCTGTTATGACGTGCTTTTGATCAGGATCTACTACAATTTCTTTTTGTATAATGTGGTAACTGGTAACTATAGTAGGGTGTTTTTTTTTATCGTAGGTCAATTTTATTTGTCAGTTAAACCCTAACCACACTGCTTAAACTGATTTGTTTCTGTAGAAATATAGGAATGGAAAAATCGAGAATTGGAATCGCCAATGATGTTACTGAGGTAAGTTTCTTTTTCTTATTTTCCCCTTTCCCAACTTCTCCAATATTTAATTTTCACTGAGCTATGAACTAATTTTATGAAACTGTTGTAGTTGATCGGAAACACACCATTGGTGTACTTGAACAAGGTGGTGGAAGGGTGCAGGGCCCGCATCGCAGTGAAGCTCGAGTCTATGGAGCCATGCTCCAGTGTCAAGGACAGGTGCTGTTCTTTTTTTCTTGTCTTTTTTTTTCTCTGTGATTCTTTCAGCAATTTTTTTAAAGTAAGCCAGTGAATTGACAATGTCATTTAAAAGGAATGTTGTACAAAATATTATAAAAAAAAAGCCAATCCAGTCACTAAACCATGAGTACTTCTAGTTTCTACCTCTATCTCATCAACAAAAATGTACAATCCTTCTATTTGCCAAAGAATTCTACTATTTCTAACTACAATGGTCCAACATTCAGTGGCTCAAAAAGAATCCATAGGTTGAGTTGGTTTCATGCATTGAAATTCGGGTTTGCACCCAGCATCTCCTATTGAAGAATAAATTAGAGATAGTTCATTCATATGTACCCCTGCAAATGAGGATGTGTTTAATCTGTAAACTATTTTCCTCAATCATGGAAGAAAAAAAGCAATTTGGAATTTCAATTTATTGGAAATGAGTGAATGATCATTGAAGATACTTCTGATTTCTGAAAGCACAAAATTTGGAGTACTGAGGGTGATATTTTAAGGCTTTGCAAGGGCACAAAATGAACTTCTCAATTTCTTGCTTGTTTTGGAATTCATATATTGAGCTAGAAAATATAAAACAAATGTATTTAGATTTGGAAAATTAAAATTGCAGGATTGGTTATAGTATGATTGCAGATGCTGAGGAAAAGGGTCTGATAACTCCAGGACAGGTTAAAATTTAACACTTTACTGTATATGCACAAAGCACCCAAAATTTATCATGTTTGCTACAAATTCAAGAACTGTTGGGCAATCAATAATTGTTTTCAGACTCTTACATGAAAGTAGTCGTGCAACAGATGAAAGTTGTTCCCTTAACATAATTGTGTTGACCATTCTATGTTGAGTTCAATTCCATTTTGGCTCAGTCCTACTAATAAGAAAAGAGCTCACAAAAAAAAATGTCCAGTTGTAAACATTTGATAGGTGCACTTTTCTAAAAGTTGGGTATTATTTTGCAAGGAAGATTAATAATACTGGGTATAGTGACTATGAGAAAACTCTTTCTTTACAAACTTGTGTAAAATTACCTGAATTAATTAATATTTTACTTCACCTTGAAGAGTGTCTTGATTGAGCCAACAAGTGGTAACACGGGCATAGGTCTTGCCTTCATGGCAGCGGCAAAGGGATACAAGCTTAAACTGACGATGCCAGCGTCGATGAGCCTTGAGAGGCGCATCCTCCTCAAGGCATTTGGTGCTGAGCTTGTGCTGACAGACCCGACTCTTGGCATGAAAGGGGCCGTGCAGAAGGCTGAGGAGTTGGCAGCCAAGACCCCGAATGGTTATATCCTACAACAATTTGAAAACCCCGCAAACCCCAAGGTATTGTGAGGTCAAGCAAAGAATTTTGTTTTGTAAGAACTACAAGAAATCTTGCAAAGTCGTGTTATTTAAAAGTTCTGGCAAAAAGACCTCTCCATACTCTGGTTATATCTTCTAGAGGTCATGAATAAGAAGTTCCATTTCTAATTGACCCTGCTACATTATATATTGGGAATTGTTTGAGGGAGAGAGGGATGTAGGTGGTGTTAGAGTGGTTTTCTCCTCTAGATCAAGTTCCTTGCTTTGCTCATATTATTTCTTTCATTTCTCTATGACCATAACTCTAGTTGGTTACGTGAAAGAACTACTTTTAGACTTGAGAATTGATGGGGCAAAATTTTCCAAGGAAAAAGCAAATTTAACTACTGAAAGTAATTTTGGAATCCTCCCGACTCATGTTCATTTGAAATTTGGAAATGGATATTTTCTTGCGAATTACAAAAAACTTGATTCTTTTCCACAATTTAGGATACAGGAGGGGGAGTGCATTAAGATTAAAGTAGTTGTTATTCTGCTTATTATTCAATGACATTTGCTCGCATTTTTGTAGGTACACTATGAAACAACTGGGCCTGAGATTTGGCAAGGAACAGATGGGAAAGTAGATATCCTTGTAGCTGGTATTGGAACTGGGGGTACCATTACAGGCACTGGAACGTACCTCAAGGATCAAAACCCCAATATTAAGGTAAACCAAACTAATTGTTTTGGCATTCTTCAATGTCTTAGTTTCCTTTTCCTTTTTGTTTGAGACTGAAATTTTAACCATTTGGTGAAGCTGTATGGAGTAGAGCCAACAGAGAGTGCTATCCTATCTGGCGGAAGACCAGGTTGGTATCAATCTCCCTCTCAGTCTCACTTGTTTTTCCTGTCTTGCTACCTTAGTTTGACATGCTGTTTTCTTTCATGCTTTAGGACCTCATAAGATCCAAGGAATAGGTGCTGGCTTCATTCCAGGTGTCTTGGAAGTTGACATCTTAGATGAAGTTCTACAAGTAAGCAACAAAGAAATTCATTTGTTCTTTGCTCAATAGTCAATTCCACATTCAAGATAGAATTTTTGTTCTTATTTCACCAGAACTTCTATTCTGATCCCTTGATAAAAATCTAAACCAAACTCCAACTGGCATCCAACACCCAAAGACCGACACATGTAATGAATTTCTGTGCCGCTAAATATTTGACTGGTCTATAGCAGCACCATACAGATAACAGAATATAGATTCCAGCTCTGACTGATGTGGTGCTACATCCAAGATTCTAACAGTTATAAATATCTGGTGTTGATTAGGTCTCAAGTGAAGAGGCAATTGAGATGGCAAAGCTTCTGGCCTTAAAGGAAGGACTGCTGGTAATTTGTATTACAAAACTAAAAAAAAATCATTATTTTAGAATGCTGAAGCAAGGCTTTTAGCTCAATTACTTGATTAATATGATATAGCCCTTTGGGTTTTCAAAGAGTGGGGTGGAGGTGGAAATTAAGGTATAAATTTCCTCATGGATAAGGATAACCTTCATCTTGTAGTTCCATTAATTAATATTTTCTTATCAGGTTGGAATATCATCTGGCGCAGCTGCAGTTGCAGCCATTAGAGTTGCGCAGAAGCCAGAGAATGATGGAAAACTTATTGTGGTAAGGATCTTTTTTCTTCTACCTTTGTACATTTGGTCTATATACTCCTTTTGACTTTTGAAGTTTAAAATACTCCCAAGGTGAGATTCCTTGATGCAATGGAACAACTATATAGTTGTGAAGCAAATTTTGTTTGTTGCGTCACTATTAGCACTCGACCTGACTGTATATATACAATACAACCAGTATGTTGACACTTAAACTTTAGCAAGTGTTCAATACAAATATGTTAAATTCACACCTGATAAGAACTATTAACTATAATGATTGAAAGGCAGAAGCAAAATAAAAAGAGATCAAAATTACACTACCACTGATCATAACACATGCTATGGATTTTCACACAGGTTGTTTTCCCAAGCTTTGGTGAGCGTTATCTGTCATCAGTGCTCTTTGATTCAATAAAAAAGGAGGCAGAGAATATGGTTTTTGAGCCGTAAAAATTGAGTTATTTTCTCTTTTTACCTTGTTATAACAGCTTTGTATGCTTTTATAGTTTTGGCATCTCGCTTTACCAAAATAAAGTGGTAGTGCTTGTTATTGTGAAATTTAGATATTTCCATCAGCCTAGAACTACCAAGAACTGAACAGAACCATTGTAATATCAGCTGGAACTTCATTTAAATTTTGTTCAGTTATTGTGAAGTTTATAATATAATTATGCTGTTCTGCCGCTTATGTCTTCGTTTCATCATTCTTTTATCATTTAGTACATCAAAGCATGCTACATAAATGTTTAAGGAAAACTACTGTAATCTTTGTTAAATTTCTTAAAATTAATTATGCGAATTAAAGCTGAGTGTGTCTTCAGTATACTTGGTGCTGTGAGTTTATATTGCTTTATATTCTTGTTAATTAGAAAACAAACAAGTAGAAGGTGAGGGGGCAAAAAAGATAAAAGATAATAGGCTCAGCTCAAATGTGGGGTTTCAGAATAAATGAATATCTCGAAATAAAGTAAGAAGGAGAGCACCTGAAATTTTCTGTATTCTAAGTTAACAATTTTGTCATTCTTAAATGTGAAATCTAAATGCGAATTTCAACATTATGTGCATGATCTTTGCTAATCGTATATCATCTCAATAAATATATGACGGACTTTGTTAATTGTTTCATATATCAGGTGATTTGAATTTTAGACGGTTTAAAATTGATTTTTATTAATGTATAATAAACAACGTCAATATAAAATTTGATGGGATAATCTGCTATGGATTGAAAGGAGTACCGTTAGAATTAATCAACAACAACATTTTTTACCGATCAACTTACCTCATCTATCCATACTAAATTTTTTTTATCTCAACCATCCGATAATTTAACGGTCTAAAATTATTTTGATTCACGGCATAATCTCCCAAATTTGATTGTTAGATTATCTTCACGGCCATGACATACTTGTAAATTTACTTCCAATTTTTATTTAATTTAATTTGCTTAACTTAACAGTTGAGAAGGAAGTAATTCGATAACAATAAATATTTTCAATCGAATAAAATAAATTTACTTGATAAATTTTAAACTATTATGTATTCAGTTTATCTAGAAAAACATAAATCGAACCAAAAAATAAAATCAAATTAGTTAAAATTTTCAGTTCTACCGAAAATTCAAATTAAATTCCAAATTTTGACAACTAAGGCTGTAATTTAAGATTCGTCGCAACATTGTTCTCAAAAAAATAATTAGCAATATAAAATTTTAAATATATTAAATAAATTTTCACATTAAAGAAAAAATATTTTAAATGAGAAGAAAAAAAATATTTTATATGAACCAGATTCAAAAAGATGAAGAGATTTAAATAAAATTAATAATGAAAAAAATAATAATATAGCATATTTAAAAATTTGACACTCACAATTTAAAACTTGCACATACTCACAATATTAAATGGGCCTTGAAACTTCTAACTCGTATTGGGCCTTGGACCGTAAGTTCCCGAAATTTGAGAGTAATCCCAAGAGTATAAACCCTAAACCTAGAACAAACGGGACTTATCTCTTGTACATTCTATAAATCTCCCTCGCCGCCTCGTCTCTCTTTCTCTCAGATCTGATGTTCATCTCGATCATAAGACCGACGAGAGGAGTGTCTCTTGTAATATTTCTTGTTCTCGCCTTTTTTTTCTTCTCTGGTCTGTTATCTTACTACGAAATTTCACGGGCTGTGATGCTTTAACTACCTATTTTATGATCGGAATTTTCGGATTCCTCCCTGATTATAGAATTCCAATGGATCCTTCTGAGCCATCTCTTTTACGACTCCTTTCTTTCTTGTTTTTTTATAATCGTTTTCTTTGAATTCATGTTTCGGTTTCGTTGAGGGGATGATAATGCTTCTCGGAAATTACTACCTGTCGATTGAAAAATTCAGACTACAATTATCTGATCGACGAACCTTATTTTTTGAGTTGAACCTTTGTTCTTTATAGTTTTTTGAAAATACCTTTTTTTGTTTGTTTGACATGACAAATGTAGTTTTGTGCACAAAAAGCCGATGCTCTGGATTGAATTAAGAACAGGAAGGTAGCATGGTACGGTGCACATAGAGCGAAGAAAAAGGATCTCTATGTCTGCTCGCTTTGATGCCTTCGGGCTTTGATCCTGTGGGCCTGGATTCGATCCACATCTCCCAGTTCTCCCTCTTATGTTACTCCAGTTCCAGAAATTAATGATTGTTTTAATTAGCAAGTTTTTATTGAAAACATTGTATGATGAAAATTAAAGATTTTTCTAGTTAATTTTATTTGATTGTGAACTCATATCGGGAGTGTTTGACACTCAATGGAATAGTAAAAAGTCAGTATATAATAGTTATTCTGACATTAATTTGTCAAACGAACTTTAGATTGAGTAAAATAGTGCGAAATAGTGCTAATTCGGTATATCAATTTATAGGTGGAATATCGAATTAGTTTTCGTCGGAATAACGATTATTATTTGATTATATTATACTATATTATTATATTATGGTTATAATTAAGATTTAGTATTATTATATTATTATATTATATTTATAATTATAATTTATTGTTATGATTATTATTATTTATTATTATTATTATTAAATTATTATTATCATTATTATTATTATATTATTGTTACTATCAATATTATTATATTATTTATTATTATTATAAATATAATTTTAATATTATATTATTATATTATGAATATAAATGTAATTATTTTATTATTATATTATTATGATCAAGATTATTTATTATTATATTATGATGATGATGATTATTATTTTATTATGTTGTATTATATTATTATATGTTGATAATAATTATGATTAATTTATTATTATTATTATAATTATTTATAATTATTTTTATGTTTATGATATGATTATTTTTTATTATTTTAATTTTATTATGTTGTATTATATTATTATATTTATGATTAATTTATTATTATATTATTATGATTAAAGTTATATTATTATGATTATGACTATATTTATTATTATTATGATTATGATTATAATATAATGATTATATTATTAAAATTATGATCATTTATTATTATTATATTATTATAATTATGATTGTAATTATAATTTTTTATTATTATATTATTACATTATGATTATATTTATATTTTTATTATATTATTATGATAATATTATAATTTATTATGATTATTTTATTATTATTATTATATTATTATTATGATTATTTTTTACTATTATTATTATCATTATCATTATTAGTATCATAATTATTCATATTTTGACTATTTTGAGTAACAACTGACAAACGATATTTTCATTCTTCCGAATAATAAAAAATGTTACTCTTCTATCGCTCTTCCAAAGCTATTCATTAATTTGCCAAACGGACCCAAAAAAATTAATTGACTGATTAAGTTTTATGTCATTTGTATAATAATTGAAATTTCTAATTTCTTCGTGTTTTTAAATATATCATATGGAAAAATTGTACAGGATGTTGAAATTTTGAGGTTAAATTTTACAATCTCCGTCTGCTCTAATTTGAAAATTAAATCTGGTTTTTGATATATGATTCTGTGAATAAATACATGCACGGATGTGCCTTTACAATCATTAAAATTGTAATTCGACTTGGATAGTTACAAGAAACATGAAAATTATAAGTTACTATGGAATTTGTTTTACGAGACAAGCTTTAAAACGGTTATCAAAAAAAGAAGGGTTTTAATTTTATCAATCTTTATTGATCTTGTTGAATTTAATGATGGATATATATTCCTCAGATTATATAAATTTTGAAACTGATTTTATACTATTTTTTTAAAATAAAAAAGTAATTTGTATTTAGTATTATGCTGGTTTTTATATGTAGTATGGTGTTTTTTTTAAGAGAAGTAGTGTGACATTTTCGTGCAAAAAGAACATAATATCATTATTTGATCTGAAAAAGAAATTAGACCATACTATATAGTAAAAAAAAATGTGCGCATTAATGCTAAGATGTTACGAAGTTTTTAAAAAAATTACAATTTTTAAAAATATCTGCATTATATATATTATGAAAATTAACATTGATGTTTAGTTCATATGTTTTAAAAAAAGATTATATTGGACGGCATTGTTAAAAATCAGTTTAATGGCATTGTTAAAAATCAGTTTATTTGATCGAGTGAGAACTGTGAACCCGAGGGGTATGCAACGGGCCAAATTGCACTGGTGCAGTACAACCAGATCAATAGATTGCATAAGGCTTCTTTCCATGTTAGCCTGGCTCAAGTAGTCCAAAATGGGCTGGAAAGAGAGAACCTTTTATTTGAAACTAATTATATATCGCTTTCAAAAACAGATAACCTTTAATTGCTTTATAAAAAAAAATCAGACTAGAAAGTGAGAGATCTAAAAAAGTAATCTTTTTCGGGAAAAATTTCTCACCCGATGAATGTTGCATTTCGCACAGTATTTATTATGAATAGATGTGTCAATGTGTTTTATAAAGTACAAAATATTTTATACTTTATGTTTATATTTTATATTTTAAAATTTAAATGAACAATCCAAACCGTTAAATATGATGTTCATATTATGATCAGATTATATATTTTTTAGAGTTTTTTACTATTTATTTAAATGGATAGAAAATCGTTGATATTGAATGGTTCATAAGATGTCAGATCAATGAATTTTGTAACCCTTCAAAAAATAATAATTTTTTTTAAAAAAATATAAAATTTGACCACCAAACAAATTTTGATATAAAAATCATATTTAACGTTTGAATCTTCCATTTGAATTTTATAACATAAGATATAAGCGTGAAGTACGAAGTATTTTGTGCTTTATAAAACACATTAATATATATATATATATATATATATATATGTCAACAGGAAAAAAAATTAAAGTATAAAGTCCATTGCAAGGCACAACTGCACAAGTACGGTAATCCATTCCTGAAACCTAGAAGAAAAAATGAAACCAATTAATCCTAGTGCCTGAACTTCTCTTTTAACGGTTATTTGCTTTTGTATATACTCATCTAATGATATTACATATTCAGGATCAGACTCCATGGATCCTAGCTAGAACATCGGTGCTAGGCATTAATTAACAATATTTTTCATTTTTGAACTTTTGAGGCACTGATACCTCTAGGGGTGGACCGCACGCGCGCTTGACACATGCCACATGGTGTAGCTCCTTAAAGAATGAGAGGCAAAAAAATAATATTACAAGAAAAAGGAGAAATGAAAAAACTGACATCATTGAATTCTGATTGGTAATTAGCTCTCAGCTTGTCACTGGAAACCGTGCTGTATTTACTTTCGGAGCGTCTTATTGATAATCGTATGGGATCATTGAGTTATTTTGACAATCTTAAGGACTTTTAGATAAATATTAAAAGAAATTTAAATAAAAAATTCTAAATATGTTTAGTATTTCAAACTTTATATAATTTTATTATTGTATAATAGTACATAAAAAATCATCAAAATTTTATTTAATTTACAATGATTTCAATTAAATGATTTTTGAAAGAATAACAAATAGTAATGAAGATTTTAAAAGAAAAAAGAAATCACGGTTCTCATTCCTCAACGTGCATCTTCTGAGCACTTTTATTCAACTTAGGCATAGGGATTATCCGCCGCTAATAGCAAAATAGGTAAAATTTTGCACGTCTACAAATAAACAAATAAACAGCCTTGCCTAAGATTTAAAAAAATGATCAGTTTATGACTCTTCTTCACCAGTTATAAGTGAAAAATAATGTGTGTGGGGTGGCCGGGTGGGGGCGTGATGTCCTCAAAATCCTGCCCCCTTCTCCGGCCACCTTCAATCTCCCGGGTCGGCTTCTGTCTGTATGTGAACATCTAGTGGAAAAGTAAAATAATATAAATATCATACAGCTTGTGTGTTGATGATGTCAAATAGTCCTGCCTCCGTGGAGTGTCTCACGAGGTTTTTAGGAGCCGCTCCATTTTATTGAAATATAAACTTAATTATCATTAATAATATTAAGTCTAATAAAAAAAATATTTTATCTATCTCTTCTCTTATCTCAAAATATAATATCTACCATTCTCTTTTAACACATTCGCGCCGCAACATGACTTAGCAATAAAAGAAGAAGAACAAACACATCCTATGATCCTATCAAACTCAAAAATAACAATTGCAATTAAACATCGGTCCAGTGACTCCTAATGCCAATAATCTCAAAGGATACCAAGGAAATTATGCAAGAGTACTATGCATCTTTGTTCAGCTTTGTCACTGGGTAATGTATTTTGCTTGTTCGTCAGAACTCTCTTAGAACATAGAAAAGTGAATTGAGTTTAAAAATTAAATATTCGATCTATTGGCTAAGAATCTTCATTTGAGTCCTTTAATTAATTTTATTCTGGTAAAATTCTTCATATGGTTGTTGGTTAATTGTTTTTCCGGATCACTGCATCAAAACATTTTTTTAACTCCGCTTCTTTGAACTCTTTGGATTGCCAATTCTTTTATATAGCTTTTGTGCAACTGCTTTTGTACTACTGTCTGTCACACATGCAAAAAAAAATGATCAATTCCTAATATTTCTTCAAAATAAAAATAATTCCTCAGAAAATCCCAGAAAAGAGTTATGAGTATCTTCGGAGGATCCCTCCTTCCAACACCCCCCCCCCCCTCCCTATCTCTCTGTCACACATGCACAAATGATCAATTCCTAATATTTCTTCTAAATAAAAAGAGTTATGAGTATCATAATTGTTCTTAGTATCTTCGGTACTTTAGTAGGCAATACTGAAGTTACTTTTCGATGTGAGGTGGTTGAACAAAAGCAAATACATCAAGTTGCTTGTTATATATATTACGATACTCCATTAGTTTTTTTGGCTTTATATGCTAATACAAAGAACTAGGCTATAAGCCTATAAGAAATATTTATAGCTTCTGTATGACAATTAATTAATTGACAGATCTGCATTATGAAGCAAAAAAAAATTGATGAAATTAAGGGGCATCAAACCCTTAAACTTTTTAATATATAATAAGTTACAATTTAGTCTATGTTAAAAAATAACTTCATTCTCAAATTATATAATTAAAGGGAGACGATAACTTGACAATTATATATTTTGACAATAGATCTTAGATTTAAATTTAACATTATTGACCTGATGCATATTATCAACATATTATAGCTATAACATATAATGGGATATGGAATACATTTCACCATACATCAAGCGATTTGAAGTATCATGGTTCAAAATTAACATTCCTTGTTGCGTCACCAAATCACACCTAAATTAACATTCCTTGAGCTTCTTCTCTTTTTTTTTTGTTGGGTATGAAAATCCATTGTTAAGATCATCAAAATAATCATTCTCAAGTGATCCATCCTATATAAATGTTATTGCCTCATGCCAAAATACTCTTTCCATTGCCAATATTTACTGATTCTCTCAAGGTTGTGGACAGATAGTTGAAAGATATATATGCTGAAGCAAATCTCATAATAAATATTTAAGTACACCTTAGTATAGAAAGGGCATGAGAGTATACAAATCCTTTTCCAACAGTGTGGATTACAACAGTTGTTCCCTTAATTCGAGCAGAGAATCTGTACTTGCCTTATTTTACCAAATATAAATTAATAATATGCGTTGTTTATGGTGATATTCTTCACTATAGTTTTGCAAGTTGCTACAGTAAATAACATTTTGCTTTATTTGTATTGGTTTGAGATCTGATTTGGCGCTTATAACTAAGTTTTTTTTCCTTCCGTACAAAACTTCAAGATCTAGGAACAACAAACACATAAAAAGATGAAATGCCAACTTTAGTATGGGTCTATTTATAGCCTTAGTTTCTGCTAGGACTGGAGTCTCTATACAACATACTAAATGAAAAGAACAAGAAACAAAGACTATATTCTCACAATGATTCATGATCAATGCCATGTGCTCTGTTATATATTGAAACTTTAACTGAACCCTGCATGCTTATTGTATGACTTGTACATGTGTTGATATCTTATTGGTTGTCTGCATTAAAGAAAACCATAATGGAATCTATTATTTCCTTCAAAGGAAATGCAACAATACCTATTTCTGCGCTCGTGTAGAGCTCAGCTATATTTTGTTAAAATGTATTGATTTTATGCTAAACTGCTACTTTAATATAGAGCAGAAAAGAAAACAATTAACAATGTCATCATCCAGCAGTATGCAGTCGATCCTTTATTAGGAGCAACGCAAAAACAATAAGAAATAAAAATAAAAAAAATCTTCTCAACTCAGCAAGCTGACTATTCTTTCAAAAGATGAGCATACATTAAAAATTCTTTTGTCGATCTCAAGTCGAAATTCAGAAAGTGCTGATGGATTTTTTTATTTTATTTTGGATAACAAAGAATTTTTTTTTCTGATCCACAACTCAATCCCTTAACCAAGAAGATGTGGCTCAATTCTGTATATACAAAATGCACCTCTTTAAAAATACTTGAAAGGTATCTAGCAGTTGATACTAGAAAAACACTGGCTGCGCTTATATTGTGATTACATGCTATAATGGCTTGCTTTTGATCTAGACTAATTAAAACAGATGGCAGTTGTTGCCTAAATATTTCATTATATTATATCTTGTTTGTCCTGAAATGAAACGAAAAAATTATGTCAAGAATTTACTTATCACAGTAAGGAATCATATCATACTGAGATATATAACAAGAGCTGTTCTTTGCAATAGTTTACACAATTACTTTCTATCTGTTTCTAACAACAATTAATGAAATCCTGCATAACATACTTAAATATAGAATATTTTTAGCATGTTAATAGAACATAATACATAATCTTACCAATTTTTGTTGATTTTCAGGCACAATCTCTTCCCATTAATAGCATCTAATGCAAGCCCATTTGTAACTTAATTCTTTTTTGCACACATCTTAACTTCGTCAGTATCGATGAAATATGGATGTCTACTTGTCGAGTCCAGATCGGACAACATGATTATTGGAGCACATACAAGATCTTATTATTTAATCAAACATAATAGTATTCCTTACAAGTGGGTATCAATTATAGAAGCAACGATCATTACCCTTGTACGGGACAGCATCAGGCCCTCAGCATACAAGATTATTTTTTACTTTTGAGGACTTCCGATCGAAATATGCAATAGATTAGGAGATCATATCTCTGTTCATATCATGACCGAACCTCTTGCTTATAAGAATGATCTATATAATGAAGCTCATTAGTTAGTTTTTGGGTGTTCACAATTAATGGGAGACACAAACTATTACTGTGCACTTCCAAGAGTGACAGAGACTGCAAATAACCATGAAGATCAACTACTCCCTATAGCCAATGTAGGAAGGATAATGAAGCAGGTACTACCACCAAACAGCAAGATTTCAAAAAAGGCAAAGGAGACAATGCAAGAGTGTGCATCAGAGTTCATAGGATTTGTGACAGGAGAAGCTGCGGAAAGATGCAAAAAAGAAAAACGCAAGACTCTTAATGGAGATGACATTTGTCATGCTTTTGAGACACTTGGCCTTGATCACTATGCAGAAGCCATGAAGAGATACGTGGAAAGATATAGAGAATTTGAAAATCATATGATGTCCCTGAAGGTGAATTCGAATGCTCAATTGGATACCACAAGAACAGAATTATCACTCCTTGGAGGTGGTTTCTGTGGAGATGATCAAACATGCTCAAATGTGGAAACCGCAACAAAATTTCTATAATTGTTAATACGAGTATTGCTGTGTGTGCATGTGTGTGAGAGGGAGAGCAATGTCATGTATTGTTTTATGGAAGCTTTTTCAACTATTTTGTACTTTCATTTCCTGTGTCAGTTAAATTAGCAATCCATTGATCTATCATTCCATCAAAATATTGATTTCATCTTTTTAATTAATAGAGTCGAGTACAATAAGATGCACTAGCTATATAGACCATGTTTTCTGAATTTATTGTACTTGAGTATTACTATGTTTTAATTGAACAGCTATTAGTTGCTTTTGTGAAGTTACCATGTGAATTAAAAACAAAAATCTTCTGAATTAAATAGAAATGAATGATTAAATGGTATAATATACACACAAGATTATAAAGCTTCTTGGAATCGGCAGACAAAAGAAAGAACATGAACAAGTTGAAAGTTTAGTACTAAAGAAACTAGAGTTATGTTCCTTGAACACATCTGAAGTAGCTGGTGCTTTCTCAATTTCCAACAAGTCCTATCATTGTATTATAGCTACCAATCACAAAGGTTGAATGCTGGTTTGAACAACTAAAAAGATAGGTTTGCTAATAAGAGTTTTATCCTTTCCAGAAATAAAGTTTGAGGGGACCATCAAGTTTCCAAGATTTATAATATGTGCTTTTCACTGTGGAACAATATTTTTCTTGAAAGTTCTGAGCAGATGTATTGTTCTATATTATTGGTAGCACACTGAAATACAACATAAATAAAAAGATTGATTCGCTCGAATAAAGTTGCATGAAAACTAAACAAGTGTCAAGTTGGTCAGTCAGATGACAGATTGAACTCAACCACGCAGAACAGTATAAAAATGCACATCGGTAAATATATTGCATAAAACAAGAAGGCAAAATCATGAAAAGATCTGCACGCCAGGCATCCTTCGTTATTTTTCTGTGTGTTGTGTTGAGAACTAGCACAACAGAAGTGCACTGATACGAAATATAACTCTTTATTATTACGACACAGATACAATACAACGATAAAAAATAACTCATAATCATAATTGTAAGAGGAAACATTCTCCGACTATCACATCATAATACATGAGAGGAGACACACTCCGATACTCACCGTAACCTTCTTACATGGAAGCTTAATCTAACTATTAGTCACAAGCACATATTATAATCATTAGTGGCGGTTCAGAAATTTGTTTACTGACTTTACAAAGTCGATTTGGATTTGCCGACTTTAATTGGCGCTGACTTTCAACGTTTCGCAATCCTTTTGCGAGAAGATTTTCATTATTCGAATCACCACACTGATTGCAACAAACACCATTGCCGCCATTACCTTGTCTACCACCACTACAGCCACCTTAAAAAAGATAAAGTAGGTCAAGCTAATTACATTGGCTGCGAAAAAGTAGACGTGCTAATCGAAATAAATTAATAAAATGAAAATTCTTGTGTATAAAGGGAAAAGCATTACATGCGAAGGGGTCTTTTTCGTCCTAACGTAATTTTTTTCTATGGAATAATTTTTGTAGAGAAGGATGCCATTAGCCACCATGCCGTAGTGATGAACTTTGACACATCATCAGTATTGTTCACCATAACAACTGTAACAGACAGGAGATGATTATATATAAAAGGATAATTTTTCAAATAAAATAGAATATTTAAAATTACTTTTCAATGTTCATTCGACGGTTTTTGGAAGTAAAAGTTCGAAGATAAGAAATGTATCTTAATGTGGCGAAAATTATCCAATTATCCCTTTAATGTGAGTTTTGCTTTATTTTCTTGTTTATACCAATTTGAACCTTTTGTATCAACGCTGATACTGTCAAATTGATTCTGGTATATATACCCTTAAGTGAGTCATCTTAATGCCTGAATATTTATTCCAAGTGCTATGGTATGACTTATGAGATCCAGGGAATGAATGTAGAAACAACTGTGTAACTGGTGGCTGAATTCTTTTACTATTTAGTATTATGGTCCATACAAAAGTAAACATTTTAATTCATTTCATATATCTTTGTGCTGACAAAATGTTTATTATATAACAGTAGTCAGCTGGCACGTCCTGAAAATATTTATACTATGAAAACTGAGTGTTGGATAAAACATTTTAACTGTTCTCTGCAATGTGAGGCAAGATTGCATCAAAATGCCTTTCATGCATTGAATACGGGATTATACAAGAGCACTCATAATGAAAAATGCTTGGGCAACAATCAATCATGCAATGCTTAATTAATCAATTAGTCACTCTGTTAATTTGTACTTTGAACATATGAACGAGAACAGAGAATCCTGTTTAATAGATAAAAAAATGTCATGCCAACAATATTTCACTTGGCTGACTTGGCCGACAGCTGATGTAGAAAAAGTTTTTTTACCAGTTCAATACAAGTATCAGGCAAAGCCTAGTACTTCAAAAAAAATTTCAATATGGAAAAAGGAAAAAGAAAAAAGTATACACATTGCTAAATAAATGCACACAACATTTTCATGAGAGTGCAATTGCTTCACTAGCCTATGGTATATTATTGCTAAATTAATGTACACAAACAATTTGACAAGCTTCGGTATAAGAGGAGAAAAAAAGAGAAAAAAAGAAGAAGAAGCTTTACTATTACTATTAGGCTCCATAAGATCTCTGGATTTTAACGGGCTTCAATTTAGTTTTAATTGGGCCAGAAAGGGTATATATCAAGAGAGGTCATAATCAATTTCGTGAAGTTGGGGGGCTGGAGAATGAATCCATCAAAATAATGTGAACGCACAGATCCTAACTTTATTTTGGTTACTTCAGAGTTAATATATTCAACGAAATATTTTAAAGTACACTAATTAATACGCGAGCTTATGAAAATATGTAGTACATCCGTAATTTACCTTTTATTATGGCATTTTGTATTTTTATCTTCGTGGCTTTCAAATAAATTGGACGTCATATAAATACAAAAATATATCCTATTAGTAAAATGCTAAATTTATTACTATATTGAAATTCGACTGTCCATCATCTAATCTAATGAGAAGAATGTCTACAGATCGGGTAAAAGAAACAGCACCATGTCAGATATTTCAAAATAAAAAGGTGCTAATTGTTAAATTAAAGAAGTAATCAATATCCTCTACGGTATCATAATAATGATATAGTGGGTAGCTCAAATGAAGAAAAAAGAGACGGTCAGAACTACAGTACAACAGAAATTCTTAGAATTATAGGGTCCTTTTTTTTTATATTTTGAGATATGAACAATACTATACTCTTTATAATACCACAGAGGATACAGATTCGGGTGTGCCAGAAAATGAGATGTATACTGAAGGGGCTATTTTATTGGTCATGTCCTCCGTACATCTGTGTTACGTTAGTTCAGATTTGCTAATAAATAGGTCTTGTAAAATGGAAAACTATACATCAAAAAAGAAAATAATAATAATATTAGCTAGATGTGCAACGACAAAACTTTGCAAAGATAAACAAATTGCAGGACCAAAAAAACCATTGCAAGCTTCGTGTAGTGTCTGGTAGAGAATGTAACCCTTTTTTCAACCCAAAAAGAAAAAGAAAGAAAGAAAAGGTCAACAAAGGAAAAATGTTTCTCAGTTGTGACTTGTGAGACAAATATGTTAATTAATTAGCAATGAGAGTTGTAATATATAAAAGGAAATTAAAATTTAGTCGGCCCACTTGGTAGCAACTAGTAATCTAAATCGCCACAAATTTTCCATCCGTTTGGTAGCAATTATTACTAATTTATTTAGCCCATTTGTTGAATCTAGAACTTACTGAATCTAGACCTAATATCGGTACAGGTTTTGCATTTACGTTGCGTCATAGTCTATGTAATTTGTTGATAAATTTTTGTGGCAAATGATTGTGTATTATAAGTTTTGTCTTTAAAAAACTAGTGAACTTTCATTTCCTCAACTCATATTTCTTTATAGGAGTGATTATGGATTGACAGTTTAGAACACATAAATATATTTTTGTATATTAATATCATGGTAGCATATCTCTGATCTTTTCATTTATTAATTGAATTGAATAAGCAATAAAAAAAACGGAGAGCAGAAGGAATTATTAGTTGCACAAGAAACGTAGTGCATTATAAGTTTTCTACATGGTTTAGTGGCACAGAAAACACAAATGCTGATCTCATGTATATTGGCCGTTTGTTTGTGACGCCAAATATACCGCGTTGAAAAACAGCGTGCCACTGACAGTGGGTTCGTTTCTTCCTGAATTCCAATTTCCGCTGTTCATTTGATGATCAAAGAAAATATTAACCGTTCTATTTGAATCAGACGGTTTAATTAAAATTAATCTCTATTGAACGAAGAAAAAAATATATATTTTGGTCATCGAACCTTTTTTTTTTTTAAAAAAAGCAAGCTAATTTCTAAACTTCTAAAAGCACCAAATTAGTTTCCAAATTGGTTCTTAAACTTAAAAAAAAAACCAAGTTCAACAAAGGTCAGAAGTCGAGCATTTTGGTTGGCTTAGTGGTTAAGCCTCCCTGAGTGTTTTTCTTTGATTAAAAAAAATTAAATTGGATACCTACCTTAAAAAAACACCAAATTAATTCATAAACTTTTAAAAAATATTACCACAAAAAAAAATTTAATATATAAAAAGGCTAACTTTCTAAAATTTTCAAGCATGTCACATCATCACTTTTTTTCACCATTAATTTTGTTTAAATATTTTCATCTTTCTAAATCCAAGGGTTCAAATAAAATAGTTTTTCTCTCCTCATTTAAAATAACGTGTGTAATATACTTAAATGAGGAGAGAAAAACTTAACCCTTAAAATGATCTAACTTTTTTATATGATCATTTATAAATTATTATGTATTTATTTATATTATTTATTATCATAATAATTATCATTATTACTTAACATTTAAAAATATTGTGTCCAAATTTTCTTTACTGAGAAATTTTACTAAATATATTTAAAATTTTTATATTATTAATTATTTATTTGAGAACTATATTGTCGGGACGAAATCCAAATTATAGCCCTAGTTTTAATAAAGATTTTATAAAGTATTTAGTGATGGTTCTACAACTGTTCTTAAAGAGAGGCGTTAATAAAAAAACTAAACAACCGTTACAGAAGTGGCCTAGGAATATTTTTTTAAAAACCTTTAGTGACGGGTTTTACTAAATACCGTTACCAAATCCACTATTCAGTAACAATTTAAAAAAAACTGTAACAAAAGATATTTTCTTATTATAAATAATATATTTTAATCTTTCATAATGATTTTAATAAAAACATTACTAATGGTATTTTTTACTATAAAATATTTTTTAATCATTAATAGTGATTTTAATCAAAAAAATCAATACTAAAGATTTTTTAAAAAAATTGAATCTCCAGTAAAGATTTTTATTTAAAAATCATTACTGAAGATATTTATTTATTTAAAAATATATTTTTTAACTTTAATTATTTTTTTTAATAATCATGAATATATAAGAACAATATATATAATAAAATTAGACTTGGTCAATAAAAAAGAGATTTATTTAAAATAATAAAATATACACAATTTCTATACGAGAGCCATAAATGAAAACAAATTGGGTCTGACGGAGTTGGTCACGAACCTCCACTACTTAAAGCCCAAAAACCTCAAAAAATAATAAAAATCAGATTTATTTAATAATATAAAAATCTATATAAATTTTTAAAAAATCTGAAAAAAATAAAAAATGAAAAAATGGATATATAAAATTTAAATGCACTTTGAACCTTATAGATCTCGTCATGAATTTTTCGTAGCCGTGTAACACATGTCAATAGAGTTTTATATTAAAAGTTAAGACCGTTTGAAAGTGGGGTGCTTGAATTTCTCCATTTTTTTTTTGCCTGTCCGCCTCTCTACATGATAAGTTTTGTAATGAATATAAAAGAAGAAATATGAATCAAAAGGAATGATGCTAATATATTGGGTTTCGTTCGATCGAGAATGTCAGACTGAGTAGAGAATAGTTGATGGATTTGATAACAATTTAAAATTTATGGGTCTCAATTTTCTGTATTTCTATTGTTGAAACCTTGAGTAATAGAAAGTAAAAAAATATTGCTAAATATGAACTTTAGTAAAGGTTATTATTAAAAAATCATTTCTAAATGGTTTTACCATTTTTTTCCTTTTTGTCTGATAATGTTAGAAACCTTTAATAACATTTTTTAGTAAAAAATATTATTAAATGTCATATTTAGTAATGGTTACTATCAGAAAATCATTACTAAAGGGTTTTAATTTTTTTTTTTCGTTTTTTTGACTGGCAATGTCAGAACCCTTTGGTACCGACTTTTTATTATAAAAAAAATTACTAGAGAGATCACTTTAGTAATGGTTATTATAAAAAAAAAAACATTATTAGAGAGGTCTTACTAATTTAAAGGTTTTTCCTAACAACATTACTCTTTGATAACGGTTTTATTAAAAATCCATTACTAAAGTTTTCTATAACTTTTTGACGTTTCGTTGCTCCTTATTAACTATTTTTCATTTAGCACCATTATAGAAAACTTCAACAATATTTAAAAATACAATCAACTAATTTCAATAAAGATTTTTATCACAAATCGTTATTATGATTTGTTAGTTTTAAAATAATTAATCCATCTTTTTTTTTAAACTAATCGTTGTTAGGAAATTTTTTGAATAAAGTCAAATGTCATACTGATATTGAAAATTAATATATTGATCTCTTCAGAAACGTTAAGTTTAATTCGAAGAGTCAACAGGTAATGAAATGGCTCTAATATCTCTTTGATGAAGAATATAAATGTTCTTAAAATAATCTGTATTTATGACACTAAATGTACCACATACATTGCATGATCTATAATACTAAAAAGAAATGGAAGAATAAATGTACCACATGCATTGCATGGTCTATAATAATAAAAAAGAAATGGGAGAATAAATGTACATATAATGGGAGGAGTTCATTAAAATCCGCCAAACTTTGTCTCTACGTCATCACGTAGGTCACTTAGTTTTGAATTTTGGTATCTACAAATATCTGTGGTCGTTTGACACATGAAATAATAAAAAGTATAAATAGTATTGTTATTTCGGTGAATTAATTTGTTAAATAAATTTTAAACTAAGTAGAAGAGTGTAAAATAGTGCTAATTCGGTATACCAAACTATAGGTAGTATACCGGTATAACTATTATAGAATAGTGATTATTGTTTGATTATGTTATATTATATTATTATATGATGATTATGATGATTATATTATTATCATTGTTAGAATTATTATTATTATTATTATTATTATTATTATTATTATTATTATTATTTATTATAATTATTATATTATCATCACTGTTAGTATTATTATAAGAGTAAATCTACGATGAGCTTAAACTCACGGAAGACTTTCGTGAGTTTAGCTCAAAAAATATACTAAATGATCTGTAAATTTTGATTTTTCACTCTCATTAAATTCTTTATATTGGAATCTTGTAGGGTACAAAATTTTGAGATGTTTTGAATTTTCTAAATCACTTTTTTTAATTTTTGAAAATCAGCTCCAAAAATAATAATAAAATATTCAATGTTTGTACATTATTTTCAAAAATTGAAAAGAGTGATTTAAAAAACTCAAAACATCCCAAATTTTTGTACCCCATAAGATTTCAATATAAAGAATTTAATGAGATTCAAAAATTAAAATTTGGAGATCATTTGATATACTTTTTGAGCTAAATTCACGGAGGTCTTCCGTGAGCTTAAGCTCACCGTATATTTACTCTTATTATATTATTATGATTATATTTTTTATGATTATATTAGTAGATTATGATTATGATTATATTATTATGATTACAAATATGATTATTATTATTATTTATTATTATTTAATTATATTATATTATTACATTATAATTATTATTATTTATTTTTATCATCATCATCATCATTGTTAGTATCATAGTTATCTATATTTTAATTATTCTGATTAAAATAGAGGTGGTAATCGAGATTCAGGCCCCCCCCCCAATGGAGACTCCTCAGTTTTACACTTGTACTGTTAAATTAATATAAGATAAATGGACATGAATATTAGATGAGTAATAATAAATTATCTCGATCTCCTGATCGGGAATCGTGTCCAGGACCACATCTGAAGTGGAAGCAAAGGGTCAACTATGTAATCTGATGACTCGAGACATGAACGAGAAATGTTGAAGTACAAGCAAAATAGTATTGTTTACCCCCAGTCATATCCATCCTTCAGCACATTGATCATATCGTGAAGAAATATGAGGTACATCACTGACACTAGTGTTTTGACAAAATTCGTACAGGTCAACCCCACTCGCGCCCGCCCGTCCCCGTCGTCCGCCCGTGCTCGTGCCAAGGGTGGATTTTATACCGGTTTGGGTCGCCCTTCAAAATTTCACCCGTGATAACCCGCCCTTTTTCAACCCGTCTCTGCCCGTGTCCGTGACCCGTGCACGCCCGTCCCGTGACCCGCCCCACCCGTCCTGAATAAAGGAGGAGGCTAACTTATATTTTTAACAAATAGTATTTTTTCCAAGTGTTTATTTTCTTTTCTAAGGTTCTTTTATTTATTTATTTATTTCTTTTGTTATCTTTCAAAAACAATATTTTACTTATAAATAATTAAAAAATAATCAAGTTATACAAAAAAAACCGTATTTTTTTACAATTGTTTCGGTTTTTTGGAATTTTTTGGCAAACACTTGGAATTTTTTTTTCTATTTTTTAATTACTTTTGAATTTTAGAATTTAATTTAAAAAATAAACATGACATTATTTTACAATTTTCTGATTTTTTGTAATTTTTTTGAATTTTTTTGGAATAATTCGGAGTTATTTGAGAATTTTCGGATTTAAAAATAGTAATACACCGTGCCCGCCCGTATCCGTCCCGTCCCAACCTCAACCCGTCTCAACCCGTCCAACCCATCCAACCCGTGCCCGGACAACCCGTGACCCGGGCAACCCGTACCCGTGCACGCCCGTACTCGCCCGTTTGGTAAACACTAACTAACACCGGGTATGCAATGTTGTTAGGGAATATCACCAATTCGAACAAATCCAAGCAAAATGTCTCTACAATTAATTAAAAATTAGATAAAGTTTTTACTACATTATTGTAAAATTAAACTTAATTATAGTAAAAATTATACCGTTAAACGATCTCACCATCGGAGTTGGATACTACACATCGAAAACTGAATGTACTCATTTTTTTCCTCTTGTTCCTTGTCTTAAATAGCTAAGGATTATCAGTGATGTGATCGTAACTGTATGAATCAATATTCAACTCAAGGAGCATCTCTAGTATCCCGCTTCATTCATCATAAGTGACATCGGTTATTAGTTTTCCTATATTTTTCATATTTCAAAATTAGATTAGTAAACTTTAAAAGATAATTAAAAAAATATAAAAATAACATGTTCCTAATAGGCAGCAAACATCCTCAAGCGTCACTATCATCTCGCCGACTAATAGATGAAATGTCGATGTCTCCGGCCTCTACCTCTCAACAAATGTTATCAGTAGTGATTTATCTAGTTGTCAATCTCTCCATGATCGCCATTTAGTAGAGACTGAGTCTGTGCACATATGGATCCATCTGCTCATTATATGATATTTTTAGACGGTGTGCATTCAAACGAAGAGTTTTAAGTGGCTGCAAAAAATAATTTATAAGATAAGATATGTTAAAATTAATTATATTTTTTTCCGTTATAGGATTAAATTTACTTACATCAATTCTGATCCTCTGTGACGTATGTTCATTTTACAATACAATAAACAGTTACAGATACTCCATTTGTAACTATAATTATTTATAAAGTATGATAAAATTAAACATAATTATTCTCAAATTAATAACATTTATCAAAATTATAAATTGTATTATTTTATTCGAAATCATCTAAAATTAATTACAACTACAATTGAACTAATTATAAATTAAACTAATTATAACTAATTATGATTAAAAAAGATATACTAATCACAAATAATTATAAATATATAATTCTAAATGAATACTAATAAAACTAAACTACAATTAATTAAATTTAAACTATAATTAACCTAATTAAAACTAAACTATGATTAAACTAATTCCAAGTTTTCAACTATATAATACAAAAATAATACTATAAATCAACCAAATTAAACTATATTAATTCATTTAATACTATAATTATACTAACTAAATTTAACAAAACTATAAAATAATTTAAATTTTGATTTAAATTAAGAGAAAATTTTACCTATGTAAATTCGGCCAAATCAATAGATCGACGGGTTTTTTTAACTCTCCTCTGAATTTTATGAAATTTGATGCAATTAATTTTAAAAATGAAGTTAAAATAAGAGAGAATAATTAAAAAAAATTGAAAAGGATTTGGTTTGGTTAGAAGAAGAGGAAAAATGAAGAAGAAGAAGCGAGAGAAAGGACAGGAGGGATGGGAGGGTATACGCAGATTGTGACATAAATATTTAAGATCAAATTTAAAACTTGAGTCAGACATAAATTGAATTCAAAACTCAGTCCAGACTGTTTCGCGTTTTGCGTGAATGTCACAGTTACTCATATCATTTTCCTCTTTTCTTTTATTTTATTTACTAAAGAAAATTGGATTTCTCGGGTAAGTTTTACAATGTTTTTGTCTCATCCTCCTGAACTGCTATATATACGTAGTTCACTTTGTATTTCAGTCTGAACTCCCAACCATTATCGCCAACTACTTTTACAAGGGTATAGAGCCTAGAGGTCTCTCCTTCGTCTAGTGCTTTGATTTTCTTCTGGTAAGTAATCTGGGTTAAAATGATGGTATCTTTCGAGCTTACGAATTCTCCATCCAAGTAGCTGTTAGAAGTCAAGTTTTCCATGCTTTTGGTTTTACTTCAGCCCAAATATAAACTTAGCTGTGATTCAAATCCTAATTCTACTGCTTGACTTCTATTTTTTTTTTCCCTTCTTTTGGCTACGCAGTAATGGCTGGAATTGCCAACGACGTCACTGAGGTATATATGCATTATTTTTTTACTTCTACAGATTTTAACTTTTGATTGAGGTATGAGCTAATTTCATGAAATTGTTAATAGTTGATTGGGAGAACACCATTGGTGTATCTGAACAGGGTGGTGAGTGGGTGCGGAGCCCGTGTGGCAGCAAAGCTCGAGAGCATGGAACCGTGCTCTAGCGTTAAGGATAGGTAATATTTTTCTGGCATTTCTTTCTTTTAGCGATTTCTCTTATTCTAGTCATGTAAAATGAGAAATTTATACTGTATAATTTCATCTTCCTCCATAAATCAGGAAGAAGGAATTGTAATTAGGGACTAACTGAAAAAAAAGTATGAAGTGGATGCATAAACAAGATAATTCTGATCTGATCTGTTGGAATAAGCTTTTTTTAGGGCCATATACAAATTTCAATTCGTTTTCAGTTGAATTAGAAGTTTGTAGACCATAAACAGCTGTTATAATCTGTGGTGTAATGATATTGCAGGATTGGTTACAGCATGATCAAAGATGCAGAGGAGAAGGGCCTCATTACTCCCGGCGAGGTTAGTGCTCTTCTATTCCCAATTTTTTTTATGTATCTGCAGAAAAAATCCAGTATTTGTTCGATTTGCCACTAAACCTGACATCTATTGGGCTAATGTAATTCATAAAATTGTTGAATTGTGATTTACGATTTGTTTGGTTTGAGTTCAATTTTGGTTCCCTCCTCTACTGAAATAAGCACCCCCAAATATATAAATTGGGAACTTATTATCAAATCAGATTAATGGATGAATTATTTGCAGAAAAGCCCTACATATACTGGATATTTGAAAAAATCTCTTAAATTCTTTTTACTATAAACAATTTTCTTAATAAATGGTTTTTCATTTATTAAAGAGTGTATTGATCGAGGCGACAAGTGGCAACACAGGCATAGGGCTTGCCTTCATAGCAGCAGCAAAGGGATACAAGCTTAAGCTGACAATGCCTACATCGATGAGTATTGAGAGGCGCATCCTTTTGAAAGCATTTGGTGCTGAGCTGGTGCTGACAGACCCCTCTCTTGGCATGAAAGGTGCAGTGCGAAAGGCTGAGGAGTTAGCTGCCAACACCCCGAACTCCTACATTCTCCAGCAATTTGAAAACCCAGCAAACCCCATGGTACTATTTGGCTTAAGAAGGATTTTCAATTTTTTATCATTAAGTTCGGGGATGTTTGCACAAAAACCTGCGATCATTTTTTTATCATTAAGTTTGAATTCCTCCTAGCTCTTTTGCTCGATCTTATTCTTTCTTTTGTTTCTGTACAGCACTGACTTGAATTTCTTGAACAAAATTTTTAAAAACAGTTGGGGGCGCAACCAGAAAACAATTATAGAGAATGCCAAGAATAAAATAGAGATTGAAAATATATATTGTAGAAATACAAATGCCAATATAGCAATATGGGTACAGTCATTTTTTTTTCCAAATTTAATGATACTATATTTTATAATTTTCTTTGCAATATTAACTTACATTTATATATTATTTAGAAATAAATATCAAATGTATTTTATAAGTAAACTAGTAGAATTTTGTTGGGGTGGGTGGGGGGGGGGGGGGGGGTGGGTATGGCATTGCACCCCCTTCCTTCCGCCCCTAGAATTGATTTGTGACAGTGCAAGTAAAAGGGTATTTTTTTTTTCCAGAAAGAAGTTTCCTAACTGCATGAAAGAATTCTGTAAGGTCATCTCTAGCTTAATTTGGAAATGGACTCTTATTGCAAGCAGCATTTGCATATGTATTTTGCATCATTTTGGACCATTAATCATTGTTTCAATCCATAACACATATCCATCAGTAAGCACTTGCTTTCATTTCTGCAGATACACTATGGGACTACTGGGCCTGAGATTTGGCAAGGAACAGGTGGAAAAATAGATATCCTTGTATCTGGCATTGGAACTGGTGGTACTATCACTGGCACTGGGAAGTACCTGAAGGAGAAAAACCCCAATATTAAGGTTAAGAAGAATACCTTGTAATTGTATATCTGTATCCTCTAAGGACACTATTTTCCATTTTTTTTTCCTGTCCAACTATGTTTTAATTCATTTGGTGTAGCTCTATGGGGTGGAACCGACAGAGAGTGCAGTTTTATCTGGAGGAAGTGCTGGTTTGTAACCCCCCCCCCCCCCCCCCCCTTCTTTTTCCTGCAGTACTAATCTTATTTTGATGCATTACTTTCTATTCATGTATTAGGGCCACATAAGATACAAGGGATAGGTGCTGGCTTCATTCCAGGTGTTTTGCAAACTAACCTCTTAGATGAAGTTATACAGGTAAAGAAGTGTGAAATTCTATAAGGAAAATTTCAAACCCCATTTATCTTTTGATAAAAACCTAAATCAAACTCTTACTAGCCAGTATCTACTGAGCACCTAAAATAATGGGAGCAGATCATTATCTCATTGGTACCATTCCATTGCTGGTATGTTGTGTACCGAAACTCAACTGGTATGGCTTGAAAAAGTTTAAATCGTGAACAAAGTGGGTTATGAACTGGCTGGAAGGTCTACCATAATGGTACCACCTCTGACTCATGAGATGGTGATGAGATCCAAGACCACAAAAGATGGTAAACTAAATGCATTTTTTTTTTGTATTGACTAGGTATCAAGTGAAGAGGCAATTGAGATGGCAAAGCTCATTGCCCTGAAGGAAGGGCTTCTGGTGAGCAGTGATGCACTTGATTATTTATTTGTTTTGTTTTGTTAAGGGTATAAATAATAAAGTTAAACATACAAGATGAATCTATGCAAACATCAGTGATAAATGATCTAATTTATGCACTTAATGTGGTAGTTAGATGATTTAATTTATTTTTCTGCATGAAGATTATTATTATTTTTTTTAATTTAATTTTTACAGGTTGGGATATCATCTGGTGCAGCTGCAGTTGCAGCAATTAAAGTTGCACAGAGGCCAGAAAATGCAGGAAAACTTATTGTTGTAAGCATGTTTCGTCCTTTTACAATATTAAACCAAATGAAATTAAAATTGCGATTACTATGAGCTTTGTATGGTCCAAACTGAACTTATATGAACAGTCAAAGAGTGGTATGTAGCATATAATTAATGTTGACATCAGTAAAGACCAACTACAACAAACAACAGTGGAACGGACAAAAAAAAATAAAAATCAGTAAGCGTGTTTGCTCTCATCCCTTACAGGTTATCTTCCCAAGTTTCGGCGAGCGGTATCTTTCAACTGTGCTCTTCGAACCGATCAAGAAGGAGGCAGAAAACATGGTTTTTGAGCAATGAATATACACTCTTTTATTTTATTTTATTTTATATCTTTACAATCATGGAACCAGGATATCTTTTTCTTTACATCTTAGCTTCTATCAGAATAAAATGCTTGGCTTGTCATGGTGAAATTTAGATATTTCAAGTCTTCAACAACGAGCACAGCATAATAAAAGTGGAACCCTTTTATCCATGTACAGGCTGAACTTCACTTTTGTTTGGTTTTTGTTGGGACAGTTTTTTGTTTTGTGGGTCAACTTGCAACCAAACCCAAGGATTCCAATCAAAGCCTGTCGAGGCACCAACTATTAGCCCATTGCATCAAAGCCCACATGACATCTTTTGTTTTCTTTTGTTCTTTTTTCTTTTTCCGTATCATTCCGCGCGCACACCTCTCAAATCAAGGTCCAATTATTTAGCAAATAACGAAGAAATTTGATCTTTATTTTCTATAATAGAGTGTCTATGAAGGTGGAGAGAAAGTGAGAACTAAATCAATAGTTTTTGTTCTAACAACACTCTTATTAGGAATAAGGGCTAATGTAGGATTACAAATAAGAAAACTAATTCATGCCTCGTCTAAGAATCAAAAGAAGCTTTCCCATCCTTATGCTCTTAAATTTGCTCCAAAGGAACTTGAAAGGATAAGCGGAGAGCTTGTCAGGGACAATGCACAAGACCAAAAGGAGCTTGTCAGTGCAAGAAGTGGAGAGCCATTGATTGGAATCTGAATGCACTGAGATAAGAACGAAAGGTTGAATTCTGGTCTGGTACCATGGTTGATGTGTTTGCTCGGATTGTAATGCACATTGCTCGCATAGATATCTCTGTAGCAATGAATACCTTGAATAATTAACACACAGAGAAACCCCCGTGCTATTTAGAAATTGACGACTTAAAAACTAGCAAACGGGAAGTGTTGAAACTTGTGGAGGCTAATTTCATTGGAGAGGTCAACTATGCTGGCAGGCTAGCGAATGTAGTGATGATGAAGAAGAACAACTGCAATACAAATTATGAATTGATTTTACCAACTAAACAAACTAAGCTTGCTCAAAAGAGTTTAAATTGAGCCAGGTTCTAAACCTGCTCTGGTACCATGTTAGAATTGAGAATTTAAGTAAAATTTGCTGGAAACTGATGAACAAAATTTGTTGATGCTATTCTGATTATAGGAGTTTACCAGCTCTGTTTTCCCTTAACAACAAATTTGGAGTTCAGTGATAAAATTGGGTGTCAATTTGTATTTCCAACATTATTGCATATAATCCCCCCCCCCCCCTCCCGAAACCTATTAAAAGGTAAAAAAAAAAAAAATCCTTATTTGGTTTAATCTATTTTTAAATTTGTGTTTGACAGGCCAGAATGGCGTCTGCCAAAGCTCTAACCCCGCCTGTTGAGCAACGTGCACAGTCTCGTTGTTGTATGTCTTTTGTTTCTTCTTTCTGTTTACAGTACTGAATACTGATAATTACTTCTCATACAAACCAATTCAAATTATGAGAAGTCTCTTTACAAAGTACTGTTGCCTGGTGTATAGTGTATGTTAATATAATAAGGGGCGGAATCAAAGTAGGTGTTAGTCGGCGTTCAGACGTCTCCTCAATCCTCTGAAAAATAATTTTTCTTCTTTTTGATGCAGTGAAAAATATAACTTTGTTAACCCGGACGTCCTCTTATTTTTGTCAGGATATTTCTTACCGATCGTTTATAGTTTCACCCCTGAATGCAGTATCTTTGCTAATAGTGCAGTCCACCATATTTACTACAGGATGTGATTCATTTGATTTACTGGACTTTACTGGACCTACATGTTTGATCCTCGAGTCATAACCGGTCCACGCACGAAGCTTCAATTTAACATTCATGTACTGCATGATAAAAAATTAAATCCAACAAAATAGAAAACATGATGTAGTGATCTTTCTAATGACCGGACTGGAACAAGAAAAAATAAGATATATTTTGTTATTCCGGATCAATGGAATAAAAAAAATTAAATAGTTTTGTTATTCTATGCAGGTCCTCTTTGAGCATTCATGAGAGCTAATTTTCGTCATAACTGGCCAGCCAACAAAATATAATTTGGCATCTTGCAACCTCTTGCACTTCTCTTTCTGTGTTTTTTTCCCTTCCTTTCTTTCTTTTTCCCGCTCACTTAGGGCATTATTTTAAATATCCATACTAGATAATGTTGTCTATATCTATACATTTATTGTTTAGCTTCTGAAACTAATATGTGTATTTCTATCAGCCTTGTAATTAAGGATTTCGACTGGTTAATATGTGTAAGTTCAAACTTTTACTGTTTTAGCTTCTGAAATTAATTATTTTATTTCCACAGCACTAACTATGAACAATATATGTGTATTGTGTAAGTTTAAAGTTAACGTCCAAGTTTTAGCTTGATAATGAGCTCATCTGAATTTATTTCTTTAAGAAAATCAATTTGGTATTTAGAAATATGTGTAAGTTTAAAATTGGATGTTCTTTGATAGATACTATTAGAATAAACCATAACATGGTGGGTAAGAAACAATCATTGGCGTGCATAGTTGCACGGTACTCACTACTAATTACATGCATTGACGCACACCAACTCTCGCACGTTGCTGCATTAAATACAGATGGAAGTCACTGATGTGTGCGTGCACGCAAATGACAACAAGGTGCGTATGTGCTAGGTAGTCGCATAGTCGCATCCATGTATAGACGCAAATTTTATGGACTGACATTTGTTAAGTTTTGTTACCTGTGTGGCAAAGTACCTTGCTTTGCGTGCACCTATGCACATCTATATTTATGTATGATTTTGTGTCCACAAATGTGGTTAAACAATTTGACCATAAGATTTTTAGATTAGTTGCATGCATATATAGTTGTAGTGATCATTGCGTGCCTATATCATGGACAGTGGCATGCATTTGTTTCCTATTTAATTTAATTATAATAATTTATGCCGGTGATGTAAAACATACATTGATAAGCTAATGTGAGTATAATACCACAACCGTTTTAAAATTAATTATTTAGGATGATCATGCATCTGAAATGGACATATCAATTTTGAACACAAGTAAATACAAGCAAAAAAAAAACACCATTAAAGTAGTTCAAGCAATATAGCATGCAATCAATCCAAGTACACAACAACTTACATATGTTAGAAATATCTCAAATTATAATTGATCAGAATATCCCCCAACTCCTATACCAAAATATCAACTAACCCTAACATACCAAAAAATGTCTATTACCCTCCGAAATATTCTTCCAATATATGAGAAACCATGAAGTACCAAAAATATACAAAAAAAAAACACTCAAAAATTTCTCACATTTCACATCAGAACATGCAACAAAAGTGAAAACACATTTTACTGATTTGAGAGCATACCAGTAAAGTAGCAATTTTCTTGGTACCAATAGGGAGCATTAATTTTATTGTGCGGTTGTTGATTGAGCTTGTGCGGGTATCTGATCTATAAATCCATATATGTTGGGCAGGCTCGGTAGCCCAACTGAAATTTGGACAACCTATAATTCAAACATAACATAAAATAATAAGTTGATAGTACTATTGATTGATGATAATTTTTTTAGAATAATGTATTGTTTCTTTGTGACTTAGCCTTAAAATTCTTGTTGGTTGAGTGTAATCAGCGGTCAAGATAAAGCTCTTGTCATAGTAGAACATAATTAGTAAATATTACTATTTGGAAACAAAATTTGTTGAGAAAATAAGTTTTTTTAGAATAATAAAGTATTATTTGTGTGGAGATTTGACCATAAATTTTTTATTGGTTGGGTGTACCTAGCAGTCCATGTAAAGGTTATTCTTATTCTAAAAATTTATATATGAGAATCATTTTAGATATGTAAAATATTAATTAATGCATACTTACAATATTTGTATATATTCCCACCATGTCATTTGGTGTATGTATCCCAAGTCTTGCAAATACTTGCACAAACATGGTAGTATTGCGGGTAGCGATCTCATTGAAAACTTATTGCATTTGAGCTATCTCATCTGCATGTTTTTAATCATTTTCATCACTTAATGCCTTCACTTCTACAATAGTAAAATGCTGGTTTTCTTGCTGATGCACATCAAAACTAGTGAAATCCTTGTAATGGTTTGGACAATAAAGTCATGCTTCTCAAATATCATTGATTTAACATAACAAATAGTGTAAGAATTGATAAATAATATGGGCTTATTGAGGTCGAGAATACTTTCACTCTCCGAAATGGTGAGCCATTTATGTTGACTTGCAAAGCAAATCAGATATACTACCTACTATATGTCTCGAAGAAAAGAGAAACGCCAATAGCGGATTGCAATATCAGTCAAACAAAATAGAAAGACGAGTGCCGAGGAGTTTGATGTAAATTCTAATTTTTATCAAGAAGAGTAATCAAATTGTTCGATATCATTTTATGTAACATTTCAGAAATAATAAATCAGATATTCTTAATTCCGTCACGTGCGTACAAAAGGCTAAATGAATAAAATAAATCAAATACTGAATACACAAAACAATAATAACAATACAAAATAATATACAGTATAGAGTAACAAAACAGATTACAACGTCTGCATTGGCGAGGCTAGCTCCATCGGAATGAACAGCAAAAACTCTCAAATAAAAACTCAAAAGAAATAAATAATACTCAAAACCTGATGGATCATAACCTGCACACATGCGGATGCGGCGAAACATCTCTGTCACCACGCAGAACTGCACCTAGCAAATACATCCCACACCTGTGTACCTAGATCCACAACCACTGTGAAAATGAGAGAAAATTTAAAAATTACTCAGTACAGATTTAGATTCAGTCTTAAGATTTAATCTTCTTTTCTAGACTGGACCCAAATATTGATCATGACTTTCTAAATGCAGTAATTATCTATTTATAAGTAAAATTCTAGTTTAATACATCTCCATAACAATTCGCTATGATATGATGATATTCGATGATAAATAAACCCAAAATATAAAAATATATGGATAATCATATAATATATAACAAATATATATATAAGGTACAAGATTTAAAGCACCCGTATATATATAATCCAGTTGCAAATTATCAATACATCCACAAGCAGACACTTGACTTAGCCTTGGACTTGTGACTTATCTAAGCAGACACGTATTTGGGCCAACTTACAAACTTAGGATTTTCGAGTAAGCGAACACCAATGTCCTGAATACCCTGAGAAAATTCAGCCTCCCGGGACGATAACACCCTAAGGGAATGACGACTAAAAGTACGTACTCGGTATTTTAAATCTGATGATTCACCTCACAAAATAATAGTAATATAATAAAATAAAAGGGATTAAGAAGTTATGCTTTCAGTTACTATATCTTCAAAAGGAGATAATTACCCGTGAAATAACAAATCAAAAACTAATACAAATGGGAGCCTACACCGAGTACCAACCAGGAGTCAGAGACCGCATCCCAAATGGGAGCCTAAACTGTACCAACCAGTGGCCAGAGAATCGCATCCTGAGAAATGACAAACAAAATATAATACAAATGATAGCTTACACTATACCAACCATGAGTCAGAGGATAACATCCCGAATGTGAGCCTATATTGTACCAACCGGGGACCAGAGGATCGCATCTTGAGAAATAATAAAATAAAATATGATACAAATGAGAGCCTACACTGTACCAACCAGGCTGCAGAGGACTGCATCCCGAGAAATAACAAAACATAATAGAATCCAGACTCGGATATGACCCCCACACTAAACACTGAAAGACATGATGTCCTAATCGCTTAAAGTTAAATTTAAAAATCTTAATCATATTAAGAATAGTAAAATATAATATTGATCAAAAGAAACACTATGACACGGCTTATATAGACCAAGGGAAATGTAAAAGTGTGCAGTGTATATACAGTGTATATACAGACAAGCAAAGGTGTGCAGTGTATATACAGACCAAGAGAAATGTAACCCATTAGTCTGCTTATACAAGACAACCTCAGACTGAGATCACCCGGTCCGCCTCTCAATTCTCATATGCATTTACTACATGATTAACTACATAACTTAATTAATAATTATTGATAGTAATAATATTTTCCGAATAATTATAATCTATAACTTGATTATTTAATTATATCACGTCCTATACTCTTATCCATCCACATACAGTATGACATGAAATAACATGAAAAATACGAGTAAATCTCAAATATGCTGGTCAATTTATCGGATGCATATGATAGGTCAGAGTTGATCTCTAAATAGTGTTTGGTTCAAAATATTGCAGTTCAAATAATTTTTGAAAACTTTTATTTTTCAGTTTGGGTTCCTATTTCTGAAAAAAGAAAAATAAATTTTAGGAAACCATATCTGAGATTGCTGGTAAGGATCGCGGAGCCGCTCTACTCCAAAGATGTCTGCCTTGAGATGGTCGTCTGCGTACACGGGGTCGGGATCGGCCTCGAACTCCGCGAGTGGATCCAAATCGACTATATCACCAATTATTAGTTAAATTAAGTGATGTGCTAGTTTTTACGTGATTTAGTTCAAAATTAATAATTAATTAAAGTGATGTTTAATTAATATCTGTTCGGGTTTTATCGTCTTGTTAAAATTTTGACAACATCTCCGCTGTATTTATGAGTGTCGGAATCTTTAATTAACGTTTCTTTTCTAACTTTTCGATGTTTGGTAAATGTTAATCACTTTTATCTGTCCTTTATTAAGTTATTCGAGATTCATTAACGTGATCGATTGATTATGTTAAGTGGTTATCGCTTACCTCCTTTTTATTCGATTAGAGATTTAGTTAAGATATTGTGATTTTAGTCGTTTATTATTCTCGTAGCGTTTTTCATTGAGTATTTAATAACGGTTTCTTATTAGAACAATTGCTAAATGTTATTCTAACTTTTTGACGTTTCTGACCTCCATTTAATAATATTTTTTATTAAAAACCAACTCTAGTCTATGGAAACTCTAATCAATAAATTCTATATTTCCTGTAACTAATTAAATTTTTGTAACACTTAGAAACCTGCTGTTTTTTCAGGTAATTTCAAAAATGAGAATTATGACAAATGAGGACTCAATTAACTTCCCAAATAGTTCTTTCTTGATGGACGACGATTCGAGGTATGAGCAACCTGAAACACAGTAAAACAAATTGTGAATGCTGTAGCTATAATTTGGGCAATTCACCTATTATCCCCCAAAAAAGAAAATATATATGCTGTAATTTTCCATAAAGAAAATGAAGTAACAAGCCAAAGGGCTTGTACACAATTCCAATAAATACTGGAGTCTTGGGTTGAGAAAAAAATCATTGTTAAAGACATTGAAATATAGCAAGGCTGAAGATATTTTCTTCATGGTTAGATCACAAACATGACTAGAGGGAATAAAATGAACCTTTTAAAAATAAGTGAAATCAGGACCAATGTTTGAAACCCCACTTGTAATGATCTATCAGCAAAAGGTGAGTGGCAGCAACTGTAACAATTAACCATTACAATGCCAGAAAAAAATGGGGTCATTGTTAGTATTTTGCAACGGATAAAGATAATTTTTTTCTCTAACAAATGGCAGCATACCATTTTCGGTGGAAGATTTATCAAGGTCATTGCTTGAAATTAGCCCTTCAGATGTGGAGGTACCACAACTTCTGTTAAGAAGTAGAATTAATTTTATTAATTCTATTTAGGCCTCAAAGCTAATAGCTTATTTTCATCATTGGCCAAATTAATTGGTTAGAGGAGCAACCCAATTGGGTCACTTCAACTCTAGAAGCCCACTTTAGCTCACTTTAATTTCTTACCGTTATTTTACCGTTAAAGCCAACTGTATGTATATAGAGTGTATTCAACACTTGTAATCATCAGAAAAGCTTGAATAAAATTTTTTTCATCATCAATCAATTTCTCTGTTCTCAAATACGAATTCTCAACATGGTATCAGAGCAGGTCTCAACCTGACTCAGAAATTGTGCAACAGCAAAAAAGGGACCATAGGCCAAATACTGGTAACAACCAGAAACTTCAACAAGGGTTGATAGTCACTCTACTGGTAACAACCAGGAGCATCTATACAACCAACAGAAACCAAGCCATCAGCTGGAACAAAGCAAATTCAAGTACCAGCAAAGGAAAAAAGATCAAATAGCAGATCTGTTCTTATCAGTACTCTTAAATCTTGATTTCCGAAAAAGCCTCAAGGCATCAGTTAACTGGCAACAGTACCAGTAACAACAAAACCCCCTCATCAGTCAGCGCACCAGCTGTACCAGTGACTGATATAGATATTCAACCCACACATAGTGAGGAGACCTATACCAGCACTAACACAGAGGCATAAAAAGGCCAATCACAAGTATCTGCTCTTTCAAGAGACTCAGAATAGAAATCACAAACCAGCGATACTCAAACTGATTCAAGAAATCAGGAAAACCCACAAGCCGAAAATCAGAGGTAACAGTCAAGATAGCATTTGTTCAAATACCAGAATCAGCAAAGACTAGTAAGCTGCTTCATACAGCAAAAATGCAATAAATCACTGTTACAAACTCGGAGATGGGAGCAAGCCAATCAGAACAATACCAATCAAGAGAAACAACAGTACCTATGTACTCTCCAAAAGCCAGGAACCTGATTAAAAGCACAAATCCTACACATACCGCAAACCCTAATTTCCGGTCAGAGAAATGGGGAGCCTCCAAAGCTAGTTGGTGCACCAACTGTAAGAAAGCAGGGCACGAGCGGACCAACTGCTGGTTCCTCTACCCATGGCTCCGGCCTAAAGGGAGGAGAAGCAGCCAGAATAATCGAGAGGGGGAGCGTCGGTACAACCAAGAAGATAGCAAAAAAGAAAAGAGGGGAGAACGGTCTGGAGACGTCGCTAACCCATCAAATACAGCGAGTCGGGATGGGGTGCGCAAAGAGCCAGATCCGATGTGGCTGCTGGCCAAGCAGCTAATTGTGCTGCATCAACAAAACACTAAAAAATACTCTGGTATGGCTGCTAATTTAAGTTTAAATTCCTCTCAAACAAAGTGGATATTAGATTCCGGGGCAACGGATCATATGACAGGAAATAAAAATTTATTATATAATTTTAGAAAATATGAGATCAATCAATTTGTCACCGTTGCCAACGGGGAAAAAATGAAAATTCTTGGTTGTGGTTCTATTAATTTATTCTCCAAAGAAATACCAAATGTCTTGTTTGTCCAAAATTGCTCATCCAATTTGCTGTCAATTAGCAAAATTATAAATCAATTAAATTGTGAAATTATTTTCTCAAATAAGGTGATTTTTCTAGAATTGATAACAAAGAGACTAATTGGTGAAGGTTTTTTTGAAAATGGACTCTATTATTTGAATAAAGAAAAATATAGCTTCAATACAAAAAAGGAAAAAGATTTGAGCATTCTTTGGCATAAGAGAATTGGACACCCATCCGACAAAATATTGAGATGTATCTTTGATTTCAAAAATTTAGATTGTAGTAATTGTGAGATTTGTAAATTAGGAAAACATACTAGATTATCATTTGACTTGTCAAATTATAAGAGTAACAAACCATTTGAATTAGTACACTCGGATGTTTGGGGACCCGCTCCAATTGAATCATTCAACGGTTATAGATATTTTGTTATATTTATAGATGATTTTTCGAAAACAACTTGGTTGTATGTAATGAAAAATAAAAGTGAAGTTTTTTCTCTATTTCAAGAATTCTATAATTTTATAGAAAATCAATTTGATAAAAAAAATTAAATTATTTAGAAGTGATAATGGAACAGAATTTGTCAATCAAAATTTTTCAAAATTTTTCAAACAAAAGGGAATTGTGCACCAAACAACTTGTGTTTATACACCCCAACAAAATGGGGTTTCCGAAAGAAAAAACCGTCATCTTCTTGAAGTAACACGGACACTTTTATTTCAAAATAACGTTCCAAAAATTTATTGGTCGGATGCCGTTCTCACCACCGCGTATTTGATAAATAGAGTGCCAAGTGCTAATTTGGATTATAAGAGTCCATTAGAAATCATCTACTAAAAGAAACTCAATATTGATCATTTGAGAGTATTTGGATGTGTATGTTATATACATAACAACAACAAACAAGACAAGTTAGATTACACTTCAATTAAGACCATTTTCTTGGGATATTCATCACAAAAAAAGGGTTATAAATGTTACGACCCAATTAACAAAAAAATTTACATTTCAAGAGATGTGACATTTCAAGAAAATGAGCCTTATTATAAAAAAATAGAGAATGAGATTAGTGAACAAGAAGCAACACTCCCATTCCCACATTTTTATTTTCCGGAAGAACAAAATGAAAATGAAAATGGAAATGGAAATGAGGAAGAGGTAGGAGAACAAGAGGAAGGAAATGAAATTTCTCAAGAGGATGTCGAAGAAGAAATTGAGGAAATTCCCTTGCGAAGATCAACCCGAGTGCCTCAAACTTCAACTAGGTTACATGATTTTGTAACCTATAAGGTACAATATCCTATTCAAAATTTCATTTCTTACGATAATATTACACCGGAATACAAGGTCTTCTTAACTTCGATTGAAGAACAAAAAGAGCCAAATAATTACCATGAAGCCATAACCAACCCGGTATGGTGTAAGGCTATGAAAGAAGAAGTCGATGCATTGGAAAAAAATGAGACATGGAGAATGGTCCCATTACCAAATGGAAAGAAACCCGTTGGGTGTAAGTGGATATATAAAATAAAATATCATAATAATGGCACCATTGAACGCTATAAGGCTAGGTTAGTAGCCAAAGGTTACACTCAAACGTATGGAATTGACTACGAAGAAACATTTGCACCGGTAGCCAAAATGAATACCATACGAATTTTACTTTCCATTGCGGTAAATCAAAATTGGACCTTGCACCAAATGGACGTTAAAAATGCATTCCTTCAAGGCACACTTGAAGAAGAGGTATACATGTCTCTACCACCCGGTTATATACGAGAAAACACTTCTAACCTTGTTTGTAGGCTTAATAAATCGATTTATGGGCTCAAACAATCTCCGCGCGCATGGTATGGCAAACTAAGCTCTCATTTACTTTCGTGCAATTTTAAAATGAGTAATGCCGATCACTCATTATTTTCAAAAAGAAGTGTTAATTTCATAATTATTGTGTTAATATATGTTGATGACATAATAATAGCCGGGAATGACTTAGAGGAAATAAAGAGGGTCAAAATGCAATTAAAAGAAAATTTTGATATCAAAGATTTGGGACTCTTAAAGTATTTTTTAGGGATAGAAATTGCACACTCACCCAAGGGCATTTTTATCTCACAAAGAAAATATACTTTGGACTTATTGAGGGAAACCGGGAAAATAGGATGCAAACCGAGCTCTACCCCAATTGATAGCAAAAATAAATTGAATACCGAAGACGGTGAACCCTTAGAAAATGTAAACCAATTTCAAAGGTTAGTAGGAAAATTAATCTATTTAACAGTGACCCGACCAGATATTTCTTTTTCCGTAAGTCAAATTAGTAGGTTTATGCATTCTCCAAAAACCCCACACTTGGATGCAATAAATAGAATACTTAGATATTTAAAGGGAACTCTCGGGAGGGGTGTTTGGATGAAAAATAATAATTCTAACGATATATATGGCTATTCCGATGCAGATTGGGCCGGAAGCTTTGATCGAAAATCAACAACCGGTTTTTGCACATTTGTAGGCGGAAATTTGGCCACGTGGAAAAGCAAAAAACAAAACGTCGTGGCTCGATCAAGCGCCGAAGCGGAATATCGAGCTATGGCGTCAACCGCAAGCGAGTTGATTTGGATCAAACAACTCCTAGCGGACATAGGCATTGAAACACAAAGTTCGATGAAAATGTTTTGCGACAATCAAGCCGCAAGACATATAGCATCGAATCCGGTCTTCCACGAGCGAACAAAACATATTGAAGTGGATTGTCATTTTATTCGGGAAAAAATCCATTCAAAGGAAATTGAAATACCGTTCGTGAGGAGTAAAGACCAAGTTGCCGATATCTTCACAAAAGGATTAGAGCCTAAACCATTTGAAGAAAATTTAAACAAATTAGGGTTGATCGATATTTACAACCCTAATTTGAAGGGGAGTGTTAAGAAGTAGAATTAATTTTATTAATTCTATTTAGGCCTCAAAGCTAATAGCTTATTTTCATCATTGGCCAAATTAATTGGTTAGAGGAGCAACCCAATTGGGTCACTTCAACTCTAGAAGCCCACTTTAGCTCACTTTAATTTCTTACCGTTATTTTACCGTTAAAGCCAACTGTATGTATATAGAGTGTATTCAACACTTGTAATCATCAGAAAAGCTTGAATAAAATTCTTTTCATCATCAATCAATTTCTCTGTTCTCAAATACGAATTCTCAACAACTTCTTAGGCAAAAATCAGAATTCAACTTTCTTGTGCAAAACTTGGACTAAAGGATTGTAGCTTGAGTTTTCCCGTCTCTTTTTCATTATTTTTGTATTCTTAGGAAAAAGGAAAGAAAGTACAGCTCGATTCTTTTGCGAGGCATTTTTTGTTAGCCCAAAAGGTTTGGGTTTTTTTTTTTCCTTGTAAATGTAAATTGTGTGCAGTTTGGAGTGGGGTGAGTTGGGTTTGCTCGATTGAAGAGCTATTTTAGGCAAAATTGATGAAAAATGTGCATTGTTAAACTTTTTATTCCTTTTATTATTACATTTGTAAAGACGTGGCCAGGGAGGCCATGTGTGTAGCGTTTGAAAGGTTCAATGGAATTAATACATAGCTTGAATAGCAACATTTTGAGTAAACTTGTAGAATCTTTTAAATGATGGAATGGAATTTATCAAAATCACAGACCGAAGTAGGAAACAGTGATGAAATTAAGGAGAGTAAGAAGTATTGATTCTTTTCCTCTCTTGTTTCATGAACTCACAAGCCCCGTATGTGTGGTTTTTTTTATTTGAACGATCAAATTATTTATTAACCAACAGTTCTGATTTAACAAAAATATATATTAAAATCGTGTTTAGACTTGTCCGTGACCGTTATAATTTGAAATTGAGGTAAGATAGGAAAAAACATAATGCACCTGCAAGTCTGTAACTAAGAACGCTAGTACCTAGCACATTGAAGGGGCATTAAAGTTGGGCCCACCAGTCATTTTGGCATCTTGGAGATGCGCCACGCGCAGGTGTGTTATTATCGTTAGATCTTAACCCCCTTTTTTTCCTCTTTAGGTTTCCTCTTCACTCCGCCGCAACATCTGTTCCTCAGTTCTCTTTCTGATCGGAAAGTCTCGCGTTTCGATTTTCGAGCTATTAGTTCGCTCTTTTCGATTATTAAATTCCATTATGTTGGATCTTTTTCTTTATATTTCAGAGATATTGTCGAATATCTCACATCTTGAATGGTTTTACCACCGGCTTTATTTGATTGTTTTTACATTCTATCGGTTTGGATGATTTCTCATGTTTACAAATTACGTTCTTGTGTTTTCTTTGTAGTGAAAATCTTGCGAATCGCATTTGCTTGTGGCTTTTTTTATGCTATACTTTTTTTTATTTTTGTACTAAACAAAGAAAAGTACTATTTTGAATCGATTTTTATATTTTAGTTATTTCTGTTGAGTGTTTTTTTTCGTTTCGAGATGAGCAGAGAACAGCCAGTGATGACAATCGATGGCATGAGCTTCAATGGTATTTTTTTGCGCATCAGGTAAAACCTGAGCCATTGATGGCAACGATTAATGTGCCAAAATGCTAATCTGAGGCTTTATTTTCTTGACGCACCTAATTAGGTGATAAACTGATAATGGATTACAAATATAAAGGTATCTGTTTTATTGCTTGTCAACTGGTCTAAATTCAGCTTATTCTCGGTTTTTTTTCTCATTATTTGTTGTCAATTGGGTTCCTATATTCTGTTTCTTTATCTTCACACTTCTCACGCCCAGAACTTATGTTACGGGAGTGTTTGGCACTCAATGAAATAACAAAAAATTAGAATAGAATAGTTATTCTGACAAATTAATTTGCCAAACGAATTTTAGACTAAGTAGAAGAGTGCGGAATAGTGCTAATCCGATATACCAATTTATAGGTGGAATATCGGATTAGCTCTCGTCGGAATAGCGATTATTATTTGATTATATTATATTATATTATTATATTATGATTATGATTAAGATTTAGTATTATTATATTATTATATTATATTTATGATTATAATTTATTATTATATTAATATTATGATTATTATTTATTATTTATTATTATTATCATCATTATATTATTATTATTAAATTATTATTATCATTATTATTATTATATTATCGTTATCATTAGTATTATTATATTATTTATTATTATTATAAATATAATTTTAATATTATATTATTATATTATGAATATAAATATAATTATTTTATTATTATATTATTATGATCAAAATTATTTATTATTATATTATTATATTATGATGATTGTAATTATGATTATTATTATTTATTATTATTTTATTATATTGTAATTATATTATTATTATTATTATTATTATTTATTATGATATTTTATCATGATTATTATTATTATTTTATTATTATATTATTTTAATATGTTGATTACAGTAATGATTAATTTATTATTATATTATTATAATTATAATTATTTTTAATTATTTTTATAATTATGATTATATTATTATTATTATATTATATGATTATGATTATGGTTATATTATTATGATTATGACTATTATTATTATTATTATTATCATGATTATGATTATGATTATTATATTATGATTATATTATTAAAATTATGATTACTTATTATTATTATATTATTATAATTATGATTGTAATTATAATTTTTTATTATTATATTACTATATTATGATTATGTTTATATTTTTATTATATTACTATTATAATATTATTATTTATTATGATTATTTTTTATTACTTTATTATATTTTATTATGTTGTATTATATTATTATATATTGATTATATTTATGATTAATTTATTATTATATTATTATAATTATATTATTATGATTAGGATTATGGTTATATTATTATGATTATGACTATAATTATTATTATCATAATTATGATTATGATTATATTATTAAAATTATGATTACTTATTATTATATTATTATAATTATGATTGTAATTATAATTTTTTATTATTATATTACTATATTATGATTATATTTATATTTTTATTATATTACTATTATAATATTATTATTTATTATGATAATTTTTTATTACTTTATTATTATTATTATTTTACTATTATGATTATTATTTTACTATTATTATTATTATCATCATCATTATTAGTATCATAATTATTCATATTTTAACTATTCTGAGTAACAACTGCCAAATAATATTTTCACTCTTCCGAATAGTCAAGAATATCACTATTCTACCACTCTTTCAAAAAAAATATTATTTTATCACTCTTCCAAAATTACCACTCTTTCAAAGTTATTCCTTGATTTGCCAAACGGACCCGTAATGAATGGCAAATTATGTGACTATTGCATATTATGTCGTTTCTATGTGTGGATTTTTGTTGTAATTGTTTGAAATATTGCGTAATATAATGTGTGGTTATTTATACTTCAATTGTACAAGAATTGTGTCTTTATGCTTGATAAAAATGATTTTCGTGTGTAATTCCTCTTTTTGCAGTTGGCAGAATGGAAGGGATATTAAGGAACATTGAGTTTAGCTTAATTGTGAAAATCATGTCTAATTGATAAAGTTCAATCTACTAGATGGGGATTAACGGATGCTTCATAGTTCTACTAAACGTTTTGTCGATTTTGTTTCTGGAAGAGTAGTAAATGCTGAATCTTTGTGTTGATTTTTGGCATGAAGTGTATCCTTGAATAAATTAATTTTAATATAAGTGTATCCTTGATTTTTGGCATGAAGTGCATCTTGTTGCAAGTCCCAGGTTTTTACATGATTACTTTTTAGCTGTCATGAAATTTACCCCAAGATGCAGCTCTGATTTTTCAAAGACTTTTTTAAAGGTCTCTCATTTATACCAGTAAACACAATTGGAATACTCAGTATAGGCTTGGTGATCTGGTTTTTGAAACGGACAGTATAGGCTTCTAGTAAATCCCTTCGGCAAGTAGTTTTTGAAAATCCCCAATCAAGGGCAGCCTTTTAGATCAACCAGTGCTTTCTGATTTACTGACATATCACAGTGGTATATCATAAGAAGAATATCAACTTCCATCCACGTTTGATTATCTTGGTTCTAATAATGATTTTTGAAGTAATAGTTCATGTGAATTATTAAGACTCTAGCCTATAAAATAAATAAAGGAATTCTCCTTTAATCATCATAATAACATCTACAATGTATAAAGGGTTAGAACTTACATCATCCGCAGAGCTTTTCAACTCACTAAATATAGTGGTTCTTTTAATTCAAACGGCCAGATTATTTATTAACGGTTCAGATTTAATTAATTTTATGCATTAAAATTCATATTTAAATTTTCTCACTGTTATTCATTTTAACTTGAGCCGTCATAATTTTCTTATGAAAATTTTTGTACGAAAATTATTCATAGAGAATATGCGCCCCAAGAGGCTGGGGTAGAGTATTGAAGACAGGCCGGTCCGGTTCAAACCCGGACGGTCCACGGTCCCGCACGATCCACACGGTCCGGTCCAAGGCGGTCCAAATTCGAAAAAAACGAACCCGTCCCACCGTTGGCCCTCGGAGGCCGGACCCCCACGGGACGGGACAGGACGTTCCACGGTCCGTTCCAGTCCGGTCCGGTCCGAATTTTTTTTTATAAATTGCAAAAAATAATAATTTATCATATTTTTTAATAATAATTTTTAACTAATTTGAATTATTATTTTTAATTGTTTAAAAATCTAATAGTACTAAAAAAATTAAAAATTTGTAAAAAAATAAAATTTCAGAAAATTTAAAAAAATAATAAAAGTTGAAAATTGCATTGGTCAAGATAAATTGAGCTTAAACAACAAGAAAATTGCATATGCCCAGGGAATCGTTATAACGATTCAGTAAACGTTATAACGGTTCATCTCAATACTCAAAAATATTCTAAGGCAGAAATATACTAAAAGAAACCAGAGTGTATCGTTACGTAACGATTCAGTAATCGTTACAACGATTTGGGAAACGTATAATGACTAATATGTCAACTGCGCTTTAATTTTATCTCCCGGACAGATCGTCTCCGTGCTATGGGTCAGTTTTTCATTCTCAAAGTTTAAACGGCGATCTGAGCTGCTTAAAATGATTCCATATGAATAACTAAATGTGGATCAAATTTTATAATTTTTAAATTTTAACTATTTTTAAACCACTTGATTTAATTATTATGAGCCATCCAAAATAGTGATTTTCTAACTATCTAAAAAATAGTTAAAAGTTTTATAAATTATAAATTTTAGTCTATATCTAGATATTCATACAGAAATTATTTTGAGTGGTTCGAATCGACCATTTAGATTTTGAGAAAGAAGAACTGATCCATAACATGAAGACGATTCGTGCTATGCATAGCATCAGAGCCCAAAAAATAACGCGCTGCACGGATGCGTCCGTGTACCACGTCAAAATCTCAAACTTCAAGCTAAAAATGACCAATCCAAACCGTTCAATTTATTCTCTATCATACTCTTGTAGAAAATCAAATTTTATATTTTTTGATTTTTTTTGCTATTTTTTGGTTCAAGAGAAAGTTGCTTGATTTAAGGATTTTGGATCGTCCAATAGTGATGATTTTATTCCTACTCAAAAAATAGCAAAAAATTTTCAAAAAATATAAATTTTGATTTTCTACAAGAGTTTGATATGGAGAATAAATTGAATGGATCGGTCATTTTTAACTTAAAATTTAAAATTTTGACGTGGTGTACGAACTTATCCATGCAACATATTACATTTTAGACTTCCTTTCTCTCTATATATAATTTAATATATAAATTATATATGTGAATATATATTTTATAAAATTAATTCTTAAAATATTTGAATCGATTAGATATTTTTAAAGAATTTAATATTGTTACACTTAATAATTTCTTTAATTTTATTGTTTTGCAAAACATTATCGAATTTAACAAGTTTCCTTAAAATTTGATTGCAGGATTCTAAGAAGTTTCAAGGGAATGAAGAAGAAATGATCAAGACAATTCAGAGGCTTCTATGAAGATATATGATCATATTCAATGTATAGATATAATTTAAAATCCTATATTCTTCATAATTATGCAAGGAAGAGTTCTCTGTCGCAGAGAACCGTTATAACGATTCCCTAATCGTTATAACGATTCAATACACATCTCAAAAATATTCTAAGTTCTCTGTGAGCAGAAATAAGCAAAAATTAACAGAGTGTATCGTTACATAACGCTTCATAAAGCGTTATAACGACTCAATACACCTACTCAAAAATATTCTAAGTTCTTTATGAGCAGAAATGAGCCAAAATTAACAGAGTGTATCGTTATGTAACGCTTTGTAAAGCGTTCAACGATTCAGTGAATCGTTATAACGTTTCTGAAGATCAGTAGACTTGTTAGAAAGTTGGTCAAACAATCAAAGCGTTGAATCGTTTCTGTAAAGCGTTCAACGTTTCTCTATATCGTTATAACGATTCATCCTATTTATTTTTGAACCGTTATAACGTTTCTATACAATTCTGACAAGTGGTATTCTTGAAAACTCAAGATTCACAATACATAAATGTTATAACGATTGATGAAACGTTATAACATTTTCCAGCGCAAGAATACCAGTTCTCTATTAATGGTTTATAAAAATTGATGATCTGGGTGTAGATAGACAAGAAAAAGAAAGAAATTGAAAATAATCAACATCTCTAGCAACCCAGAGCACTCAACTGCAACCACAAGAACTCATTTCCTTCCTTGCAAGTTATAAGAATAAGAGATCTTGAATTAGCCAAATCAAAAGGAATTCTTTTGTAATATTCAGTTCAACACTTCTTTGAGCTTTGTCTCAAATCTTTTCTCAGCGGTTATACTGCAGTTTATTTGAGCCTTGAGTGCTCTTTTGTTGTTGTTTTTTTACAGTTTTTAGTTTTCTTATACTTGTATTGTGAAGAAGCTAAAGCTTCTTGTTTGTAATTGAATTTTGAGTAATAAAGTGGCATCCCATTATAGGGTGAGATCCGGAGACGTAGGCATTTTAAGTCGAACTCCGTTAACATTTTCAGTGTTCTTTATAATTTCTCTACTTTGACCAAACTAGACCAAATTATCATTTTTGGTAAAAATCATCAACATTCCTTTTATTATATCAAATATTAAATAAAAAAATATAGTAGAATATAATATAATTTTAATTTTTCTTTACATAAAACATATTATATAATTAATTTTATATATAAAAATTAAAAAATATATATCACACACTATTGAGCAAGTGAATGCACAACTTTTATTGCACCGCATAAGCATTTGTGTTTATGATGCAGTATTTTAAAATGGACAATTTTATAAAATGTCATTCTTTCTAAAATCATAGAACAAAATACACTCCTATCAAATTTATTAACAAAATGCCCTTATGGTAGGGGTGTCAATTATTGATCCAATCCGATGGGTTAACCCAATCCGGCTCGAACCCGATCCGACTGACCCGACATGATCCGAAAATAAATGGGTCGGGTATGAGTTTATTTTTTTTATTCGAATCAGGTCGGGTTCGGATCAACCCGACCCGATTAATTATGTTTTTTGAAGTAATTTTATGATTTAGTACTAATTAAAACTTAAATATACACTAATTAAGATTAATTATAAATTAAATAATATTTTATTATTTAAAATTATATAAAAATAATTAATTATTTTACATTAATCGGGTCGATCCGTAACCCGTCGGGTCGAGTATTAGTCAAGATTTTTTGACCCGAATTTAATCAGGTCGGGTTCAGATCGGATAAAAAAAATAAAATAATATAACCCGACCTGAACCCGACCCGACCCATTGACACCCTACCTTATGGGACCCCACACATACAATTTTTTATTCTCTTCTATCTCCCATCTCTTTACTTCCAACCATTTTAATGTTTACTTATTAAACTTGTAGAAATTCTGAAAATATTTGTATATTAAAATAACATATGATTTTGTAATCAAACTTCAAAAAATAATATGAACACATAATAATCTGTTGTGAAAAAATATGTCATCAAAATACATATTTTTTATTTTTTATTTTCTCTATTTATTCTTCACGTGTTCTACGGGAAAAAAAATATAGTATATGATTTTTCTCATGACAATCTGATATAATTTTTAAAAATAGTATCATATTTTAAAAATGAATAAAAAAAAATTTGTTCGTGAGGGATTATGAGAATTAACTTGCTATCCGACAAGCATATGATGTTGAAAAATTTGTCTAATATTGTTTAAAATTAAAAAAATCAAATTTGTACTGATCAGTCATAACAAAGATTGGAGAACATATTCCATTTTATTCCATGCTCACTGCAATTTTTATATTTTGACTGCTCTCTAATTAAATGTTTACCTCGATGATTATATTTTGTAATTTTATAAATTTAATTTTCTCTAATTGCCTTGATGATTATTTCTTATCACATATGAAGGATAGATAGAAAATTAATGAATATGAAGAGCGATATAGTAAAAACTATTGCGCTACATATTAGTGTGTGCATATATATATTTTTTTAAATCGAATTATAAAATTGTGGCTGCATTAGTTATATGAACATAAAAATATTTTCTTATTATTTCTAGAAGTTCAACAAATAAATATTGACATGGTTGAAAGTAAAGGAAAAGGAGAGAAGGGAAGTGAGGGCATTTTGTTAATAAATTTGGAGGGGTATTTTGTTTGTATTTTAGAAGGGAGGACATTTTATAAAATTGTCCATTTGAAAACAGTGGTACACATAAAAACTGTTGGGATCAGTGGTACCAACTATTATCGGACCTTGGAAAGCATCAATGCGTGATCGTACATAATAGAAGCGCCTCAGCCACAGAAATAAAAATTACATCAGAAAAGAAAGTACATAGAACCCCCCGCTACCTAGATGCCACCATTTTTCCTTCAAAAAACAATACAGCCCACGTAATAGACCTGAATTTCCAAAGTAACTCAAGTTGGAAATGAGCTGCCGAGTAGACAATGATATTAAATTTATAAACTACACTCGGCTGTCATATGCTTCGGGCAACCTTCTCGTACAAATCCTGTGGCCAATTCCTGCTCATATTGTTAGCTACAATGCTTGCAATCTGCCAACACAGGAAACTCATATTAGATAAACTCATAAACAGAAAAATTAAACACAAAGATGCAATTAAACATTGTGCTGCACTCTAAACACTATTAGGAGCTGGTAGCATATCCATCCAAGTATTACATTCATCCATACTGGGGCACTGCAACCCCAGTACCCCCCCCCCCCCCCCCCCAACCTCACAAGAGAAAAAAAAAACTCCAAAACCCAGTTAGACAAGACCTTCCGTATGGCATCAATCAGAACATCTTTTCTATCCAACAATTTAAAGGCTGAAGGGAAGCCAGCAACAAAATATAAGACGGCTAGCTAACAAACCTTGGATTTAAGTGCACGTAAGGTCCCATCAGCATCTCTAACATTATCCAGGCAAGTGAGTGCAGCCCTCAGGAGATCTGGTACACAGGTCTGAACATGGGGGTTCAGGTTCCTTATGACATCAGTTGGGATATTTGGCGAGCGTGGGTCTAGAGGAAGGAACTTTATGTTGATAATTCCTCTCAATGCCTCCACGTGCTGTCCCGCTCGAGCTAGTTTGAGAATTGAGAGGATTGATTCCAGTTGCCGCAGTACTGTTTGTTGTTCAATCAGGAGCTCCTTGTCTTGCTCACTAAATATTAAGAGATGCCAAAATAAAACATTAGTCTGTTTCATCTATTTTCCAAGTAGCATTTTATTTATTCTTTTATATTACCACCTTTTGCAGAATGTCATAACTAAAATGTGTTTAAAAAGGAAATGAAAAAGAAAAATACAAGCCGTTCAAATTCCAAATTTATCTCTGAACATTTGTTTTGATTTTTACACTCAACTGATTTCAATTGGGTACTGATATTTATTTTTTAAAAATTATAATGTACTCAACTGTGCAATAAGACCACATTGAAATAGGAAAAGTTTTAAAAAAAATGAAATCAAATTACTCGAGCATGAGAAAAATTAGAGATGGAAGAACCCGACCCGAGAAACCCGCCCGACCCTCCCGGACCCGATACAACCCAAAACCCGAAATAATCAAACACTAGATGACCCGATATCCGACCCGACCTACTACAACCTGAAATCTAAAATGACCCGACACTAGATGATCTGATACCCGACCCGAAACCTAAAATAACCCGATACTAGACCCAATACCCAACCCGACCTGATATGACCCGAAACCTGAAATGCCCCAACACTAGATGACCCGATATCCAACCTGACCCGACTTCATACGACTCGAAACCCGAAATGCCCCGACACTAGATGACCCGATACCCAACCCGACCCGACTTGATACGACTCGAAACCCGAAATGACCTGATACCCGACCCGACTTGATACGACCCAAAACCCAAAATGACCTGATCCGACCTGACACCAAATGATATTGAAATAAAAGAATATTTATAAAATGGAATTGAATATCTAAAAATTAAACAAAATTAAAATAACTTAACTTTGTGATCAACTTAAGTAATGAATTTTATGAGAATTTAATTTTTTTTGTTACCCATATACGTCAAAATAATTTAAACAGTTAAATTTAACTAAATATTACAACACTAAAACATTTGATGATCTTTGTCAAATTTTTAATATACTATCAGAAAAGTATGGAGAACATGATTATGATGATTACAAGATCTTTCACCTAATTTAATTCATCGATCGGTTGCAAACAATTCATGGTCATCCGATTATGTGTTTTTAAAGTTAGTTGATTGACGTCGTCCCAAGCTTTGAACTTGATGAAATTTGTCTGGTGTATAGTCGACATAATTATTTAGAACGTGAGCAGAACAGATCATCGATAATGCATATAGAGTTTTTGTTGTATCATATGCTCTCTCATGTTTATAATTGATTATGTAACATGATAGCTCATTAGATGTTCAAATGAAGAGCAATGCTATTTTTTGAAAATTAAAGATCAATTCCATTGAATTTGTTTTCCCTTGAAAAATATTATTACTGTCAAATTTTCATACAAATATGAGCTATTCAGATGCTTCATCCATAAAATTAAAAATTAACCCAATTTTTTTAGACTTGATCGAAGATGGTCATCAATGAAGTTAATTTTTTATATGTAAGATATTTATTACATCATGATCATATTACAAAAAAGATTCAAATAATTCATGTACATCTAGTCTTCCATCAGTTCATTTGAAAATTAACGGTTATAGATTGTTTGTTTTAATATATTCACAATACAACATCGAAATTACAACAAAAGTGAAATGTAACTTACTTTCATGATAAATACTTTTACTTAATTTTTGAGAATTTTTTAACCTATCTATTTTACTTTTTTAGTATTTTTTTCCGAATTATATTCGTCCCATGTGAGACCCATGGGTGACCCAGACCCTTGAAAAACCCAATCCTAACAAGAATCTGATTTGAAATTTCACAAAATTACCCCTCTAACCGGTCTAACTCGGACCGTCCGACCCGTGCTCACCCTTGACCTGTGACCCATCATTACCCTTGGACCGACAGGGTTTGGACCAGACCGGACCATACCGACCCGTCCCATTGTCAAGTCTCTACCCGAAACCTGAAATGATCCAACACTAGATGACTCGATAACTGACCTGATACGGCTCAAAATCCAAAATGATCCTACACTAGATGACTCAATAACCGACCCGACCCGACCTGATATGACCCGATAACCGATCCGACCCGACCTGATACGACCCAGAACCCGAAATGACTCGACACTAGATGACCTGATAACCAACCCGACCCGAAACTCAAAATGACCCAACACTAGATTACCCGATACCCATCCCGACCTGATCAGACCCGTGACCCAACAATCTTGCTAAGTCAAATTGACCCGACCCGAACCCGAACCCGAACCCGCCCAACCCGCCCGATTGCCACCTCTAAGAAAAATACTAATGTAGTAACAACTAGATCCAAGAAGCAGTGACATATGTCATAAGAAATTAACTAACAGTGTAGGAGATAGACACCAGACCTGGCTTGGGGATAGTTTCGAGAAGCCTCCAAAACATCATCACTAGAATGAACAAGACTGGTAGCTTGGCTATCACTGTCCAGCCTACCACGTGACATGGCACAAATCACATCAGAGAGACACTTGTTTATCGTCTCCAGTGCCATGCCAAAAGCTCCCACTCTCTTATGAATCTCCACCGACTGCAATTGGTAGCAGCAGAAGCTTTTAGTTCACATTCCTCGTGAACCAACAAATAATAAGGTTTCATTATTCTTCTGTTTTTGTAATTTTTTGCATTTTGTTTTTATCTTTTCAGCATTTCCTAATAAAGTCTGTGATCCAGCTACCTCTATAAAAAAATAATTTTTCACAATAAATAAAAAAAGATATTGTAACCATCCTGGTGAGAGAAATACACATACAACTGCACCCCCCAAACCAAAAACCCCTGCACACAAGAAGTCATCTGATCCAAAATATGAGAAACATTCACATTATTCTGGATTCACTGGATACTTTAATGCTAGTTACATAAAAACATAGTTCATTTTAACATGATTAACTACAACTTAGTAGTTGACATCAACCAACCTTGTCAAAGAGCCCCATTTCCTGACACTGACGCGCAGCATCTACCAAGAATTGCTGCCGGGTCCTCAAGTCAATCATGTACTTGCTCAGCTCTCCCTCCTCTCCAGTACCTCTCAGACCAAGCAAAAGGTTGATGCCACCATCTCTTAATAATATCTCTGTCAGGAGCTGCCTCATCATAATATTTCTCTGCCTCTGCTGCTCAACAGTTCCATTTCCAATCCATGAAGCTTCACCTCCTCCAATTGCTGAAGCTGCTTGCACATAGTACTCCAGTGCCAACTCAAGATTACCTGGTATACATGGAACAGGTCATTATGATTTGTTTTACCCTTAATATTTGACTGGTTTCAGGACATGATTAACAACTAATAAACATTTCAGTGCTTGAACCTAATTGCTTTGGCAATAATTAGGATCATTTTATGAGCCAGTGGACCTGTCCTCTGGCTTTGATAATTAAATCTCATCTATTTTGGTTATAATTTCAATGCAAACTAGCACCCAACATCTTACAGCACCTGTCAGGTCTCAGAGGCAAATAAAAGACACTCTAGCTCCTCACAAGTAGGCTAAAGTGCTAACAACAGTTTGTTAGAGAAACATTATTTTGCTATTTGTTGTTCTTAATTCTTTTCAATTTTCCCCATTCATCTATTATTGCCTGTATTGCCTAGACCTAAAATCTCTTGGTTGGTTACATTACCATTGCGTAAGTATACTGAACCATACTGCCTTATCACTCCAGACACCTCAGCACATGCATCCATCAAAAGACCAGCCTTCTGGTGATTTCCAGAACCTTCCAGAAGAACCCCAGAATCTGCCAAACAAATTGCAATATGCACCGCATCGATGCTAACACCATCTTCTCCTTCTTTTGAGAGGTACAATATTGCAGGCAGAAACTGCACACTCAGAAGCAAGACATATGGGTAGACGAGTGGATCCCGCCCATTCTTTGTATAATAGGCTGGTTCAAACTTGTTCAAATAATTCTGCAAGTCCTCCAGAGTGTAAGGGTTCAGTCCCTCAGTAGAAAAGAAAGAAGAGGATGCACCAGTAGGTGGGTCCCGCACAGCAGACAGCTTGAACCAAAGGAAATCTTCTATGGTAGTGAAGAGATTTGGCAGATCACGAAGCATTCGCTCAATCTGACGGCGAGAACCAGATATGATTGCATACAAGATCAGTTTTTTTCGGTCATAGGAGGGACGACCTGCTCTGTCAGTCATTCTCAGCATTTTTTCACATTCTTCTGAGGCATTGAAAGCAGTCTCAGATGACACATTGCCCCCAGTAATAATCCACTCAGTGAGCTGTATGGATAAAAAATGGAAAGGAAATTATATGGTGGATAATCATTTTTATTTTGGTCTTGTAGTTGAACATAGGATACCTGAGGGGCAAACTGGTGAGCAGCACGAGAAGATTGAGCAACTCTTCTTGCTTCATCATGATAACCAGTTCTTAAACAGTAATAGATCTGCATTAATCATGTAAAGTGCCAAAAAAAGGTCAGCAAGATAAGAAACAGATAACAAGAGGAGGAAATTACAAGGAAAGAAAAGGAACCTGTTGCCATGTTGTGTCAATTGGAGGCTGCCTACGCACATCAGTTGCATCAAAATCAAGCACACCATGATCTCTCAAGCGTACCTAGTAATTATGAAATTAGAAAAACACTTTCTAAAAGGGGAAAAACAAAGGGCTTACCCAATATAAATACAAAAAGGGATTACCCGAAGGAACGCTCTGATCTTCTGTATATTGCCTACTGAGCCACCAAGAGCCGCCTACAATTATCAAGTTTTAATTATCCCATATAAAATGATTAGATTGAAGACCGAGGAAAAGAGTTGAAATATACTGATACCAACCAGCGTAGCATGGCTTTGGATAGTATCCATGATGTACTTCTCATGGCCCCACTCAAGGTGCCTCCTTGCTCCTATTACCAATGACATTCTTCTAGAGACATTTTGTGGAGTTGTTGAATCCTCACCAATCAATGCCTTTTTTATCACCAAGATATGTAAGCAAATGTTTTTATTTACATGTAATCAATACACAGAATTTACAATTTAGAACCAACTGTAGAGAAGATGCTACCTGGACGAGGTGCCAAATTTTTTGCATGGTGACAGATTTTCCCCCCGAGATGTCAGTTCCCAAATTTTCATAAGCGGCACGAAAAGCCGACACCACCTTAGAAAAGAATGATTAAAAAAATCCCTTAATCCCATTAACAAAGGTTGTATGCTTAATAAAATGACAAAAAATTGCTTCTAAATTTAAGTTTCTTATTCATGCCAAAGAATAAAGATTATAGCAACTAAAACATAGCCCAACCATGAAGAACCAAGCAACCAGAAAAGTCAAACACTAGAAACACAGAAAAAGGGTATTTGTGCAAATTGAATAACTCAATGCTAACTACTGACCTTAAATGGCAGCTTACGGGATCTAGCTTCATTGAGGTCCCTAACAGTTTCAGCATAAAGTGATGCTTTCTTTTCAGTTATGGTCTTATCAGAAGCAGGCACAATTGCCATTGCAGTAGAACCTGCTGACAATTGAGGGGTTGACACCTGAGGTGACATTAGTGCTGGACGGGAAAAGCCAGTCCCACCAAAACTGCTACTTCTACGGGGTAATGTAGAAAGCCTGCTAAGGCTTTGTAAAAAGTCTTTCCTTTCCTTATTCCAGTCATCCTATAGAAAAACAGTAGCGCAATCAAAACAAGTTCGAGACCTCTTAGACCCACCATTTTACCATATCACAAGCTGCACCAGAATTTTGCTCATGTTCTGAACAAACAGCAAACATTTATTTATATTTATGTGCTGATAACACCCAAAGATTAAATAGAGCCAAGTCAATGGCATGGTTTCAGTTTGCACTCTTTAAGTAATATTTCATGACTGCTCTAAACAATTTGCTGAATATTCGAGCTCCTGCTAAACTGAAAACCCAACATCTAAATTTGACTGGGCAAAAGAGTTCATTAGAATTTGGGCTGAAGGTTCAAAAGATCTAACCTAAAACTAAAAGCTAAATCATTATTTAGAAAACAAATCTAGCAGCTAGTTGCTCATGACAATACTACAAGGGCATTTAGGGTTAGTTGCAGCCATAAGAAGATACGACTTGCAAAAAAAATTAAAACACAATATCTCTCTCTGAATTGGTAGTGAATCAAGTAAAGGTTAGACAAACAGTTGAAATAATTCATTAAGGTGTCACCTTCAAAACACGCATCATGTGATCATTGAAGCTTCTAAGGTTATCCTTCTGTGCTTCTTGGATTGATGAGACAATTGCCATTTCATGGAGCTGAAGACAGAAAGTGCAGATAACATTCAACAACATCACTTACCAATGTTAGACGAATATTATGAATGACAAGCTAACATTATACTTGGGTGATTAGACAGTTCTATTATTATGAGGGGCACTTTCAATAAAAGATCAACAAAGAGGAGGAAAAAAAGATTGTTCTGTTAATATTAAAAATATGTAAAATAGTAATTGTGGACAAACCTACAATTGTATTTATAACAACTTAGATGCTGAAACTAAACTAAAATGATCACTTAGGCCTTTATTCCTAAATACACAATACTTCAACCTATTCAAAAATCACATCAGGCCTAGTAAATAGGATTTTGTTCTCTCGACTGTATTGGTCTCACTCCTATTTATTTTGTAGTAGAAGGCATTTGTATCCAGACTATTTTTCATATTATACATGCTTGCAAATATGTGGTTGCAACCACCTTTATTAAAAAGATCCCCTCTTTTTTATTTTTTTGCCTCATCCTCAAAGCTACAAAAGTTTTCAGTTGTAATAGAGAAAAAGATTAAATAACAGGAAAAGGTACTACATGTTTTTCTATGGCGCATAGGAATAAACATTCAGCATTGTTTTGTAAAAAGATTTGAACAAACCAGAACAAAAGGGAAGTTAACAGAACATAGCTATTTACCTGTTGTAGATACTCCTCCAAGGTAGCTGCTTCAGAAGGAAAAACATCTTCAAAAGTTGTCTATAAGAAATTAACATAAAAAAGTATTATGTGTTGTACAAAGACCACAAAAAATGACTAAATTTCAAACTTCAAGTGAAATAAAAGCTAATATAAAAATACATAAATTAATTACCTTAAGCTCAAAGGACTTGAGATCTCTAGCAAGCTGCTCTGCATTTATTCCTTCACGAGCAAGCAATCTGACCAAATTCAGAACTGAAAATTTGAGACTGCTTATACTACTTGAAATTATAAAAACAACAATTATGCACCTTATTCAATACTGAAGTACTCAACTATTCATGGCTATCAGTTTTCCCTATCTAATAGTACCCTTCACTATACTTCAATATTTTGAAACATGAGAAGGAAAAGATATAACAGAGAGTTATTGTGTAAGTGAGAACAGAAATTATGTTTATTTTGACCATTTAAAACAAAGATAAGTCAAATGATTGTCAGTAAAAGCAACAAATCCAAAACTGGCCACTTATCTGGGGTTTCTTCTTTAGGAATAAAAGCTAAACCTAATTCAAGACTTGACAGACCTTCATCCTTCTGAGAGAGACAGAAAGAGAGAAAAACCTAGTAGCAGAGATAGACTGAGAAGGGGCCTCAGCACGTAGGGTTTTGGCCTTGAGCTTTGTGGAGAGTGTCTCCAGCTGATCTAAGCTCCTCTGCACAGGAAACAAACACAGAGAATCAACATTAATATACAACGTAACACAAGGAAACTCAGGTCACAATCCATATAGAATAAAGGGAAATAAATCAATACGAGTAGCGGACCTGGAGAGGGGGGAAATGTGTGGAGGGGGAAGCTTGCTCGAGAAGCTTGGTAGAGGTGTGAAGAAGCTCCGACCAGCCGCTCATGTCCGCGTCGTTCGCCATTTGATAAAGCTCTATGTTCGCCGGAGTCGGGTGCGTGCTGTGCGCTGTGTAGGGTTTTGAAAACGAGGGAAAGAATAAAAAGTGAAAACGGAAGCAGTAGCCGGCAGGTTTTGAGGAAGAAAGAGAGGGGATAGATTTAGATCTGATCGAATTGAACGGTAAGGATTAGTTTATCGACAGAGATTAAAATGCGTCAAAAATTGATGACAGATCCGTTTGTATCGACGTCAATCTGCCGTTAGAGAAGAAGATATGCCTCCTTTTGCTTTGGAATTTGAGCTATGATTACAGAAAAAAATTAAGCAGAAATTAGAGTTTGAATTACTCAATTTTTTTTAAATATTCACAAATATTTTTTTTACTTAACTTTTGAATTTGTAATATCTGAGAGTATCTTTATTATTTGATCTTTTTTTTAATTTTAAATTTATGACATCTCAGAAAATATTATCTTTATTATATCAACAACAACAAAGTATTTAATCTCAAATAAATTGGGGTAGACAAAAAAACATTAACTTTATTATTATATCAAATATTATTTCTCTACAACTAATAAAATAATTATAATAAATTTTATTATTTGATTTAAATCAATTATTATTTATATCACGCCCCAATAATTATCAAGTATGCGACATTATAGTGTATATATATAATGAGTTGAGTTAACGACTTGACGTATAAATATTTGTGTATCACCCGATGTACGAAATGGCTCAATTTTTACTTAATCATATTCAAAATTTAAATTTAAGTTGCTCAATAAATTATATATATATATAATTATGAATAAAGAGTTAAGTTATGGTGCTACACGTATTTAATGATTAAATTTGCTACAAATTTAAAAATATAGCTAAATCATTTTCAAATCTTGATTTATGAGTCTCAATAAATTCTTTATATCAAAATATGATGATATATAAAAATAATTTATGTTTTAAATTTTCTAAGTATTAATTTTAAAATTTTGAAAATGACTCAATAATAATAACCAAATAATACATGTTTCCTAATTAATTATATGAAATTTGATGAAGTAGCAAATATTAATAAAATTACATGAAATTAGATGGGCTATCAATCTAGAAGTAAAAAAAATATATGTATAAATTTTTTTATTTTTAGAATATTTTATTTTTTTAGATAGAAAAGGAGGGTCCTCCTTTTCTCCAAAAATAGCAGTAGATTTTGATCCTCCCTTGAAATGCTATAAATGATAATCATTTCGAATGAACACATGGTACATGTTACCTAGAATATAAATATTCTCTGGAATTGATTATCGCAGGAATCAAATCACTCTAAAGATATATTTTTTGCTAAATAATTTATTAAATTTGGATTATATTTTTTCTTAAAATTTAATTATATATTTTTAGAAAAAATATAATTATTGTGTAAAAATAACTAATTAATTATATGTATTTATTACTTTATTTATTATTATATTTTGTACCATAATAAGATGATATTTTAGCAATATACAATGGAAGAAATATCCTCTTAAAAGATACTATAAAAAATATCATATAATTAAGAAATAACTTTTTCTTAATCGATTTACTTCATACAATGACCATTAATTGCAGAATATCCTCTTCACAATATAAATTTTACTTTGTCATGCTAAATTAAAAAAATAAAAAAACATATATTTTTTTAATTAATCAAATACAACCATTATATTTTAGTTGATGTATAGGTGAAATGAAATAATGCCCTAGCAAAGCACAAACATGATTCTAAGTTCATATAAAATATATTTATTTGCACACATAAATTCATTCTATTTTTAATTATCGACCAACTAGGTCTTATTTTATTTTATTTTGTTTAAAAGATAAGCAAAAAGAGTTTTGAATGATTTATAAAAACATAGTCATTACGTCTACTTTGTTTATAATAATGAGAAAGAAATCAAATTGAAGGTGAAGATTAAATTACTATTATTTATTCTATTCATCTACAATACCGAAATTCTTCAAAACTAAACTATTTAATTATAAAAATTATAATATAGAAATCACTCATAGCAAAGTACAGGCAATATACTAGAGAATCGGGGGTGTCCCAAGGATTTGAAACCAAAGTTGGTCCCAAGCCTTGTTTCACTCGTTGGATCAGCATTGAAATTAGAATAAAGTGTGAGATTGGAAATGAGTTGCATCAAGATTGGTGAAATAACACTGATCCGACGGATGAAACAAGACTTGGAATCAATTTTGGTCTCAAACCCTTGAGACACACCCCGCTTCCATATACTAGTATATAATTATATATGTCAAGCTCAGGGGCAGAGCTAAAAAAATTGATAGGGGTGCCCGGTTCATTAAATAAAATATTCAAATAAAAAAAAATTTATTTTTTATCATATGACCTCTATTTTTCAGTGAACTGAGGAGGTGTCCGGACGCCGACTGGCGCTTACCTTGAATCCGCTCCTTGTCAAGCTTGCCTTGACGGTGTCGCTCTCGCTTCTTCTATCAAATATCATTGCCGAAAGTGTTGCCTAATTAACTCATCAAGCATGCAAATCAAAGACCAACTTCAGAGCTTACATCCCCGCCCTCTTTTTTTTTTTATAGAATATTGATAAAAATGTCACAAATGAATCACTGAAATCATAAATAAAAGTCAGAAAGACAGTATAAACACCAGATAACTGATGTTCAAACTCTCATAGAAGTTCTTACAAATCTCTACTAACTATTACAAATAAGAAATATATGGACTCTAACGGCTAGAGCCAACCAAAATAAACTAAGCCTAAAGTTTGAAGTACATTTATGAACTAATCACAAACCTAGCATGAGAACAAACATACAGTATCAAGAACAAACAAACATACCACATATTACAAGACATCTCAAAAGACAGTTTCAAATATAACAAAAGACAACTAAAACCGAGAGAAGTCGGTTTTAGAAATTCAGATTATTCCTCATCCAAACATTCAATTGCTGATCATAAGAGTCTCCCCTCTCTCTACTAGCTCTTCCTTCTCAATATGCAAATCATCTATTTGTAAAGGAAAAACATTTATCCTCTAGGATAATATTAAAGTAAATTTAAGTAAGTGGAGACATTCCCGTCAGCACACCAAAAAGTAGCTAGGTTAATAATTTTAAAACCTAAAAAACATATAGAGAATGGAGAATTATCCCTAAAAATGATAGTGTTCCTTTCTAACCAAAGCACTCACCAAACTGCACTTCTTACTAATTCCACTAAAAATTTACCTTTCAAAGGGATACAACATTCTAGCATTCATAGATCCTCTAAAGAAAGCCCTTGAAATATAAAAGAATTATGTAAAGCAATCCAATTCCATAAATTTTGAGTCATATGACATGAAACAAAGAGGTGACCAACATCTTCATAATTATCATAAAAAACACAAAAGTATCACCCACCCAATCTCTTCTAACTAATTGATCTTTAGTAAGAATTTTTTTTGTAAGTAATCACATAAATATCTTAATCTTTAAAGGATTTTCATAATTTTATATCATATTATAATGATGATTTATAACCTCGCCAAAATCTAACTACTCATAAAGAGAGTGTAATGAGAATTTATTAGAAGAATGTCATCTTTAGATATTAATATCAGGAGTAGAAGGAGACAATTGAAAAGATGCAAACTCAGCATTTAGGCTATTCCATTCAATTAAAAAAAAAACATACCAACTCGCTGCCTCCTAAATTCTATTTGTAAGTGATCATTAGAAAAAGCTGTAGCTACTGTAATTTCAGAGTCATAATCAATATAATAAAGAATAGGATAAACACAATAAAGAGCACAACCATTATGTCATCTATCTATCTAAAATAAAATAGTATTTCCTAAACTTATATGCTTATTAAATTATAAATCAATCAAATCCTTATCTTTAAGAATATCTTTCCAAAAAAAAGAGACATAAGTAAGAGAAGTAGAATACTTAGCATACAAAATTTCTTTTTATTTTTCTTTAAATGAAGAATCAGAGTGTCTAATTATCCATTTAGCCAACAAAATAGTATTCATTAATTTAAAATCAAGCAAAAGTCGAAAGCAAAAAGTACTTATAGAGCTTTAATATATTTCAATCCGATGGTGCTTGTAGTAAAAGTCGAAAGCAAAAAGTACTTATTCTCCGTTGCCATGTAATAATCATGCTATAACTAGATTCCTAGAATTGAGTTAAAAATTAAAAAAATGCAATGTATGCTATATAAAATAAAAAGCAACTCATTTTATAATCTCATTTTTTTAGTGACTGATATCAGATTTTCTTTTTTGTTCAGCACTTGAGAAAGATAATATTACATAAAAGTTTTTAATTTACAAAAATAAACATGGTAGAGAACATTAATAAAAAGTTAAGATATTTTTACTATTGACGTCAGCTTACATTTTGTTACACATCTAGTTATATTTTTGTAGAAAAAAAAATTCAAAAGTAAATCAGCGAGTTCAGAATGTATTTGCTATATCTAAAATAAAAAGTATTGTAACCAGAAGTTCTTCAAAAAGAGTGAAGCGATGATATATTAAGTTTATTGATTCAAAAAGAGTGCCGCGCGGCAGGCGATACCGATCCCCAACTCCTAGTACTAAATTACGGAAATACAATTAGGCTGCTATGGCGACTAGCAGCAGCCCCCTCGCTCTCTCCGATCACCGCAGCCGCCGAGTCGCCGAGCTCGTCATAGCCTACCTTACGACTGGGCGCCGCCTCGACCGCCTGACGCCTCTTCTTACTCCCGAATCCACCGTTGAAACCATTCTCTTGGCTCAATGCAACCGTCGCCTCGCTCTCAACTTCCTCCGGTGGGCTCATCGTCGCCTCCATTTCTCATCTTCGCTGCCCTTCCAGACCATCTCATTTCTCCTTCACTGCCGCTACCGCCTTCTTCCCATTGCTCTCTTCCTCTCCCGCCATCTGGCTGCCTCGTTCCCTCCTCCTGCCGTATTTGATTGTCTCTCTTCTTCTCTCTCCCTTCTCAATCCTCCTCTGCCTTCCCCTTCTTCCCCTTTTGACCTGTTGATAAAATCGTACTCGTCTTTGGGTAACATCCCGGATGCGCTTTCCATGCTCTCACTCATCAAAGCTGCCGGTTTTGCACCTACTCTCCTCGCTTATAATTCAATTCTTGATTCCATACTTCGGTCTAAATTGCCCATAGATGAAGTTGATTCATTTCTTGCTGAAATGACACGATCGGACTTGTCTCTGAATGTGTACTCCTATAACATTTTGATTCATGGATATTGCACACGGGGTGAGTTAGATCGTGGTCTGAAATTTCTGGATGAAATGGAGCGTGTCAAGTGTTCCCCAAATATTGTTACATTTAACACACTTATTCATGGATGTTGTAAATCTGGGAAGATTATTGAAGCTTTTGAATTGTTTAGGAACCTGAAAGAGAAAAATATAAAGCCTAGTTTGGTTACTTACAATTCAATCATCAATGGACTATGCAAGCAAGGGAAGGTTAAAGATGCACACAAGATGCTTGATGAAATGCGAGAACAAGGGTTGTCACCTGATGAGGTCTCTTATAACACTCTTGTAGATGGCTATTGCAAAATAGGGGATGTGCGCCGAGCTCACATGTTGCATGGAGAGATGACTTGGCATGGCATTTTCCCTAATGTTGTATCATATACCTCTCTCATAAACTCCATGTGTAAAGCTGGGAACTTGATGAGAGCAATGGAACTCACGTCACAGATGAGAGAAAGAGGTCTTAAGCTCAACGAGATTACTTTTACAACATTAATTGATGGGTTTTGTAAGAAAGGGTACATAGATGATGCTCACCTGGCCATAGCAGGGATGGAGAAAAGTGGAATTAGACCGTCAGTTGTGTGCTACAATGCTCTTATTAGTGGATATTGCATGTTGGGTCGCATGGTTGAAGCCATGGATATAGTTAAAAGCATTGAGGCAAAAGGAATCAAACCTGATGTTGTCACTTATGATACTATATTAAGCGGATATTGCAAAATAGGTGACTTGGATAAAGCTTTTGAGCTGAGTAAAGAATTGGTTGAAAAGGGTGTAAAACCTGATAAGGTTACCTATTCTTCACTTATTCGTGCATTTTGCGAGGCAGGCAGGTTAGATAATGCAAGGGACACCTTTGATGAAATGATTCAGTCAGGCTTACAACCTGACGAGGTAACCTACACGAGCCTAATAGATGGCCACTGCAAAAAAAGGGACATGAAAAGTGCTCTGCTTCTTCATGATGAAATGTTACAGAAAGGACTTTTTCCGGATGTTGTCACATATAGTGTGCTCATAAACGGCATCAGCAAGTTAGCCCGTAGAAAAGAGGCAGAAAGATTATTATGTGAGCCACACAGTGAAAAGGAAATGCATGAGAATGTTGATTATGGCGTGCTAATTGAGCATTGTGCAAAGGCAGACTTTGTTAGTGTTGCATCTCTGTTGAAGGGATTTTGTACCAAGGGCTTGATGAATGAAGCGGATAAAGTACTAGAGTCGATGCTCAAGAGGAAGTTAAAACCTGATGGATCAGTTTATAGCATTCTAATCCACGGGCATTGTAGAGAGCAAAATGTCGAAAAGGCACTCAGATTATATGATGACATGTTAAGAGATGGTTTAGTGCCTTATGCTGTGAGTGCTATCTCATTGATAAGAGGTTTATATGAAGAGGGGAGGGATGAAGAGTGTAACCGAGTAATTAATGGATTGTTAAGTGGATGTTCATTACCAGATGCAGAGAGTTCAAAGCTTCTAGTTGATGTTAATCAAAGGGAAGGAAGCATGCATTTGGTGATAGATGCTCTTACTGGCATGGCAAAGGATGGATTCCTTACGAATGGTGGCTAAAAAATATTTTCAGGCATATCATACAAGATCCTATAAAAACTTCCATTGTAATGCACTTTATAATTAAGGTGATGCAAAATTGTTCGGAGTGTTCACCTTAGTGTAGACTGTAGATCCTCTTATTATATATGATTTTTGGGGCAAATATGAAAACTTCATGGAAAAAAGGTGGGCGGACCCTGGATCCATTATGGTTAACTTACGATTTTAGATTTTTAAGTTGGAAAAAAAATCTTAAACAATAGGGGAAATAAGTTTAGACATAATCTTAAAAAGTACAGCTACATTATGCATGTTTCAACTTTCAAATTTCATGCAGATAACTGAGATAAGTGTATTTGATATTGAATCAAATATCATTAAATTCAAGATGTTATAAAATTTATGCATTTTTTATAGCCTTTGATGAATTTTTACATGACACTTAAATTGTATGAAATTTGAAATACAGCTAACTTATATGTTTAAGAACATGCTTATAAATATATTTTTTTATTTTTTCAAATTTATTTTAAAAACTTATTCTTAAATTTAAAATTGTCAAGTTAACCATTATGAAAGGATCCTCACTCTTAAATAATATCTCATCATTAGAAGGATCTTTTCACAATTTTTTTAACCGTACGTCTGTACATGTCAAATAAAAAAGAAAAGAATCCGTTCTCCCGGACTGAAGGAGCAAATGCAGTGTAACCAGTGTTTTGCAAGCCTAGTTCTATCTCTTTCTTTCTTTCTTTTTCATTTTTCAAAAAAAAAAAAACAAATAATAATAAGGAGATGGTTATCATGAGCAAAACTTGATTACGCAGTGTATGGTTAACATAGCAAATGTATATGTGTGGAGCCCTTGATGCTTTCCCAGAAGATATGTCAACCAAGCGAGTGAGCAACTTTCTAACATTTTCACCTCCTTATGCAATCTAAGTTTGCATGTAAAATCCGTACCATTTGGATGCCAAATTCACCAACCAGGATATGAACTGTACATAAATTATCCTCGTTGACAATGAACCTTCATAGAAATGCTTTTGTATTTTTTGCTCCGAATCAAAAATTTTGTTTTTCTAAATTTCATTATATAGATAATTCTACTAGAAAACGATAATTAGCTAATTCATTTCTTATAAATCTGTCCTATTATTTTGTTTCGGATGTTGAATGTTCTTATTTATAGCTAATTTTCTTATTTATAGCTATTATCAAGTGCAAAAATTAGATGTAATTGATGACATCTGGTAAATAATTTTTCATTTATTATCTGCATATTTCGATCAAAATATTATACATTTTATAAATAACTCTCATCAAAATGCACCTGTGGTAAAATCGGATCAATTCACCTAACCATACCAACAAAGTCATCAAAATTGCCATGCAGAAGGAAACATTGCTAACTATGTTTGCTGAACTACCATACCTACAGCGACTGGAAAGTACCTTTTCTTCATACCCAAACTTTTTTCATTCAAACCCACCTCCCCCCCCCCCCCCCCCCCTTCCTTCCTTCTATCTATAACACTCCTCTGACCTCATTACTAGAAAATTTACTCTGCCACCTTTTGAAGTGAGAAAAAGAGAGGCTATAATGGCTCTGGGAAGATCAGATTTTTCGGTGTTGGCAGCAGCAACTGTGTTATTGTCGGTATTTGCAGTTTGTAGAGGAGATATGAAGAATGGAGCCTCATTTGTTTTCGGTGATTCGCTTGTTGATTCAGGGAACAATAATTACCTCCCGACATTGTCGAAGGCTGATATTCGACCAAATGGTATTGATTTCAAGGCATTTGGGGGTAAACCAACAGGCCGGTTCACTAATGGTAGAACCATTGCAGACATTAGTGGTACAAAATACTCTGACTTCTTTGTCTTTTTTTTTTGAAGGCTCAATAATCAGCATGTCTACCTCTGCCTTTTTCTTCATCTCTCATTCTGTCCTCTCTTTTTGATAAGCTTGGCAGTGACCGCCAAGGCCTCTCTCCTTCTGTCCTCTCACTATTTCTTCTCCATACATACCACTGGCACACAAGGCAATAGCACATTTAACTATATAGATAGCTTGTGTTGTGCATCCACCGAATTAAAGCGTGGTTATATTACATTGTTTCCTTAGTTTGATTTGAAGTGGAATGGTCACAGGCGAAAATGCACTAAGAACATGGTTTAGCTTGTTTGTTGTTAGCAGAATTCACCGGAACTTGTTCCAAAATGAAATATTGATACAATCATGCTTGACAACTAAATGGAATGAAGCAAAATTTCTGATTGGAGGCTGCAGTTTGCCTATTTCTTAAGGCTTCCATCATCTCCTCTGTTGTTCTTTCCCTGATGTTCTTGTTTCTGTCTAGATTTATAGATATTAAATACATAAGGCAGGCAACATAGTCAAATTAAAGTGAATCTTTGTTGAAAGCAACAGAATCTAAGTAAAATGAATTGGATTATTATCTTTTGGTACACCAAATTGCCAATGACATCACACTTTGAAATTAGAAAATACCCAAGTATATAAGCAAGTGCCATTTTTTTTCTTCTTTTTTTTTTTTGAGAAAGACACAAGTGCTAAATTATAATTTGTTTTTGCTTGCTGCAGGGGAAATGTTAGGCCAGAGAAGCTATGCACCCCCATTTCTAGCACCAAATACCACAGGCTCTGTATTAGTAGATGGAGTAAATTATGCCTCTGGGGGAGGTGGTATTTTGAATGGCACAGGAAGACTCTTTGTATGTTAAACTCCTTTCTCTTTCTTCATACCATATTCCTTCTCTTTTATTTTTTTTGTTATTTGTTTTATTTTGTTGCATACCATAAGAGTAAAGACAATCATTTCAAATATGTAGGTCAATAGGCTGGGGATGGATATCCAGATAGATTTCTTCAACAAAACCAGGAAACAACTTGATGATTTATTAGGCAAGGTGAAAGCAAAGGAATTCTTGGCTAAGAAATCTATATTTTCAATCACTATTGGATCAAATGATTTCCTCAACAATTATCTCCTTCCAGTCGTCTCAGCTGGGACTCGCGTTGCAGAATCACCTGACAATTTCATCAATGATCTCATTGCCAATCTAAAAAACCAATTAACGGTAATGAGCACACTATTAAGATCAGAGTGTAAGCTAATTACAACAACAACAACAAAACCTTTAATCTCAAATAAATTCGGATAGGCTAGAAATGAAATCCAATCTGAAAGCGTAATTTGGTTTAAATTTTAAGTATTATGATGGAAATTTAAGATGTTTTAGATCCATGGCTTAAGTGTACATAACAATATCAAGCATTTAGAACGTTCCTTTCCAGATAGATATGTTGCAGGTGAACCACCGATAAAAAAAATAGAAATCCTAATAAATTTGACTTGTGCAAACTCGGCCAACTCACATCAGGCAAAGATATGTAAAAGCACGTTGCCTCTTGTTTTTGTTTTGTTTTTTCTTGTTTGAGGGAATGTGTTAGTTTGTTTCGCCTTTGTAAAAAAAAATCATTTTTCTTTTGTGAAAAATGTGGTTAAAGTGTCTTATAATTAAGATGTAAGATTATAAAAAAAATAATAATAAAGATATCAGAATTGAGAATGTCCTAAAAGTCCTAGGCGATGTTAAGTAGGTGAACTTACAAAGGAGAATTAAAGAATTCTAAAGATCTGTAGTTGTAGTATACTTAAAAGACAAACCAGAAGAATGTCCAGTATAAATATCCTGGGTGTACTTTATTATCTATAAACAAAGTAGAACCCACTGAATCATATCTCATATTTTTCTCATTTTATTTTCCTTTTGTTTTCGCTCATAGAGACTTTACTCCTTGGATGCAAGAAAATTTGTGGTAGCAAATGTGGGCCCAATTGGATGCATTCCCTACCAAAAAACAATTAACAATGTCGCTGAGAATGAGTGCGTTAGCTTGCCGAACCAGCTCGCAAAACAATACAACGGTCAATTAAGAGAGCTGCTCGCTGAGCTAAATGACAACTTACCAGGTGCCAAGTTTTGCCTTGCAAATGTCTACGATCTGGTCTATGAGCTGATAAACAATTACAAACACTACGGTACTCATCTCTCTCTCTCTCTCTCTCTCTCTGTACTGCAACTTACATGATGTTTAACATCCATGAATTTGCTAGTACAATTGAAAACTTTAAGAAATTTGTGCTTCTTTTATTGATTCAGTGTTTGTGAAACAAAAAAAAAACTGTAGGTTTTAAAACAGCGAGTAAGGCATGCTGCGGAAATGGTGGTACCTATGCCGGGATCATTCCATGTGGACCAACATCAACCATGTGCGAGGATCGATCGAATTATGTTTTCTGGGACCCATATCACCCGAGCGAAGCTGCAAATCTCATATTGGCAAAGTATATAGTCGATGGAGACATAAACTACATCTCTCCGATCAATCTTCGGAAGCTTCTTGCTCTAGATAATTGATCAATGATTCTTTGCTTCTTTTTTCCTCTGTTTTTTTTTGTGGAGTTTTATTGTTAATCTTCATTTTTTTTTTTTCTGTTTTTGATGTTCCGGAATTAAAGCTGTGTGTCAAAATTTTCTCAAGATTTAATAGATTGTAAAGGAACAGTTGTTGGACATATAGATAGTAAATTAATTGGAGTGCTTAAAGAGTGATTTCCTACAACTTTTTTTGATAAATAAAACTCTCAATAACTCCGGCATATCAGAATTTAAACCTACACTACTCCGTAGAAAGGCGAGGCTCAATGTCATCTGTACTAGGCCTATGATTCATGTTCCTACCAATTTAATATATCAAATTAACCAGGGAAGTTAATTAGATTAATATGAGTTTAACAAAAAAGAAATGAATGACCATTAGAGCATGGATAACTTAGGAGGGGAGAAATAGAAAAATCAATGGTGTTGCGTGCAGAATGAATGTTCAAACTGAAAGTCTCTGTTGTCACAGTCAACAGTAAGCAAGCTTACTTTCCGAAATGATTGAGAAAACAATTTTAACTTATCAAATATCAACCTCTAGACTAGGATTCATATAACTACAAAGTCTTCAAGCATAGATTGGGTAAACTACTTTCCTTTTGAAAGCAAGCTTTCTAAAATGACTGGTTGACATGGACGGCCCCACCCAACAACTTGCCCATACGCCATACCATAGAAAAAAAAAATGAGATGCATGGCACGGCCCATCAAATTTGGGTTGGAGGAGTTACTTTATACGGCCCGTTGGCGCAAAGCCTCGCGTGGAGTTGTCTCTTCCCTCAAGTCTCTTCAGCCTCCGCCCTACAAGTAAAACCTCTAAAAACTCTCACCTGATTTTTCTCCGGCGATAGCCGTCGACGATGTACGCCGCCTCGATATCACGGCGCTTTCCACGCGCTCTCTCTCGAATCTCCAAGGATCTGTTAAATCTTTCTCCTCTTTGTTCGGCATCAGATGGCATCGAGAGCAGCCTTACATCCTCGGCGAAGGGTGCCGGCTCTAGGGGCTTCTCCTCCCAGACATTTCATGTTACAGGTGTTCCTTGTTTCATATCCGAAAAAATTGAAGTGTTGGGTTCAGCTCATATCATGCCAACCAACCCACTTCCCTACTAACTTAAATCCATACAGAAATACTTCTGCTAGTAGTTTTCTAATTGTTTGTTTTGTATTTCAGGAAATATGCCCGCGAGGTCTCAGATTTGTACAATTAATTTCCAGAAATTTGAATATAATCCATTTTACTCTCCAGTCTCAGCGGCTAACTACTCATCTGAGGCAAATATTGAGAGCACGACTTCCTCTGGTTTGTTCATCTTGAATTCTGTGTTTTGTAAAAATCATGTCTCTATCATTGGGTTAAAATTTTACTTTGGCAAATGTTGATGCAGAATCCGTGCAGGAGCTGTATGAAAAGATGCTAAATTCTCTTGAAGCTCGAACAATGCCACCGAATGCATTGTTGTGGTCGATGATAAAAATCTGCTCTACTCAAGAGGACATAAAATTTCTCTTCCAAATTCTTCAGAAATTACGGATCTTTGTGGGTGCTCCCTCTCACAATCCCTCTCTTGGGAATAAATTTTTAGTGCCAAATATTTACATTCCATTTATTTCCAGTGGTTGTCTTGACATTAAAATGTTTAAAGTGTGTACCACTATGTAATTACAAGATCCAAGATTGACATCAAGTATGTGACAAGCATATATCTTTAGCTAAACCTTGTCTGGTCATACTTTGTCTATGTCGATCCCTGTTGTATTTGTAAAGAGAAGAATCTGAGTTCTTCGTTTTGTTTAATGCAGAGACTATCTAACCTTCGCATCCATGAAAACTTCAATTGCCATCTTTGCATGCGAGTTGTCGAAGCTTGTGTCCGTGCTGGTGCAATTGACTATGGTATGTTTACTTAATTCTGCCTCTACATTTCTTCTCATGATGATTTGAATTTTATTAGGAGTTTTGCAGTTGACATGTTGTGGGTTTATATGGATCCAAGTATCCAACTCATTAGATACTGTTGTTATTTGGTTTAGATATGCTTTTTAATCATGAGTCCTTATTTTAGTATGTTGAAGGCTCCTTCAGGTATTTCGCTATGTAATGCACCATATCGCTCTCAAAATGCCTTCTTTTTCTGGTCATTTCATTAGGACTGTCGGTATGGTTACATTCAATACTTGATCTTCAATCTTCTAGCAAATTTCTCGCTCTATCAGTTTTGCTTTGTTTTTACAGGATTAGTAGCCCTAAGGAAGCACAATGTTTATGGATTATCTCCTACTATTGGTTCTGCTCACTATCTTCTGGTAAATTATAAAATAAATTTCGGCCCTTTTTAATGCTTGATTTGCAAATTTCATCCAAGTAGCGCCATATTCCATGATATATACATATGCTTCCAAAAGATCATAGTATCGGCATCTTAGAGCCCAATCGAACCAACAAAATATGATGGCTGAAAAATGGGGAAACATATTAAATGCAAAATCTGGCCTTAAACACAGACTTGTTCAGCTATTAAATTTGTGAATATTGTATACAGATGTATGCTAAAGAACATAATGATGTTAAGCTTATGGAGAAAATTATTAATTCCATGGAAAGGAATTCCTTGCCACTTCAACCAGGGACTGCTGACATAGTCTTCAGGTGAGCTGGTAATACCATTTTTTTTAGATGACAGATGCAATGCTGTGGTATAAAGTGCATATTAACCTCTGATCAAACTGAATATCAATTGAAAATTCAATCATTTGGATGGCATGGATTGATTTAGAAGAAAATCCAAAAACAATTGGATGGAATGAATCAATTTGGCATGGAAAGATGTAAGTGAAATAAAAAATCATAAGGAAAAAAGAAGAAAACGGAAATTTGATTGGAATGGGGAGGAAAAGAAAATAGCCACTTGGTCAGAGATAGGAGGGGGTCATTGAAATCCTCTCCCTCAAAATCCAGAATTTTATAGATCGTTTTTCTCTTTTTCCACTCCATTCTGATCATGGGATCAGTATAGATAGTGACCATTTAAAGCTTATGGCAGTGACTAAAAAGTACATTGCCCACAAAAGCTAGTATAATTAATCAATGAATAATAAAAATAGGGTGGTGACAGTGTGATTTGTCACGGATGAGCATCATCTTTCTTTCTGATGAATATTACTTGCTAAACACTGTAATTAATGATGAATGATAGCATCTGCTACAACACAAATGAATGGGAAACACTCTCCAAGTATGCCCGAAAATTTGTCAAAGCTGGAGTGAAATTGCATAGAAGCTCATATGACGTTTGGATGGAATTTGCTGCCCGAGTTGGTAAGCTAAACAGGAATAAAAACATCACAATTCTCACTTATCATAATCTGGTTACCGTATATTTTTCTAGTTAACTTGATCAGGACCCCCTTGGCCTAATCCTGCTTTATTAAGACCATTATGGTTGTATGTAGGTGAAATGCATAGGATTAAATTAAGCCTTAATTGTGCAATTTGAAAAATACATTATATGTAACAAAATTGATATGGACTTGACGTTATATCAGTATTCATTTCCAACTCTCTTTATTGTATTCTCTGGTAGCATGTTAACCAGATATAATTGTCTGCATATATGTTTTATCTCAATACTCTTCAAACATAAATCATGCCTTAGTGTACTTTGATATTAGGTGATTCTGATGCTATATGGAAGATTAACTCCCTGAGAGGGAATCAATCAAAACAATACACAGCTGTTAGTAGTTTTGCATGCTTGAAGGTAATTTCTTTTAGCTCTGTAAGTATCATACTTCATAAAATGTCAAGCATAAGATGTTTTCGGCCATGACAATTTTACCAGCTACTTCAAAACACGTTCTCAACCATAAGACTAATGAATGTTGAAGTTCTTAATTTTGTTAGGTACCATAATATAAGAGTCCACCACTAGTCCTAATCATTATGATTAAAAAGAGAACACTTAACTCGTTGATGCTATGTGCTGCTAATAGCTTCTTTCTAATATTTTCCCTTGCAGGCATTTCTACTTGAGCATAAACCAGAGCGGGCTGCAGCTGCAATACAACACATGTCCCAGGTTAAAAGACTACTTATCTCTTTGCCTTCTTAAGAACAAAAAGGAGATTGATATAGATTATTACACAAACCTCACTTTTAATACAAGAAATACCAGGAACCTGTATGAATTGCGCATTTTAACCTCCCAAAATTGTAGTACACCCTTCTGCATTGTTTGCTTATTGACTTGTTATAAGTAATAAGCTTTCCTGTAATGACATGCATGTTGCAGCATCTACCTGAAAAGAGCAAACATCAAGTGCGAGATGAACTTCAAAAGCTGGTCAATGAGTGGCCATTGGAGGTAGCTGAGAGAAAAAACAAAGAGGAAAGAAAGGTAATTTTAAAAGGAATCTCCATTTGTCAAAAGAAATACCACAATTGCAGAAATAAATATTTCCTAAGTATTATACTGTATTTGAAATGGTATTTGTTGAGACCTAAAAGCTGCTATACCGGGAAAGTTATAATGGCAAATTTGTAACGAAACTTAAAATTATGATTTTCTGGCTTTGGAACCTTAATTGCTTACCAATAAGAATAAATAAGTTGTGATTTCATGTACTGAACCCATGAGATATGATATTTCCTGATAACTTATACTACATATTTGCATCTCAGTGTTGTATCTCAGTAATTTGAGGGTCTGCTCCTAACCCATATGATTGTTCTGTTCTATCAGGCAGTTGTTGAATCCTTGCAAAATGATATCACCTTGATGGTAACCTGGATTCTAAACAAAGGACTCGATCTTTCGGTGGATTTAGGGAAACTTCCACTAAAATTCTGAATAGCTCAACTATTTAGGCCTATGTAGATTTTGCAGAAAACTCTCTATTGGATATTACTCTTCTGGAAGAACGTTGGAAAATTGATTTGTTTTTGTGCATTTGCCGAATTTCTTCTCTTGGGAGACGATCTAATAATTTTGTAATATTTTTTTTCTCATTGAGGAAAATATCTTATGATTCGCTGTGAGTTACGATGAGGAATTTTGAACAAATCATTCTCTACTTGCAGTAATTCTCGGCGAACAAATTATTTGAAGAGTGCTATATATTTTTTTAACTTTTCTTTCCCGTCTTGCTACAATAGTCGACTTAGAAATTGCAGTTTGACATTGTTCATGCAGAACACCATTACAAATGGATTGGAAGCGCTCGCATTGTACTGGAATATTACTAAAGCAACAAATGATCCTTGCCATAACGTAATCTTAGTGATCATTGCTGTACTATCAAGTCGAATTTCTTTTGCTCTTTAGCTTCAATAACCGATATTTCCAGAACGTCTATAGGAAATGTGGCTTTTCACAAAGCGCTGGGAGTTCAACTGTACTCTTAAGCATTCAAATAATATATCTTCATAACTGTCCATAAAGCGCGTCAATTGAGAAGTGAAACAGAAACATGAACTAGAAACAACAATTGGACATTCACTAATATACATAATTTAACTAATAGGACACTCACTACAAGCTGTCCATTGCAGTCAAAAAAAATAGTACAAGGGAAACCCGGGCCAAAGAAAAAATCACTTGAGAAAAATAGAGAAGTAAAACAACAAAGAACCTCAACTTTCTAAACAATTAACAACAATTTTATTACATCTACCGAACACGGGCTGTGGAAGGTTGTTTAGAAGATCTACCTGACTTCTTTTTTCTCTTTCCGTTGGTTGCTTGTGCGGGGTCCACCAAAGGTCCGGACCAGGAGGCTATAGGTGCCGAGCCTTTTTGGTAGGGGAAGACAGTGCTGAAGGACGTGTCGGCAGGGTCCCCCTCGAACGGTGGTTCCATGTGGTGCGAAGAACCAAGAGGGAAGCCGAGTGCACCATCCTGGTGAGGTGGGGGGAACTTCTCGCTCTTACTTTTAGCATTTGCATGTGTTATCAACCGCCGTCTCTGTTAAGGTCTCATTGATTATTGATTGTTTTTTTTTTTTCAACTTTAGACAAGAGAAAGTGTTAAAAGGGACAGTCGCAGCTAGGGAAGCAAGCTTCGGCCCACTTATATAGACAAGTAATCTGGTATAACCGCTACCTGTAACCTTTCTCTGATGTGATATCAGAGAGGAGGGCATAAAGCCATCAAACATAGAAAAAGGAGGTAAGAGTAATATGACATACATCAATGTTAACTTGGAGCTCGGCATTGGCTTCAGGAGCTGGCACAGCTTTAGGTCTCTCACGTGTGCGCGTCTTTTTCGTACCTTCAGCATTGCTTCTGCCAGCAGCCCTCAATCTGAATTGATATCATACAATCAGTGAAATCAGACCAAAATCTATGTACCATGGAGATATTACAAAACCAAATTTACAGGAAGAGTATGCGGGAATACAGCTCAAATATATCACATTACCACATTATTAATACATGTCTTAGTCAGCATATTCACGCAAAGAAATGCTAATCCTACTAGCAAAGGAAGCATATTCTGGCAATACATAATGGTTAACTGTCCAATTTTTGCACACTAACAAGGATCATGCATGTTCAATAGGAAAGTGTTTGGGAGATGCCATATTATTATTCAAGTTAAACGACTTAATTCATTCAACTTATTTTGTATAGTATTTGTTCTTGATAATACCATGATTCTGAATAATAACTCATTTTAAGTTGAATAATAAAACACTATACAAAAATAAGTTGAATAAATTAAGTTGTTATTGTGAATAATAACTTGTTTAACTTGAATAATAAGATGGTATCGGTTTATGGTATCTCTATATTCGCTCCCTTCAGAATATTCTGTCTCATGTCATTTAGCCAATACTTGATGTTTGAGCCTAAAAAGTTCCTCACAAAAGAACCAAGTAAACACCGGCAAGCTAGGAAAAATAGAAAAATAGACATAGGGTAGAAGTACAAGATACGTGGAACCTGAAACAAACCAGCATTGCTTATGATGGTATCCAATTAAAAATCAGTTAATACATGAACTCTTCACTACCAGACCTCCAACCAATTTGGTTTATAACCAAGTAGCCAAAGTAAATAGCTTAGACAAAAAATTTATGAGCAAGTGACATCCCTTCATTAGAAGTGGACAATCAGGTTTTCTAAAAAAGTGTAGATAAAAAAAAAAAAAAACCTTCTGGCTTCTTCATCCCTTCGTTTTGCATCCATCTCCTTGCTTGGAGGATATTGAGGAAGACTTGATGGATCACAAGCAAATGGTTCAGTTATGAAGAACTGTCAATTCCACAACGGATGTTCAATAAGCTCGAGCATATAATAAACAAACTACACTTTGAGGTATCAGGTATTATTGCACTCTAATGTAAGCTACATCTGGAATTAAAACCAACATTTTGCATGCAATATTAACTAGAATATTGAATCAATCAATGGACATCCAGCCATGAAAAACCAAATTTGCCCTCTATAAACAAATACTGGTGAATGTACACAGTAGCCAGTACATGGTACAAACTGTTTATTGATTAATCATTTTTCTTTGGTCAACAGTAGATATCATGTGAAAAGTAAGCTCGGTTAAAGGTAACACAACCCAATCTAAAAGAAGAATTTACAGAATGTCACATTAGATTTTTCTACAAGTTGAGTCCATCATCAGTTTATTAAATACAGTTTGTCATCCTAATTAATTATTAAAAGCTTGTGACAACAAGAACAAACAAACAACAATGAACTCACATCGCTTCTCAGTGCATCAGTGGCCGTTTTACGGTCAGCTGGGTCAATCGCAAGAAGAGTCTCGATCAATTGCAATGCTGAAGGTGGGAAATCCTTGAAAGTCTGTGCAATGCACCGTTTATAAGGTTGCTGAGGTTTAAATATGGTGGCATGTGGCAACTTTGACTTCTTCCAGTATTCCTCTGATGGGGACCCACATAACTTGAAAATTTTATGCAGTTGCTCCACCTAGAGAATGGAAGATCAGACAGTTTCATAACATGTATGTAATTCATTTGCACACCATACAAGGATTACCATATGCATATGTTACAACAGTGAGTTGACTTTTTGCTTTTTTTTTTATTTTTTTTAAATTTAGGTGCTTCCCTTGAAGTTCTAAGGATCATTTTCATCCGCTATTTTTTTTTTATTTTATTGTAGGTAAATGAACTTCTGCAAATATTTGCAAATAAAAATTCAGATTCAAGTATTATATAAAGACTTCCTTTCGCTCAGACCTAACGAGCTTTCTTCTCTATACCAAATTGAATGAAGTCAAAAACTTACTGTTGCATTGGAGTTTTTGCATAAAACTATAACGAAGAAACTTGGTGTTATTAATGTGAGAAGTTCAGAGGTCCCTAAACCACTTTACAGCTTGCAACTGGTTGCAAAAAAAAAAAACACTACAAATATGAGATCGGAATTTTTTCTTGAAAACATTTTGGGGGGAACCTTCTTTAGCATGCAGTATTCCAAATAACACTGCTATTCCAGGAAAGGAAGCTGCCAAACACGAAGAGAGAAGGGTAAAAATAGAAAGCTGAAGTAGTGTTGTTTGGCTCTTACAACAGAAAAGTGGAAGAGCAGCAGGCTAAAGAAGGAGAAGAGAGAAAAAGAGAAGAAGAGCTGCTCTTTGTAGTAGTTAAATATAGCATCTTCCATCACTCTACTGAATAGCACTCTTCTAACCCTTTTCCATTACTCTTGTGAATTGCATTACCCATGGCACATTATTTATTTATTTTTTGCTTGCAAAAGCCCCCATTTGAGCAACATTTCTATCCATTTGCTTCACCCAATGTCCCTTCTTTAAAAAAAAAAAGGAAAGAAAAAGGAGGGGATGCTCCATTCCTTACCTCTGTTCTACCGGGCATTATCGGTTTCCCAGCCAACAACTCTGCCAAGATACAACCTGCACTCCACAAGTCCACACCAACACCATAATCAGTGGCCCCTAAAAGCAACTCAGGTGGTCGATACCACAGAGTAACCACACGGCTGGTCATTGGCTGCTTGTGGTTAGGATCAAAGAAGGATGCCAAACCAAAATCAGCAATGTTAAGTGCGCCCGTGTTGTCAAGGAGGAGGTTTGATCCTTTGATATCACGGTGCAAGACACCTCGTGTGTGGCAGTGCTCCAGACCTGAAAGGAGCTGGTGCATATAGCATTTGACCTGAATCAAACAGAAGATGCATCTTAACATAAATCAGAAAGATGAAACTAGCGTTAAGATACATCTTGATGGTCGAATGTACAGTCGCAGCAGTACAAACAGTTGGCAATTTCCTTTTACTGTTTTAAGAATTTAAACCAGCCAACCCTATCACACATCATAAAAAAAAAAGTAACAATTGTAATAAAGAAAAATAAAAACAACACCAAACTAAAGCCCAAAAACAAAATGAAGAATTGACCGGCACATGACTAATCCATTAGTATGTACCTTGTATAAATATTGACCCGTTACAAAATAATGCACCAAAAAAATTCAAAATGATGACTGCAACTGACCTGAGGTTCGGTGAATTTGATATCTGGACTAGCTGCAAGGCCTGCCAGGTCATGCTCCATGTACTTGAAAACTAAATACAAACTACATGACATGCGTGAGGTCACTAATCCCTCCAGTTTGACCACATTTTGATGGTCTAGTCTTCTCAGTATTAATATCTCTCTTGCCATGAATCGCACACTCTCTGGTTCCAAGTTGTCAAACCGCACCTTCTTCAGAGCCACAATATTGCCGCTTATTGTGTCTCTCGCCTTGTATACATTGCTATAGGTACCTTGTCCTATCTGAAAACATAGAAAGGGACTTCAGAGGTGAAATAACAAAAGTAAAAGAAGGATGTGAAGTTGAACCAAAACAACCAGATTAATTGACAAACAATAGTTTGTTTGGTACTGAAAGAGACTGCAATCCCTATAAAGACTGAAAAAAAATTGACAGACCGGACCTACAATATAATATTACGCCATCTAATCACCAAAAAAAAAAAAGAAGAAAGTATGGCTTGCCGGTCACTCAAGTAAGGGGCGAAAGGAAAATTAAACTTGGAATTTAGGAAGGATTATAGAGAAGCTAAATTGATTTATTAAGTTCAATAATTTTATCTAAAGGCAGTGAAGAAACAACAAGATCTACACTGCAAGTGGAAACCAAATCAGAGAACAACAGCACACAGAAGATCCAATTTCCCTCCACTTTCTCACTAAGTCAAAGAGATTGATACAAAATATAGCATCCCCAACCAAATCCTCACTTAGAACTAGAGAATGGACTAGCTTGAAGCAGTAAAAACCTTATCGATCTTCTCAAAAGAGTCAGCGCGCCGAGGGGCCCAGCCATTGATAGCTTCTCCGGCGACGGCTGCGAGCCATGGAGGCCACCCCGCCGCAACCTGCTCGCCACGGGTCCGATTAGAGAAGCTTCCCTGCCTGGGATCAGCCTTCCCATGTCTTTTTCTCTCCTTCTTGGGCTGTTGCGGCGGCGCCTCCTCTCCGATTGCCACCTCCGCTCCCGCTCCATTCTCCTTTTTCACCGCATCCGCATTAGTGGGCCCCGCCTCCGCTCGCGCTACTTGCGACGCGCGTGGGCTGGGGCTGGCCCTGGCGGCTCGCCCTTGTACGCAGCCCATGTGAGAGGGGTTCGGTTTTCGATCTCAGCTCATCGGAGATGGAGAGAAAGAGTGGGGGTTGCGGGTGATTTTCTTTTTTTTTTCCTTGTCAGATCCGAGGTAGACTTGAGAAACAGGTTTGTTTTTTAACCGCGATTGGTTGAAAGAGGAGGAGGTGGGTCGGAGAGGACGCGAACGCGAGAGAGAAGTCTGGTATGCTGCTCCGCGGGTGAGATTTGGGTTTTGGTCTTTCCTTTCGTGTTTTGTGCTTTGACTATGAAAAATGGAGCTGAGTTCGTCCGTTAATTTAATTTCACAGGCCTTTGGTGTAGCGAGTCGTATATCTAGGATTAACGGCAAACACGCTCCTTTTTTATTATGTGGGACCATCGAATTGGTGACTTGTTCGGAAAATGATACAGAAAAGGTCGATAGTCAAGAGAGGGAGGGGTAGGACTGACGGCTGACCGGACAGGCGAACACACGGAACTTCCTGGGTGGTCACAGATGGTCTCCATTATTTACTAAAATGGAAAGCCCATTTGGACCGAAACAACGAACATATGATAATGATATATCCATGTGGATATACCATATCCATCGTGGAGAACGGTGGCGAGAAAAACAATTCACATATATAGTATGAGTGGATTTTTTTTACATCTATTAGTATAATTCGAATTTACTTTTAGTTTGGTTTTAACTATCTAAGCCCTTAAATCAATTCTAACCCGGGTACCTTTTTTTAAAAAAAGAAACACCCTGGCCCTTAAATCAAATCCGATCTAGGTCTTTTTTTTACGGAAGAGAATAATTCAAAAAAAATAATGGATAAACAATAGTAATTACCATTGATAGATAGATATAACCTAAATAACATATTTAATTGTGTTTTTTCTTAGTTTATTATTATTAAAGAAATAATAATATACATTTATATATATTTGTGTTTATTCTTAAATTTTATTTTTAAACATTATATTCTTTATTTTTTATCATATATTATTATTTTATATGATTAATTTTCAAACAATCTAAATCTTTTTTAACATCTGAATCATTTATTCTATATATTTTTATTTAATATAATATTTCTCTATGCATTGTTCGTATAAGTATATTGTTCGTTATATTTATCTATTTTATTTCTTATTACTTATCACTATTACTTATTTCTATTTATCTATTTATATTTCATAATTTACCATTTTGATCTATTAGCAATAATTAATGATTTTTATTTAATCTAATTATTGTTAACTCTAACTATTAAAATTGTTATCTAGCTTTTATATATATATTACTTTTTGTTTATCAATAGTTACTACTATTTATATTATAATTTTTCTTCTTCTTTTTTTTCTTTTTGAATCATTAAATTAAAATATAATATTTATTATGATATTATATTTTTACAATGGTAATTGATTTTCTTTATTTATTGTCATAACATAATTATTTAATTTATTTATAAATAATTAATGTGATAATTTGATAATTATTTAATTTACATATGAACAATTAGTGTGATAACATTATAATGTGTGATAATTTATTTATAAATAATTAGTGTGATAAAAATGAAAATATAGTGTTTTAAAGAGTAGAAAATTAAGAATAAATATAAATATATTTTTATCTTTATCTCTATGTCTTTCTCCATTCTTTATTAAGCACGTAAGTGTTTCTGTCGGTTATAATTTTATTTTAAATTTTGGAATAGATATCCACCGTTCAATATATCAAATTGCGGTGAAAAGACATTTTCTGTGGTGAGCGTGTTGAAGCGCTGAATACTTTTATTTCGCGATTGTTATACGAACCGATATAATTATTTTTTCGCCACTCTGTATATCTTTCTACCCCAAATCTAAACTAAGATCTAGTTTCATCTTCTCCGCTCTCTCACCTCTCTATTGCTAGCTCACCCCATTCATCTCTCTATTGCTGCTTCTATTCTCTCTCACTCTTCCACCATCGCTCAGCAAAGTCACTCGCACCTTTCTAGTCCACTCTCCCGACCATTAATCTCTCTCCCTCTGTCTGCATTCTTCATCACTCTCTTCCTTGCTTCACAAAATGTCACCACCGCTACCTCTTATTGCCTCTCCCTCTCGGTACATAGAAGGCCACTGTCATTGGCCCATCGACACCTCATCCTCTCCTCAGCTAGAAACCATGGCCCTTGTTGTAACCTATTTGCAGATCTCAATGATATCGATGTCGATCTGATACCTCCTGCGATTAGGATTTATCCTCTCTTTCTCTCTCTCTCTCTCTCATTCTCTGTAGATAAGTTTTCTCTACTTCTCTTTCTGTCCTTGCGACATCCTCTTAATTTCTCCAATTTATGTGTCCCCGGTCATTGCTCCTTCGCACTAATTTCTTTCAATGAAAATTAAATGTAAGTTAGCTGTTGCAGAAATCAATCTTTCATATTTTTCTCTATCTTGTTTTAATTTTGGTGGTCGCTTTGTGGATGAAGTTCATTAGAAGAACTTTTATATTAATTTTGATGTTTTTCGGACCAAACTTTGTTGTAAATGTATTGTTGCTTAAATTGTATTTTCATTTGTGTTAATATGTACACACGCGAAAAGAATTGTGTAAATTATCATGTCTGGGAGAGCATGATGTGCAATAGTAGAGGGAGTTCTTACATTGTTACTTGTGAGAGTTAATGATAAGAGGTCCTATTTATCTTGTCTTTTTTTTAATAATGTATTATTTAGCTTTTCATTTTGATTAGGAACTTAGAAAATTGCTTTAATTTTTCTTCAATTTTTTACTTTCATATTCACTGTTTTTATTTGATTCATAATAATTTAACTTCACTGCAATAAATTTTGTGATTATTTACTGGTCGAAATGATAAATTTTCTGCTATACATGGGATCTAAACATCATGCTCCGAACTCATAACTTGAAACAAATCATATACATTTGTTTATTGTGTTTTAGTGGTTTGTTACTGAATAATTTTTTTTTCTTTTATTGAAAAAATATGCATTTGTCCTGTCTAATATACATGGATCCTTCTTGATTCTTTACAATCCGAGTTATTACTATTTATGGAATTTATTTTCAATTATTGAACAATATACATATATATTGAATTTAATTTGTAATTGTTAGGTACTATAATTTTTCTTTCTTTCCATCTCTTATGATGCAGTAAGGAACTTCTTCAAATTATTGATAACTGATACGGCTAGGTTATGGGTCCTTTTAGGATTTCTTTCCATTTTGAGTTAATGTCATTTATGAAATTCATTTTAATAGATCTTTCTTTCCATTTTGAGTTAATGTCATTTATGAAATTCCTTTTAGGATTCCTTGGACAAATAAATTTGTCCATCTTTTTTTAAATAACAAAGCAGATAGTACCTATTTCGCAATTACCAGTGGGATAGAGGTTAGCACTGACATGCCCATCGGGGAAGCTATGGAGGTTGAAAAGGAACCACCATCAATGGTTGTTACAATTCAAGTGGAAATGACAAAAAACCTGAAAGTTTTCTGAACTGATTCGCCATGGTGATGAAACAATGCTTCCAAGGTCTGAGTTTTAATTTTTTTTTTCTTTTGTTTTTTCTTAACTATGCCGTGAAAATGGACTCTGTGAATTTTAAGCATCTATAACTTAAACATGCATATAGAGAAGATGGCACAAGTGATATTATTTTGTGCATCACCATGTTGAATTCAAATATTACAAGTGATGAGGGAAATAATAAATTGATTTCGTCTCCGGCAAAAGAACTCCCAGATGCACCACTAATATTTTTATTTTTTACTTTGTTTCTATAAATATTGTAAGGAGGCTGATGATTGACTTTTGTTTGCTTTGCTATGGTTTGCTTGTAATAATATATGTTTCATTTGTTGATGTTGTGAATATGTAGAATTTTGTTTGTGTAATTGTATTGATAGTCTATCTAATTTAATTAATAAAAGTTAGTTAATATGTTATATTTATTTGAGATTCCGTAGCAAAGCACGGATAATATACTAGTATATATATTTTTTTAAATAATGAATTAAGAATAAACACAATTAAATATATTATCTAGCTTATATATCAATCAATGGTTATTATTATTATTTATCTATTACTTTTTGTTTGAATGATTATTCTGTTCCTTAAAAAAAGATCTGGAGCAGATTTTATTTAAGGGCTAGGGTGTTTTTTTTTTAAAAAAAAACGAATTTGGACCGAATTTGTTTAAAGGGCCGGGTAGTAAAAACCGAAATAAATAAATAAGCTGATCCGAAAATTTTCATACCACCATATCTGATTCGAAAAAAAAAAATCGGACCATTATAGTCGATGTAAAAAAAGATCCACTCATGCTATTATATGCGAATATTTTTATTTTTCCACTTTTAAAAAAAATTGGTTCCTAAAGCCATTAGGCATGGTTATAAGATTACAATAAAGAACAATGTTATTATTTTCTTTTGTTCCCTCTTGAACCGATGATGAATTACTTAAAATATTTTTCAAAATCTAATCCAGTATTTATATTATTTTCTATTTTATGGATCAAAGAAAACGTGTTCTCTGTATCTATATGATTAGTAGATTACAAAATTTTCGTTTAATTGCTTTTTAAAAAGTTATCAATATGTTACTATGTTATTTGCATGATAAGAACCAGATTTTTGTTAATCATATTTGTATGATCTCACCAATTACTCGTTAAAATAAATGGATAACGAGCAAAATAACGAATGTTAATGAATAATACTAATATATTAATTAATTTTATCATCATTAATGAAAAAATATTCAAACTCATTACATGCACCTCTATTTTGTAATATAAATTATAATTAAGTAGTTTAAATTTTTATAGTAAAAAAGAGAAAATTAATCCACAAGTCTCAGAGCAATTCATTTAATATATATTAGATAACATAATTATATTTGAAATAATATAGATTATTTTTCAATAATTTATTTTATAAGATAACTGATACGAAATAGTCTTTATTTATATCCATTTACTTAATAAAATGAAAAAAAATAATTATATTCATATCATTAAATTTATGAAAAAAATAATAATTATACACATTTTATCGAATACGATACAGATTGAATAAATGAGTAAAAAAAATGATTGGCATACTAATTACTTTATTTGAAACTTATTTCAATACGCGTCATGTTATATTACGATGACAGATGCATATCAATTGACTTTTCTAACATGATTTTGACATTATGTAACTATACTTGTTCATTTAAATTTAAACAATCTAAAAAAGGACCTGATTATTTGACAAAAATATTCTATTAGATTGCGACCATTTGTCAGAGAAATCTTACCATCAATTATAAAATATCAATATTCAATGTACCGGCGGGGGGACCAACGGTAACGATAGCGGGTGTGAAAATTCGTGCATTCATGGGCCATCTTTAAAATGTATTCATTTTTTTATAGATAGGAATCAGCTAATAATGATTTTATAAAGCAATGTAAAGAAGAGAAATATTGTCAACAACTATCTATATATATATATATATATATATATTTGCATCAATGCCAAACTTTCTTCGAAAGAGAAGGTATTTATGAATGTGTTTTTGTCTAATGTACAAAAATTATTTGATCACCATTCTCCATTCAAAATGTTAATGAAATAAGGTCAAAATTTATCATACGCTATATTTTTTATAAGTTCTATATCAAGTATCAGAACTTCAAATTTATTTCTTATCAACATAGCGTATTTGTTGATAAAAATATATATATAGCATTTAATCATGATTAATAACAGATAGATGCACACTACAAGAAAAAACACTAATTACTGATGATATATTGGTGACAAAGTCAATGTTGTCTTCAAATATCATCAAATAGTGACTTAAATTAATTATCATCACCTATTTTTTTAACTAGCGGCGACTCGTCAAAAGTCGCCATATTTTTTTTTCAAAGACGGATCCAAAAATCGCCACATATCTTTTTCAAAAAAAGTCGCCACATATTCTTTTATTAATGACAACATTATAACAACATCATTATTAATGAAAACTTTTGAATATGGCAATGCAATACAAAGCCTCTAAATTTATATTTATAGCGGCTATATTCAATATTGCCTCCTTTCACTAGATAATTTGTTTTCACTAAATAATTTGTGACAAATTCTATGGCAAACGTAAGTCTCCTCCATAATATTTTAATAGGTACAATTTTTTGCCATTATTATAGTGGCTATATAGATGGTGTGTTCTTTTTATTTGTTATTAACGATAAAATTGAAATTGTCATCATATATTTTGTAAAAGTGATGACTATTTTCGTACACAAATTTTAAATCATGATAATGACACACAATATAGTGGCTAACTTAGAGTCGCCATTATAATATTATAACTATTATTAATAGTCTTCTTTCTTCCCCAAAGCAGCCAAAGGGCCTTGTTCTCTCTCGTTCTTCGATGCGGGTAGGTATACTGTCATTAAATTTATTAATTAAGAGTAAAAAATAAAATAAAATATTTTATTTTTTTTGTTTATTTATTATGTCATTGTTGGTTGGAAACAAATGTACGACAAAAATAACATGAAAATTTATTAACTATGGTTTTATGTAGTTGAACATCTAAGAGACTAAATTTTTTTTAGATGTTGCAAGAATGTAAAGAAATTAAAAATAAAAAAATAAAAAATTATTTTGGGATTTAATATTCAATTTTAATGACAACAAAAGATAATTTTAATTCAACTCTCACAAAAATATAGTAATTAAAGAGAAGAAAAAAACAAACAATAACACAAAATATAACGAAGTTCAACATACAACTCATATGTCTCAAGGACTCTCAACCTCTAACAATTGAAGTTGAGTCAATACACTAAAACTTTTTTACAAAATATAGAATTTAGTCCCTTACACAAAAATGGTTGGAAAGACAAACGATAACAAAGAGTGATAACACACTCAAAAGAAAAGTGAGAGATAACACACTAAAAAGTAATAAGAAGTGTTGATAATGTAGGGTCAAGTTGGGAGAATAAGGAGAAACTAAATTGAGTTTAAAATAAAAATTTGGCTTAAGTATAATCAATTTGTTGGACTTATCTCTCTCACTTTAAATGTGGCTATCGAGCTTTCAGAAATTGAGATTTTACTATGTAAAATAAGTGAGTTGGGAATGAGAGAGTAACTCTTTTATATATACCTCCTAAAATAGATTAAGAAGTCATTTTCCGGTCTTGCGCCGTTACACTAGTTCTTTTAGTGTTTGTTGCACTTGTGTGCGCCACCATCTTGGGTTCACTGTCGCCATCAGATATCGGGTCTCATTTTATGTAACAGCACTAGCTCAGATTTTATTATGTCAAGTAACATCAGATATAGGGTTTTATCACCGCTCTTCTTGCTCTCTCCCACCGATCTAGAGTATCACCATCGTCACCACCCTCGGGTTCACCGCCCCCATCAATTATATGTTTTCATTTTGAGAGCACCATCATTAGCCATGATTTTTTGCAGGCTCAAAACCAAGCCAATGAAGAAAGCCAGTACGTACATCAAGAGATGTTTCTTGTTTGCCGAAAATGAAGTCACTATTTAGGATCATAATACAAGACAAAATCTTAAATGAAGTCACTATTTAGGATCATAATACAAGACAAAATCTTAATTGCTGACTCATAGCTCTCTGCAGACATCGACCACTTTAACACTAGTGGTTGCACATCTTTTGCGCTAGTTCCTCGCAAGCACTAAAACTCCCATGACGAGCACAAACAGTGCAATAACGAAGCTGATGTTTTTATTTTATTTTACCATATTTGTATAAGGAGATACACTTGTACTTCATGAGTTTTTTCATCTTTTTTTCATTTTTGTTTTCTTTATCTTACTTCTGATCTGTATCTCTTTTTAATGAAAATTATTAGTAGAATTTTCATCTACTCGCCTACTACATCAAAAAAGCAATAGTCACAGTAAATCTATACTATAAAACTAAATCCTAAATTCTAAACTCCTAAATCCTAAAATCTAAAAAAGTCTAAGAATCTGAAATCAGTACTACTAACAACCTAAGTCTACAATTCTACTACTGGACTCTTTTAACTCCTAAATATCTGTATTTGAAAAATTATAATGGATAATTATCTATCTGTATTCAATCCACTAATATCTCTTTTAGGATTCCACGTCTTTTATCCACAAATTGATGTAGGGTCGCACATCTGAGCTTGGATACAAGGTTTCAGACTAAACTGAACATGCTGGCCAAGAACAAAAGGGTAGATGAAATAATTAGCGTTAGTTAATGAGAGTGCATTTTCGAGTCTGCTGAGATTGATATCACCTAGTTGACTCGATATCCAATATACATTATGAGTTACTAAAGCCCATGGCTTAGTTCACAACAATTTATCATTTCGATTAATCTTGATCTCGTTACTAGTAGAATCTAAGGCAGAGAACTCACTGGACCTCATTGTTGCCGCTTTCTAGCCTGAAAAAAAATATATAAAGGATTGACATCAACTCGATTTCTGCGGCAACAGATGTACATATATGTAAACAACAAACAAGCAAAAGAAATTCAAAACTAATTCAGTACTGCGAGTTCCATCTTTATGTATTGCCCACCCCATAGAGGTTAGGAATGCCGTTTGTTTGGCATCAAATGAAACAGTGAAGTACAATCACCAGTGTAAGTCTTTCTCAAGATATATTCAGCAAATCTAGGAAGGCTATTCTTGTAGCGTTGGATTAAGGCTATTATGCTACCAACAATTCAAGGAATGACCAACTCAAATTATACACAATCCAAACAACATTCATACATTCCCGAATTGAACAAAATTAGCACTTTTTTATAATAGTCTTCTCACCTACTATTCTGAATAGCAGTATTGTTTCATGTTTTCAAAACGTTTTTTTTAAAACATAGGACCCATTAATTTCAAAATATATTACTTTTCATATGCCACTCTCGGGACTTGAACCTCACCACTCCGCAGAGTGACGAGACCCACCATCATCTGTAGTAGGTTTGTGGTTTACCATGTTCTGAAATGCACTAAAAAACTATATAAAAAAAAGAATTCAACAAATTAAGAGCGAAAAAATAGCTCAACCAAAAGAAAGAGCGATCTCGAAATGACAGCAACAAAACAATAAGAAACAAATAGGTATAGGAAGGAAGAGAGAAAAAAAAGATTATTTTAACCTACCAATGTTGGGTAATCGTCCAAGACAGATTGTCTTCTTCTCCTGAAGGAACCTGAATTTGGAGTCTCCATAGCAGGTGATCTGCTTACCGGCCTTCTAGGTGGGGTTAAATTCTATGCACAGAGAGAAATGAAAAGTTAGTCACAAAAGCAAAAAAATTCAACAAATTAAGGAGCAGGAAAGATACTGAAAGACAGATGAAATCTGGAGCGGTTAAGGTGCATCCAAACAATAAAGCATAAAGATACAACATACACATTCAAAATGCAATGAGAAACAAATGCTGTTATAGAAAGAAACACAGACTTCAATGACAGAATAAATTTATACAAATTAGCTACCAAGCATTATTATCATGCATTTATTGTTTGTGGGAAACTATTAAAAGTTTGAACCAATACTTGATCCACAATTATGGGATAACAGATTTCTAATTTTCCCATTCGAAGCAAAGTCTTAAGATTGATATGAGGTCAAAAGTAACAACATGAGAAGTTATGTAGTATGCTAACAAAGTATATCAGGATTATAGGATGCTAACAAAGAAAAACTAGCCATGTCTTAGAACTTGACTACTTGACACCGTCAATTATTAAATAAATGTTGTTAACACATTCTAGGCACTTTCCCCATGGTTTTAGCACAGCACTATTAGACCAAACACTGCTTCTATTAGCTAGCCATTGAGTGACTAATATTAGTTGTTCAGTTGAAATAATACATAGTACATTTAAAATGAAATATTCCTAGATGTCATTACCCATATTCCTAGACAAAGCAGCCGTTTATCGGGGTACCATTTTTGTTATAAAAAGAAATGTAAAAACATGATGTACATTTATTGTCAAATTTTGTCGTTGAAGAAAATAACAAATAAAACCTTGGTAACATTCTTGTCCTTGGAGAAACGCTCACGGTCATCATACTCTTGATTCTCCTTCTCAACCAGACGAATGAGAGTGTCGCAGCGCTTGCCCAGCTCATGGGCTGTGCGTGACTGCACGAACCAGTCAAAACGGAACAAGTGGTTGTTGCGGAACTCCTCTTTCAGCTCATCCCAGTTGCCATAACCAATCTGATGGACCATGCACAGCTGGAGATGGAAAACATAAGAACCAAGGATGTTTATGGCTATCAAACAAGAATAGACAAAACATACCATAAAGCGATCACATTCTTCATTGTATAGTTTTCCTTTATTCTGGCCATATTGTATTTTAAGCTCATGCCATGGGTTCTGATAACGAGACATCTTTTTTGCTATTGCTTGCATTATCTCCTCTTTACGAGAAATCCTTGCTTCGCCTTTCTCAATATTTTTAATTATTCGATCGTAATCTGAAAAAGCAAACTAAGTAAGATATCCTTCTCAAACTCAATATTAGAAGAAAAACAGGGAGCAGCAAAGTATGTACCATTCAATTCTTTGTATCGTTCCTTAAAGACCTTTGCATATCTGTATACCTCCTCCTCCGCCTTCCCCTCCATTTCAGAAGCTATATTCTTTATGTCATTTCTTCCATACTTTTCACAGGCCCGAACAAATGTATTGAAATCCCTTTTTGTCCATGTTGAGAATCCCTACAAGAAACAAAATCTTTAACTGGACTGGTGCACTGTATGAAATTTGTGTGTGTGTGGGGGGGGGGGGGGGGGTGGAGATTCTGACAGACTTTACTTTACCTCTTGCAACAAGCGCTCTTTCTCTTCTTGTTCTTGGATACTCAATTGTTCACCAAAATCTCAAGAGAAAAAGATAAATAAATAATTAGAAACTGTTTTTGTTCTCAATGAAGGAAAAAGACAACCATAAACTTGAATTCAACCAAGGAACTGACGATGACGCAAACTTGATGGTTAAGTGCAAATTTATGATATACAAAGTAAGTTCTTGCTCCTTGTTCCCTCAGGCTTTGCTTTTTTATGGAACTCAGTGAGTTTTTCTTTTTTTTGCGGGGTTCATGACCAACTTAAAATACATCAAACTGTTATAGCAGTACCTTCATCATCGCCATCACCAATGAGATCTTTCCTTTCATTCATCTGCTGAACCTGTAGTTTTATTGAAGTAAAAGAGCTAGGAGCTTAGAACCTCTAAATGGAAAACCCAGGAGGATTTGCTAAAAAAAGAAGACGAACAGTTCGTCCAGTGATGAAATGATAATGATTAATAATGAAAAGAAGTGGATCAGGAACATACTATCTGATACCGCACTTCTTTCTCATATAATTGGTTTAATCTCTTCATGTCAAAGAACTGAAAGTCGTGCCTGAAATAGTTATAATAACATGTAAGAAAGCGTGGTAAAAATAATTAACAAGAAGAAGACAAAGGAGGAGGAGAACAACAACAAAAAGAAGAAACACATTTTATGACACTTACAATTGAGGCATGCGAGGGATTCGAGGCTCTCTTTGCCTAGAAGGGCCTCCTTGACGCAGTGCTTGCTTGTAATAATCTACATCTGAGTAACTGAAGAAGAGATTGGGAAAAAAAATATTTCAAATTTAAAAGAATATGCTTTCAACCCTATGTCATTTAGTGAATTTACACATACTATTTACTTCATGGAACTTACTTGCGTTTTCTTTCCCTCTTTGGTGGTTCAATCCAGTTATCAGCAACAAGCTTCTTGAAGTCGGTTTTATTATCATCCTTCACAAGTGGAAATTAATAGAGAATAGAAGTGATGCACAAGTTAAAAAAATATATATTGAGAATACAAAGACATTGAATTTCATCAAGTGCAGTGAAGCCATAATAAGATTTGAGATGGTTGTTGCCTGTAATGTGATGGATAGTTGAATTTAAAATTTACCAATCTTATTTTAATACCATGTTTTTCAGGTCCTGTGTATGCACATTGTGTTATAACTTCAATCACTGTAGAAATGTTGGTGTGATAAACCCCATACTGATATAACCAATTTAGCCAAACTTAAGCACAAACAGCACGGCGATGTCTACCTTGTCATCATCAAAGTCATACAACTCAGCAGCTGCAGAAAAACAAAGATGAAAGAGTCAAGACAAAAAATATCAAAATTAATAGGACAACAGAAGGTGGGGAAAAATAATAGTTCTTAGGTAAGCTTACTGTCATCCATCTTAAATTTGATAGCATCCTCTGTAAATTTCTTCATTTTCACATCAAGCTCTGCTGTTGTCTCCTCTCCTTTGGCTATTATTCGATCAATGTCCTCATCAGTTATTGTGCTATCCTTGGAGCTAAACACCATTTCAGCTCCAAACCTCACCATTTGTAACAGCTCATCCTTGTTGACAGCTGATGTGGGGAGGGGAGGGGGGGATTAATCAATAAGTAATGAGAAAGCACTAATTATCCTAAAAGGAATAGGTATTTTTGTATAAGATTGATAACTAATGAAGGACAACAGATCGCATACCTTTCTGTTCTGCCAACCGTCCTTGTTGGATAACCAGAGCATCAAGTGCAAGTTTCTTGTATGCCCTTTCAATAACTTTTTCTTCAATGGTATACTGCATTAAAAATGTGCATTACTTCATATAGAGAGAGCATCATTAATGAGTTGTTCAATTACATGTTCAGAGACAGGATAGAAGCGATTAAAAACAAAGAAACAACATTTAGTAGAAGTATGATATTCTAAATTTTTGCTGATACATCCAATTACATTGACAATATTGTATCAAGTTCCCAAGGCTATCTCTTTAACTAGGCATGACAATAATTGGTAGTGTTCAAGCTAGGAAAGTTATAACCTTCTCAACAGTAGCTGTTGTTCTTTCCTATCTATTACTGATTCAGCAACTAAAAGCTACCTTGAAACAACTTTTATATTGCAAAAAGAAAAATTAATAACCTCTGTACAAAAACGGAAAACTTGCACTTCCTTCTTCTGACCAATCCTGTGAGCCCTATCTTGCGCTTGCAAATCAACTTGTGGATTCCTAGATAGCGGTCAAGAAGCACATATGTCTCGAATAAGTAGATAAAATTTTGACAAGAACCCCCCTACACAGTTGCCCAGGAAGCATATATATCTAATTATCTGAGAATTAAGTAAATAAATATTTTCCTCAGCCAAAACTGATAAACCAGGAAGCTGGTTATTAGTAGCTTTTTGCTACTTGCAGTAACAGCTGGTATCAGAAGTACCATGGGTAAGCTATGAAAAACTTCTTTCACTTTGTAAACTTCACAGTATTCGATACACAGTTTTTTTATTTCCTAATTTAACACTTTCATCAGTCAATGTGCCAGAAATGGTATATAAACAGTGCATAGCAAACGGTAAGCTTTGGTTTTAACATTGGGAACATACCAATCACTGTCATAGAGAATAACCACATCTGCAGTGGCAAGATTAATCCCAAGACCACCTGCTCTAGTTGAGAGTAGAAACACAAACTTGTCACTATCTGGATGGTTGAAGGATTCAATAGAAGCATCACGTTCTTCCCCGCCTGTATTGCCATCAATGCGGCAGTAACGGTAGCCACGGAACATTAAGTAGTCCTCTAATATGTCCAGAAGTCTGGTCATCTGTATCAAAAGAAACACAGAAAGTCAGATCAGAAAATAAGTTGAAAATCCTGTGATAAGCAGAACATGACCTGAGAAAATATGAGGACTCTTGAATCTCGGTCCTTCAATTTAGGAAGTAATTTATCTAGGAGGACCATTTTTCCTGCAAATCAAATTTGTTGATGAGAATTCAGTTGAGGAACATAAGCAGACAGTTGCTAAGTTTACACATACTATCATACCATTACAGAAAGTAAATAGAGTTGGCACAAACCAACAATCAACTGTGCTCTTTACAAGTCAGAACTCCATTAATTTGCATACCATAGTATTATCCTCAGCTCTTTGTAAAGAGTTTTCTAGCATTTTAACAAGAATTTGCTGGAAAAAATTTCTTTCCTTTAGCTGAACAACTGAAAGACTCACAATAAAGGACATGTCAGTAATGGAACAAATAACAGAGCAAAACAGTAAGTACCAGCATTAGTAATGAGATGCTCTCCAGTTGTGTATGGAGGACCTGGCTCGGCGCCCTGGAAGAGATATGGATGGTTACAGCATTTGCGCAATTGCATTGCTATGTTTAGTAGCCGCTTCCTTTCCCCTCCAGCATTTATTACTTCTAGGTCCTTCTGAAGCAAAGCCCTATAGTAGTGCTTTTGCATCTGTGACATGCCAACTTTGAGAATCGTCTCCTTCTTTGGGGGTAGACCCTTTTCAACATCTGACTTCAACCTCCGAAGAAGAAAAGGACGAAGAACCTTTTTTCCCAGAATCAAAGAAAAACACAATTAGCAACACATGTTCAATATGTCAATAGAGCATAGTGTTCTAGGTAAATAAGTACCTTGTGGAGCTGTTGAATGACCTCTTGTTGGTCATTTTCTCCAGATATCTGAAACCACTCGTCAAAGGTTTCAGCTGAACTGAATATTTCAGGAAGAAGGAAATTGAGAAGAGACCAGAGCTCGTGAAGATTATTCTGCATATAATTTGCTCTCTTGGTTTTAGCGCAATGCAACAAACAAGTCAAATCTACACTATAGTGTAGCCAGAAATACGGGGATTATCTTAGTTATTTATTAACTACAAGAGCAGATATATATGCAGGCACAAGAATGATAGCTATTACCAACAAATGCTACAATATAAAGAGTTAGAAGGCTACATCAGTGTAATTTTACATTGTTTGCACTAAAAGTGAAGATCAAGCAAGGTTGTTATTAGTACGTGGTCGTATTTTTATACCATTGGCATAAATGTAAATTTCAACCAAATATAGCAATATAAATATCACAAACTAGAAGTACCAAAATCACAACCAGAGTACCCAAATATGTCTGTAAAAATACAATTCTTCAAACCAACTGGACTAAAAGGAAATGACTAATGTAGCAAGGCCCAAATCAAACCTGTAGAGGAGTGCCAGTAATAAGAAGGCGATAGTTGGTTTTGTAAAGTCTCATTGTTTTGGAAAGTAAAGAGTTCTCATTCTTTATCCTATGGGCCTCGTCAATAATGACATATCTCCAACTAAAACGCTTCAATGCATTCTTCTCTTTGATGACCATTTCAAAACTAGTCACGCAGACATCAAACTTCGCAGCAACTAGCAGTTCATCACGAATATGTTTCTAAGAAAGGTCCATTAAAAAAATTGGTTATGTTAAACTGAGAATAAGCTTTTACAGAAGACAGAAAAACTATCCAAATAAAATACACCTATGATTCTAGTTTGACCATCAAGCTTAGAGTGTTGACTATGAATGCAGAATCAAAGAACAAGCCTACTATACATGTTTTTTCCATAACAAAATACAATTTTCAAAGTAACTTTTAGATTGACACAAATACAATGATCATGATACAAATCCAATACCAAAATTATAACAACAATAGATAAGCAACTAGCCATGCAAAAGTTTTATCTAAAATTTAAGTGAGGATAAGCATTTTGACTGACCCTTTCCTCTGGGTTCCCCAAAAACTTCACAGCTCGTAGAACAGGACAGAATCGTCGTATCTCTTTCATCCAGTTACCAAGAGTAGATTTTGGTGCCACAACCAGGTGGGGCCCAGTAATCCCTCTGAATTCATGCAAATAACCGAGCAAAGAGATTGTCTGCAAGGTTTTTCCGAGACCCTATCCAAAGAGAAAGTTCATAGGTCCAAAGAAAATGACTATTAGGAGAACATATGAGAAGTTATTCTAAAAGAACTGATTCTATAATACTATTTGGTCAGTATATGAAAAGATAATGAAAAAAAAATACATGTTATGCAAAAGAGAACTTAATTTTCTTTTCGTTCATCTTTAGGTGAATTTTCTACTTGTTATCGAAGTGATCAAAACAGTCACTGCATTACCAAAGCAAAATTTGTATGAATGTTGCGCAGACAAGTTCCTTGTTTGATTCATCTTTAGTCCTGGTGTTCTAAAATTCATGAATTTATTTGGAGTAGATGAATAAACTGTTTTTGCTGAAAAATACCTTAATCAAGTGCTAGCTATTAATGGGAACAAGTAGTTTTTAATTTTCAGTTTTCTGTGATTACCATTTCATCAGCTAAAATCCCATTTATTCCATTCTCATACAATCGGATAAGCCAGTTTAATCCTGCAAGCTGATAGTCCCTCATTTTGCCCTGAATACCTGCACATGGACAAAAGATCTAAGCAAGCGACATGGGGAATTGTTGAACTAATATCTGTGTGCAATAAAAAGCACGAACAAACATAAAAAAATTCAAAAGTCAATATGATTATGAATTTTATTTGAGTTCTAATTGCAGTTTCAGCGTTCAAAATTCTAACAAAAATATAATAAAAAATTGGGCATTTCACTAACTATTGACTTGGTGCTTAGGGGTAGACCACTTCAATGTTCACAGAAAAAAAAAAGAAAAAAAAAAAAACATAATCACTGATGAACTTACAAGATGGCTGTGATACTAATCTAGTCCCAGTGGCAGAAAACTCGTCTTCTTCCTCCTTAAGGCACTCCTCATCTTCTTCTTCTTCAGTCAATTTTGAAGCATGCCGACCCCTAATTTAAATTAGTTTAAACTTTAAACATATGAGAATGTCCAATGGGAAGGAAAAGGGTGATAAAAGTTACAGATGTAAATATGTAAACAATCAGATAACAATATTACTGAACAAAGAATTAAACACCCAAAGGTAAGAATATACCTCCCTCTTGGCTTCTTTTCAGATGCAGATTGCGCACCTTTGGCGAAGTGTGCAAATATCTCAGTCTGCTCAAGCAGGTACTTCAATCGACCTTTTCCCTTGTTATTCTAGTTGAATGATGCATTGGTTATTTATACTATTAACACATTAGAGACATAAATAGCACTTCTCAGGAATAAAATGAACAACAAATGTTGGTCTGGAACAACTTTATATATATATATATATAATTTTATATTTTTCAGGATTTTTTTACTATTTTTTAAGATAGCTAGAAAATCACTTGATTTAATTATTATGAGTCATTCAAAAGGAGTGATTTTCTACCTATCTTAAATAGTAAAAAGATTCCAAAAAATATAAAATTTGGTCCTCAACTAGATTTTCATATGAAAAACATTTTAACCGGTCGGATCGAACATTAGAATTTTGAAGACGGAGAAATGATCCGTAGCACACGAGTCTATATATACACGCGTAGCACCGTAGCCTAACTCTATATATATATATATATACATACTATTTTTTAAGATAAATAGAAAATTGCTTTTTTTGAATGGCTCATAATAACTAAATCAGGTGATTTTCTAACTATTTTAAAATATAGTAAAAAAATTCTAAAAAATGTAAAATTTGGTCTACATCTAGATATTCATATGAAAATTATTTTGTACGGTTGGATCGACCATTTGAACTTTCAAAACGAAGAACCAATCCATAGCACGGGGGCAATCCGTGCTATGCATAGCACCATAGCCCAACTCATATATACATATATATATATTATTTTGATGCTTACAATAATCCAAGGTATTTCTATAACAGGTGGGCAAATCTTGATATCCAGCTTATTCAACACATACTATTTTAGGAAAACAGGTGAAAGTTCTTGAGACAAAAGGACTTCTTTTTATAATACAAGTACCTAGTGAACAACATGAACTTAGTTTGATACAGAATGTATCCAGAGCTAAAGCAAGTTGCTCAGGTGAGTTAATGTCGTACCATATCTGCGTCAATTAAAGCATTTTGAGCAGCCAAAATCTTTTCGATTTTTTGTTTTTTCTGCCTTTGCATTTCTCGCAGCCTTGCTCTTTCACGCTTCCCCACAACATCAGTTGGGGAAGGATTACACTGTAATAATGTATACAGCACAAGTTCAGCAAATTAAGAACTTCATAAAATAAATAATTATTTTTATTTATTCTAATAGAACAACTAGTTGTAACAAAGAGAACTCTAAATTCGTGCATTTAAAGAGGTTTTCAAGAGGCCTTTGACGACATTGATTAGGACATACAAAGGTTAAAAAGAACCACATTATCCCTATGGTTTGCAAAAATAGAAGATGATAGAACAAATCTGCTGACCTATTGACAGTGTAAGAGGTGATGTACGAGACTAAATATGGCTGCATTGTACAATAATCTATTATAGATTCCTGTTAAAGATTCTACGATAATAGAACTGGGATGATCAACTCAAATTAAACAACAAGGATTATACAATCTGATCAATCATATAAGATAACTAATGCTCATCAGTCAGAGGTCCCAGAATAGGGTTTAGGTTTTAAGCTCCCGCATCTAAGATATGTGATTGCTAAATTTCCACGTCCATGCTTAGAGCCAATCAAACAAGCCAGAAAAACAAAAGAAAAATCTAAATTCTAAATTCTAAATCTTTCACCTCAGAATCATCGTCGTCATCTTCATCGTCTATTTTCATTCGGTCGCCATCGCTGTCGGTCGACTCTTCATCGTTTTCCGCTCCAGCCACGCTCACATTTCGAGCAACTGCCTCAATTTCTTCCTCGTCCTCTTCTTCATCACCAGCATTTCTTCCATCTACTTCCCCGTCCGTATCGGAGTTTGACGGGGTATATTCCTCTCCTCCCTCGGACAGATCGCCCGCGTCCGGGCTTCCTTTCCGTTTCGCCATGGCGAATTTCAGAAAAAGCTTAGACGAAATCTAGGGTTTTACGAAATGCAGCTCTAATTCGCGGCGACGGAGAGAAAGAAAGCGATCAAAGAGTGAAGCGGAGTAGAGAACTGGAGATTCTGAGAGAAACGTCACGTGGGGTAAATAACTTCGGCAGGCGTGGATGGAATATATCCGATGTTTGGGAGCGAACTATTTTCTTTTTCATTTTTGTGGTGACGGGAGTGCGTTGGTCAACACTTCAACGTTGTCGGGGACCTCACGGGCCTCCTGCCGCTCTGTCACTTTGATGCAGTTGAAACACTTAGAGCATTTCTAAAGCATAAATAGTTTAAAGTTGTTAATAACTGTCATATTATTTCTTACTTCTTACTCTTACTATTTTAAAAAGCACCGAAGACCGGAGGATTCATTTTGTTTTGGATTTTTTTTAAGAAGTGAATTTCCTAAATTATCCCTGACCGCTCTATTTTTAACCATTGTGATTGAAAATTACGATTAAATTAATTTTAGGAATAATATTACCATCCCCACTCACTTGTCCCCGGCCGTTATCCTCAAAACATTAATTGACCGACAGTTAGGCACATGTGGTGCCCTCTTCTAATGCAATTAACCAAGTCATTTCAAATTTCTTTCAAATATCTTATCATGAGCAATTCCTCAATTTACACATCTCCTGACAAGAAACTCATCAGAAAAAAAAATGAAAATTATCTATCCATTTTCATAATGAAATTTTACAAGATCATAATTATCTTCTCTCTCACTCTTCCGTCCATGAAATTATTTTTTATTTCTTATTCTCTTTTCATTAAATATTGATTCGTAAATGCATAGTTTAGTTCGCATAATCTGACCATTATTATTTCCCTCATAAAATACCGACATTCCAGTATTTAAGCCGCACTTATAAAAAAATGATTGATCGTGATTTATCACGTAATATTTAAGTCCTATTTGATTTATCAGTGTATCTCACATAAACAACTCAAATAAATGATATAAATAGCAACATAAACAACTCAAATAAATGATATAAATAGCAACGAAGTGCGTGATGAGCAAGTATTTTAATAGGTCATGAGCCGTGTCACTAGTTATTGTATTGGAATCTAACGATTATCCTACTGTGTTTATATAGATAATATAGATGATTTATTTATGAAATATAAATAACCCAAATAATTGATATAAATAACACTAGAGCAAAGATGTAGTCACAAGGCTACTGTATGCATATGTCAATTATCAGTGTTCACATAGTCAATAAATAATTCATTTATAAAATATAAATAACCCACATAATCGTTACTATATTAGCATATGACAATAATCATAATGCATATGTTCATATAGTTAGTGTAAATTATAGCATCAGAGCGAAAGTGTCACACCCCAGAAATAAATAGAACGGATTAGGGGTGCTTAATCCCGCCACGTACGCACGACGAGACGTGCGTACGAAAGGCTAAATGAATAAAATAAGAAAATCACAGAATAAATAAAACAATAATAAATATAAATACATGACCATACAGTCCAGAATGAACAAAGAGAATACAACGCCTACATAGGCGGGGCTAGCTCCATCGGAATGGGCAACAAATCTCTCAAATAAAAACCCAAAAGAAAGAAATAAGACTCAAAAACCCCATGGGTCCTATCCGACTACCCGGCTCACATGCAAATGCAGCGAAGCATCTCTGTCATCGCGCAGGACTATCCCTAGCACTCACTCCAGTAGAAATCCCGAACCTGAAAATACCTGGATCCCACAACCACCGTGGAAACGTGAGTAATTTAAAAATTACTCAATACGGATTTAGATCCAGCCTTAAGATTTGATCTTCTTTCCTAGACTGGACCCAAATACCGATACTGTATTTTAAATGCATTAATTATCTATTTATAAATAAAATTTTAGTTTAATGCATTCCCTTTAACAATTCGCTATGATGCGATGACATGCAATGACAGATAAACACAAATTATAAAAATCTGTGGATAATAATATATAAACTAAATATATATATATAAGATACGAGATTTAAAGCACCCGTATATATATAACCCAGTTGCAGATCATCAGTCCATCCACAAGCGGGCACGTGGTCGGGCCCTGGACTTGTGACTTACCTAAGCGGGCATGTATTCAGGCCCAACTTACAAACTTAGGATTTTCGAGTAAGCGGGCGCCAATGCCCTGAATACCCTGGGAAAATTCGGCCTCCCGGAGCTATAACGCCCTAGGAGAGTGGCGGCTAAAAGCACGTACTCGGTATTCTGAATCTGATGATCCACCTCACAGAATAATAATAATATAATAAAACAAAATGGATTAAGAAGTTATGCTTTCAGTTGCCATATCGTCAAAGGAGATAACTACCCAGGAAATAACAAATCGGAAACTAATACAAATGGGAGCCTATACTGTACCAATTAAGGGCCAGAAGACCGCATCCCGAAAATAATGACAAAATGAAATATAATACAGATGGGAGCCTACATTGTACTAACCTGGGGCCAGAGGTCCGCATCCCAAAGGGGAGCCTACACTGTACCAACCAGGGGCCAGAGGACCGCATCCCGAGAAATGACAAAATGACAGATGATACAAATGGGAGCCTACACTGTACCTACTAGGGGCCAGAGGACCGCATCCCGAGAAATAACAAACAGGGTAGAATCCAGACTCGGATATGGACGCCCACACTAAACACTGAAAGACATGGTATCTTAATCGCTCAAATTTGGATTAGAAATCTTAATCATATTAAGAATATTAAAAGTATAATATTGATCAAAAGAAAAACACTCTAGCACGGCCGAACCCGCCAAATGGCGGGGTCGGTGGATAACCGACAAGCAAAGGTGCGCAGTGTATATACAGACCAAAGGAATATAACCCGTTGGTCTGGTTATACAAGGCAACCTCAGACTGAGATCACCCGGCCCGCCTCTCAGCACTTTTCCCATGCATTTTGCATGATTAATTACCTAACTTAATTTATAATTAATGATATTAATAATATTAATCTAGTAATTATAATCTATCTCTTTATTTATTTCACTCTAACATAATCCTATCTCGAGACTATTTCCCGAGTCCTACTCCTATCTTGTCTACATGCATCATGATATGATATGGCATGCAAATGCTGGTATGTCTCGAATATGCTGGTCAAGTACTGAATGCATATGACAGTTCAATTCGGGTCTCTAAATAATGTTTGGTCAGAAAATACCGCAGTTCAGGTTTATTTTAAAAACATGTATTTTCGGTTTTGATTTCCTAATTCTAAAGAAAGGAAATCAAATCCCAGGAAACCGTACCTGAGAGTAATTGGGTTAGGACAGAACGTCAAATTGCTAAGTCTCGGGTGGCGCATCACGATCTTGCCAGATGAGCCGTTTCATCTCGAGTGTATTCGTTTGTCGGCTCGTCAAGATATTTTTCGAAAACCTATTTAGTCAGAAATAGATTAAATTGGCGAGTATCCTATTCACATTGGGTCTGGTTTGGTCAAGGTATACACGGACCCTCAATTGAAATTATCATATTTAAGTTCGTATTTTAAGATTATATTTATTTTGATTTAATATAATTGATTTAAATTTTATTTTGATTAATTAAGCTAACTAATTATTATCACTTATTTAAATTAAATTTGTAATTAGAATAATTAATTATTTAGGAATAGAGAAATTGATTAATATATAATGTTTGTATATTTAGTATATTTAGTATTACTCTTATTAATTTAAAATAGAGAACGTAATTAATATTTATATATATATATATATTATAATATTATTTTTCTTATCAATTAAAAATAGAGAAATTGATTAATATATACTTTAAAATCTATATTATTATAATATTTTAAATTATTATTTTATAACTCTTAATTATTCATAATATATTCTTTAATTATGTTTTATTTTATTTATACCAGTATTATTTTTATAATTTAGAGATTATATTTATTTCGATTAACGTAACTAACTTAATTTATTTAGATTAATTAAGTTGGCTTAATGTTATCACTTAATTAATTTAATTATAATTAGGATAATTAATTATCTAGAATTAGAGAAATTGATTAATATATAATATTATATAATTAATATTATTATTATAAAAAAAATAGAGAAATTGATTAATATATATTTTATATTATAAATTATTGTTATACTTTATTTATTATTTTAATATTCTAATATTTTAATATTTTAATATTATTTTCATTAATTAGAAAATATAAAATATATTATATAAAACTAGAATTAAAAATAAAAATCAAATTAAAAGAAAAGAAAAGAAATCCAATTACACTTAAATTTAATTAATGTTTTTATTTAATAAAATGTGTTGGTGTTTTAATGTGTTGACTCTTTTAATTAATGCAACTAGTTTAACATATTTTGATTGATCGTATATAATTTAATTTCATCACTTAATTATTAATTATAATTATGATAATTAATTTATTAATAAATCTTTATTATTGTAACCTATTTCTTTAATTGGATTAAAATCTTTTAACTGCTAACTTAATTAATTTGATTTTGTTTATCATTATTATTCTTTCCAACTTTAATTTAACACAAATTATTTAGATAATTATAGTTAATTTAATTAATCTAATTATTCTATTTCACTTTGCTCAACTAACTTCAGTTCATCTTAGTCACGTAATTAACTTAATCATAATTACACAAATGTATTTCTTTAATCAACTAAGTCTTATTAATGTTCTTTAATGGATGGTATATTTTTTATTTTTATTTTTATTTTTTTAACATCTTGTCCGAAGTGGATGGCACATTGAATATGAAGGTTCATTAAGTGTTCGTAACTAGATTGATTTTCCTATTTAATAGAATTTCATATTTACGAACAGAATTGAATATTTAGTCCAGGAAGGAAAATATACCATCCCAGGCCGAATTTTAGTTTGTTAGAAACTTTCATGTAGCAGAGTTCTCATAGGCAATTCATCGAACAGTTTGAGATCATTCAAGAAAATTGCATTGTGCGGTTTCACAATGCATACTTCATTTCGCCAAAATTTACAATACTTATCTTGTCAGTGATCGCAATTCATAATGTAATACAAATAATTGCATACAGGAATACCATATAGTACAGAAAACCATCATAGCAGCAACAGAGAGCACAGCTCTACTGGCCGGCACAAGGCCCACACGACTAAAAGAAAAGTGTTACCAGATTGATAGCGGCAGTAAAAGGTGATTGAGGGTCGAGCTCCGTCCGACTTCCCCCTGGCTGTGTGGTGGTTGCACTCACCGAGGAGAGGGTGGTTTGGTGTCGCCCTTGCCGCGTGGTGGTAGAGCTCGGAGAGGGGAGGCTCCACAGAGATGGGTGAGGCTGATTCGGTCGTAAGGCCGGTTTTGGTGTTGTTGTGCCGCCGGCTTGGAGGATGGCGGAGGTGCTCGAATAGGGGCCAGAAGGGCATCACTTGGTGCCGCCTTTGCTGGTGTGGTGGCGTTGACAGGGAAAAAAAATGGAAAAGAAAAGGACAAATGAAAATGAGGAAGGAAGCCGGCCAAGGAGGCCATCCATGGCGCTGGGGGCAAAAATAAAATTGTAGAAAGTAGTTGTCGCCAGAAGAAGAAAAAAGAAATGAAGAAAAAAAAAGGAGGGGGGCCAAGTCACGGAAAGAGAGAGAGAGAGAGAGAGAGAGGAAAAGAAAGAAAAGAAAGGGAGAGAGAGAGAGAAATGTTGACTTTGAGACCGGTCGGATTTTTCGTTATCGAATTTGTGCGATCATTCGCGCGTCCGATTTATTCTCTCTTTTAATTGTTTGAATGTAATTATTTTTCAGGACCAACTTGATTCTTATATTTTTATCATATCAAATAATTTAATTTTAATGTCATTTAAACTGTTAATCATCGTTATCCTCGTCATGGATATTATTGTAAATTTCTTAAGTCAGTCGTTGTTAATTTGAGCTTAACTCTTAATTATTGAAAATTCAGATTTATATCTGACATTCATTAATTTTATTCATCGTAATTTAATTTCATCAGATATTCTTGCGTTGTTAACTTTGAAATCAACTTATTTAAAGTTTCATAAATTTAATTTGATCTTTGGGTTTCATTCTTTAATTAAACCCTTAAATCTATACTTTATAAATTCAACGTGCCTTTAATTTATTAATTATCATCACCATTATATTTATTGATTTTATTATTTTTAAAAGTTACGAGGTTTCACAGAAAGAGTATGTGACGAGGCACGTTATTTATGACTATATTGGCATATGAGTTATGAAAATTATCATAATATTTATATATTTAATGTAAATAATTCATTCATGAAACATAAATAATGCATATATTTGGTACAAATATCATTTATAAAGAATTTTAAACATTAATTTGTACTAAATTGATGTTAGCAATCAGTTGGTTCGATATAAATAGCAAGAAAGTTTAGTGTAAATAGTACATATAGCATCTATTAATAATTAATTTGATTAGATTATGCCTTAGATGGGATTTCAACTGGTTGATAATATAGACAGCTAACAAAATATTGTCAATAGCTCGATTATTTGATATAAATAACATTGAAGCAAAGTCCTATTATAACACCAAATTTTTTGCATGTTTTCTTATTAGATTTCATAATTTTTTTATTTAATCGTAAATAATTTCAATAACTTATATAAATAGTATCATGGCCTAAAAAGACATGGTTGTATGAGTAATTGCAATAACATATTGGTATATTATTAATATAAATAACTATTATGTAATATTTAAATAACCCAAAGAATTCATATAAATAATGTTAGATATTTTTTGTCTCATTCATATAAATAATCATACAGCGAATAAAGATAATACCAGATATTTTCTTGTTTAAGTTATAAATATGTGTAAATTGCTGAAGTCCAAATATAGATAATGTCTTAAGGTACATGCTCGTCAGATAAACAAACTACAATCTAGTTACATGTCTGTTATGTAGGTGTTTAGTATAAATAGTATTGAAGCAAAGAACTAACCTGTTTGAGTAGTTAGCACAAAATGTGAATCTTTTTTTGCATAAACAGTTATAACGAAGATATAAATAATACAAGAGTAAAATTTCATGATAGCACTAAATATTTCTTCTATTTTTTTATTTGGTTCATACAGTTATAGATATGTCTAAATGTCAAAACCCCACTAAATATAAATAGGGTCCTAACCATATATTGCGAACATAATTAATATAAATAATATTATAGCAAAGAACTCACACGCTTCAATTGTTAGCGCGAAACATGCGTATATTGTGCATAATTATTTTACTGAAGTGCTCTAGTATTTTTTATAAATATAGTTACTGTAAAGATTAGTGAGATGTAAATTATAACAAAACGGTTGGTATAAATAACACTTGAATTATGTACATAGCATTTTCCACAGTCAACATAAAGTAGTCAAGTAAATCAATGTAAACAACGCAAAAGAGAAATTGTAAAGACAATCAGAAAAAAAACGAAGCGCCTTCAATTCACGTGACAGTTATGGTCAAATCACGAAAGAATAAAATTTGTCTTTATTTGTGACTTTTACGCGCTTCAACCGTTGAATTCGCTGGAGTCAAAATTTGGGGATATTTATGGGGATAAAAACATGGGGATTATTATCAGCCTCCTTAATTTTAATAGAAGGAATTTTGCTATTTCTTCCTCTCCAGTTCGGGCGAGTCGCTGAAATCACATCCCCGATCTCTCTAAAACCGCAAAAGTCGGATTTTTTACTTAATCCGTCCAAAATCAGATTTTAACTACAGAGACAGCCTAAGAGCAAACTTATTTTCACAAACGGCCTAACAAAGGGCGTGAGTTCAACTCATGCCCTTAAAACGCTATTTTTTCTGCCCGCCCGCTGCCCAAAAAAAAAAAAAGCAAAATGACCCAAAGGACGTGAGTTGAACTCACGCCCTTTAAATCCACATATCGTATTTGTATTATTTTTTTTTCACTTTCGGTGTTTTTGAAAGGTAACAACCAGAGCACATCAATGTCTAAAGGGCGTGAGTTCAACTCATGCCCTTTGTGTCTTTGGGCAGTGTTCGGGCAGGCAAAATGGAGGTTTAAGGGCGTGAGTTGAACTCACGCCCTTATTTAGGCCGTTTGTGAAAATAACTTTGCTCTAAGGCCGGTTGTGTACATAACATTGATTATTAGGCTCTTTTAAGTAAAAAGTCCCAAAAGTCTCGCTCACGTTTCTCTCTCAATTTCAAAAAAGAAAACATTCTCTGCTATCGAACACCTCACGCCCTCTCAGACTGCACTCCTCTCACCGTCCGAGTCTGATCGCACTTCACTCCTCTTCAAGTCCGAGACCAAATTCCGTGAATCACGCCCCTCTTCTCCCCTCACTGATCGTCTCTCCCCTCCCTCCGCTTTTGAGAGTAAGTTCTTAGAATTCTCTTTTTTTTTAGTTTCTAAATTGCGATAAGATATTTTTACTCTCTATTCAAATCTTGAGCAAAACATTTTATGCTTATCCTTACTAGATAATATTCATTTGATTAGTTCGGGGGAATTATGAATGAGGTGGCTGAAAATGACATGTACCAGTTACTTTTCCCTTCATAATTTAATTATTTATTCATTTGATTTTATTTTCTTCCCTAATAACTGAGGCAAACACAAGTGACATTTTTAGGTTCTGGCTTGAACTTGCTCAAATTGTATACATATATATTTAATGATTCTCTATTTGTATTTCATCATAGCGATGGTGTGATTGAATTGCACTACTGCTCAGATATCTACCCGGAAAGGGATGCTCGATTTGCATTGATAGTGATGCTTCAAGGGCTCCATCATGGAAAGAAAGGGTTTGGCATTGTCTATGGGACCGTGTGAAGACCAACTTTGCCCCCACCCAATGTCTTTAAGCACGTAGCAGTAAAACGTCCTGATGAATTTGTTGGTAAGTGTCTCTCTCCCCCCTCCTGTTCCATGATAAATAAGCCAATACTGTAACAAGCCAGTTTGCTCATTGTGGGGGATTTGACAAATTTGTTTGGCCATCTTCATTGAAATTCATAAATGAATTAAATATCGATGCAAAGGAGTTTCTAGAGGCGACACTAATGGAGGCAATAACTTTTATAGTTTATTTACTTATTTTCTTTTGATAATTTACAGGCATATCACATAAAACTAGGGTTATCCACTGTTATTAATACAGATCGTCGACAACATGTTATCCACTGTTGGCACTTAATTTATTTACTTATTTTCTTTTGACAATTCCCCTTCTTTGTTTTCTTCATTTTTTCTTGGATAGATGATGGCATGTACACTGTGAAGAAGGTATTTATATAGAGTAAAAAGCAACTTGATCTTGTCAGAGATGAGATACGGGTTTCATCTCTGTTTAAACATGAGAAATTGTTTTCTCTGCTTGATCATGCAATTATTGTTGTCAAGGTAATTTATATTAGCAGAACATGTCGATTTATCTTATTTAGTAGTATATATGTACAAAAACTTAGTCAAGATGCATGATCTAAGCAAGAATACATCGTAGTCTGTTACTGAAGAACAGTGGGGTTAGGTCCTAATTTCTTTCAAAGTAAAATTGAAGTCTTGTTTGAGTTGACTAAGAAAATGTTGTCCGGACCTGATCCTCTAATTACCATATTAGTTTGGCCAATTTCTGAAATTGCTAATTTGCTTTGCATTGTTTAATTGGATATTTTTTATTTTTTAATTCTTGGGAGAAACATTGATCTTTTTGGGATCCTTTAACCTGATGTTCCCTGCATAATGTCTTAGACATATAGACATTTCTTGGCTAACAGGAATTGTACAGAAATAACATGTTTAGATAGGATATATATCATGATAATCTGAGTCACATTTATCAAAAATGTTGATTCGTTATCAATTGTTACATAGTTTTAAACATAATTGAGTGTACCCTGCTTCATTTAAGTTGTATGCTTGTTATTGACAGGCCCGCAGAGAAGCTGAAATTATAAGGCTTATTTGATGTTCCCGATACACTTTGGTTGGATGCTCTTTGACAATGCCAATATTATGCAATCAAAGAAAAAATCTACCCCCCTCTCACCATTTTTCACATTTTTCACTTCAAGTTGCTTTCATTATTTAAATTTTCTCATGACTACTATGAATTGATCATTCACCATTTCATTATTTTTCTAGAAGACAAAACTAAAAGTGATGAAAACCAAGGCAGTCCCTAATTCTTTCAAACTAATATCTCAAAAATAACTTTTATAGTGCCATAAACCATATTCTATGTCAATTGCTCATTAGAGCTTAAACCTTCCAAAAGTATTGATATGTGCATACAACATCAATTGAACAATAGCAGATTAACTGGTGATACATTATAACCCATATATCATTCACTGGCAGCCCCTTTCAAATTCAATACAACTGTTACCGTCGTGCTTCGGTTGGCACTAATAGGTACAAATTCACTCTAAATAAGGAATATATAAGGGCAATGGACTTGACCAGTAGGGTCACGGAAAATTTTTTTTTAAGTAGGGGTCACAAAATTATGTATGGAAACCAAAAAATTAGATATGCAGTCTATCTAGCATTGGATAGGAGGATAATTAAAAAAAACTTCATCACATATTTATAACCTTGTATGGGTAACCCTGACATAAAATTTACATTGTTTATATTTAATTTTTAAGGTTGGCTATAATGGCAGCTGAACGGTTGTTGCTTCTTCAGCCTGCTAATTGGACTCTTAGGAGAGATTATGGGTTGCTTTTTCATTATGCCAGGTAACCTATCTTAATCCCTATAATAGTATAACCTTCGGTTACAAAGATACATTCTAAATCTCTTAGTCTACTCTTTTGGTGATATATTTTTCCTATTTTAATCATATATGTACAAATTTCTTTTTTCTTTGTATAATTTTTTAGGGTATGAGATTTAATTAAATGAGGGGATATTGACATTGGGGGTTAATCAACTATTATTTCATTTTGCTATTGACAGGAGGTATAGGGAATCAGTACAAGAGTTGAGCATCTGTTTGGCATTCGCTCCAGTGGAAGAGATTGAGGTTATCGAGCCCTTCTTCAGAAATGAAAGAATTATCATACTTGCTACCTTACAAGCCATGGTATTTTTTAAGATATATGCATAATATATGGATTAACAACAGAACCTGATCTTTTATTAATTTCAGGAGATACATGCGTGTGTGAATTTGATATTCTAAATTATTTTATATTCTTCATATCTATTGTTATAGCTTTAAATCTGAATCATAGAATTTCAAATTGGAACCTAGTAAATGATAAATAAGTGTATCATGCATATACATATAAAATTTTTGATAGTTTTTGAATTGTCAAGAGCCATCGTATCATGCATAAAATATTAAATTCAAATATTTAAACTGTCAAGGGATCGTTGCACTGTTTTTGAATGATAAAGAATTATTATACTTACATAATTGATCAAGTTTTATAAAAATTTGTACTAACTTTTTTATGTTAATCTAAGATCTTTGCATTAATTAGTTAAAAATATGAATGAAAATGTTGGTTGTCGTGTGACATAAGACTTCGCTAATTATTTTGAGAATTTAGTTATTATTAAAAAATATTATAAATATAAGGGTTCTGTGCGTAAGAGACTTCATTAATTTGTTTGAGCATAATTATTGAGTGTAGTTAAAAATTAGATTATTATATATGATGGTTCACACATAACATATGATACAATTACAAGCATTTATTATAAGTGTTTTCTTAAATAAATTGTTATCTTTTGAATAAATTTATAATTTATATTTTCATAATTGTTATGAATTTGTTCTTATATTTAATTATTTATTTAGAAATTATAATATCATCTATAAGAGCAAGGATAATTAATACAATCATTGATTTATTTTATCCATCGTTTAATTCCTAAAAATTGCTCTAGATATCGAAAGTATTCAAAAAAGCATGCATGTTAAAAAATAATCCGCGCGTAAGAGTGGGTACATGTACTAGTACTTCATAATTGATTAAAAACTTTACAGAGCATATTTCATCGTAAAAATAAAAAAGATAAATTATTTAATAGTATTTTTATAATTCTAATGTCAAATTGGCAGCGTCAGATTCTTTTTCATTACTAGTTTTATTTTAGAAATTTCTTTTCCCTCACTGAACCAAGTGAGTTTTTAAATGACGTGACGTTTAGAAATGAGTTTCTATTTTAGCAACTCTTCTCCATAGTTTCTAAATTAGAAACTCTTATCCAATCCAAAAATTCAAATAGCAACTGATACGTAGAATTTAATAACTCATTAGAAACTCTCATTGGATATGCTCTTATTAAATCTCAAATTTATACTATGTTTGGATCGTGCAAAGAATAACATAAGAATAGAAGAATTAAAAATAGTAAATGAAGATAGTGAAAAAAAATGATTTTTAGGTTAACGTGGGGACAATAAAAAAATGATGCTATTTTGAATGGTAGTCTAATGTTGTTTGTATTGTATATTTGAAATAGTAATGGAAAGTTGAGAAGAATGGTAACTATTACACTTAACATCTTCTTTGATTTGTCGATTTGTAAAATAATTTTGAATTTTATAATTTGCCTTGTTTAAGTTTTGAGCAGAATTAATATATAAATGGATTAGTGCACAAGAACCAAGACTAATGATGAGACATAAGAGCTAAATCAAGACTGTATTAAGCTTAGGTTTAGTTGGACTTAAACTGGGTTGAATTGGTCAAGATAAATTGAGATTAAACAATAGAGAAAAATATTTTTGCCCAGTGAATTGTTATAACGGTTCATCTCAATAATCAACAATATTATAAGGCAGAAAAATATGCATAAGAACCAGAGTGTATCGTCATGTAACGATTCTGTAATTGTTACAATGATTCATGAAACGTATAACGATTTGATGAATCATTATAACTTCTTTATAAACCATTATAACGATTCTCAAACCGTTATAACGGTTCAGGCCGAAAAATAGTTTATTCAGCTATTTCAGAAGATCTATTTTAAAAGGATCGTCTCTCACTGAAATTAATCTGATCCATCTAGCAAAATCATTACTCTAGAGAGTTTACTAGCCATATGCAAAGTGAGAGAGATAATTCAAGAGATTGAAATACTCGTTTAACTAAATTCTTGTTAAAGCTCAATCTAGCTTCTCTCTATTCTCCCAACTTGATCCTTCGTGATCTTCTTGAAAACATTTTTCTTGAGCTGTTGTGCTCAACTCTTTCTTTAGCTGTAGTGCTCATTATTTTTTAGTGTGTTGTCACTCACGTTTTGAGTGTGTTGTCACTCGTGTTACCGATATGCTTGACAGTCCATTTTTGTGTAAGCGACCAAGTTCTACAAGTGTAAAAATATTTTTTAATATATCGGCTCAACCTCAATTGTTGGAGATTGAGGGTCCCGAAGACGTAGGCATTGTTAAAGCTGAACTCCGTTACATCTTGTGTTGTTGATTGATCTTTTCTTTTTTTTCCTCACATTTCTTTGATTGCTATATTCTTGTGAGAATTAAATTGATTTAAATTGTATTCCGCTTCCATTACACTTGAACATTAAGCCCCAAATTGGTATATACATTTATACCTTAGGTTCTTTACATTCATACATTATTTTTTACCAATAATACCACCATCTTAGGGCTATCAGTAATTATTTCATCTTCTCCTTGGAATAGCATAATAGTAACTATTCTCGTTGTTCTGGAATAACATATTTGTGTTTGGATGCACCACACCTATTCTTATTACGAAAATAGCAGATATTTTATTATTCGTGAGAAATCCAAACATTAATACAGATTACATATGTGCTATGGATCGCACTCATGCTATGATGGTCTGGACTATTCAAAGTACTATGTGCCTTTCTGTATGGTACAGTTGAGATTTTCAGTGAAGATTTAGGTGCATTAATGATGAATGGACAGAGGTTCAAATATTATCTCTCTAGCGATTCTTTATAGAAGAAGGTTTCATTTGACTTTCTTGATGCTTCATCAATTAAATATAAGAATATGACCAGTCTCAAGACCTAAAATAAGTGTTTCTTGGGAGGCAATTGATAAGCCTCAATTATTATATTATATTCAATTAGGGATTATCTCAAAAACTATGTATTTTATGTTAATTATTAAGAATTTATTTAGTTTTTATGTCTAGTTTGAGATATTGCTACATTTCTTATTATTTTACAGGTTATGGAATGTAAACAAGAATTTCAACATTAGAAATGATGCTTGGAACGAGATGGATCGAACCTACATGAAGAAATCAAGTGAAAGTCACTTTTAGACAAAAATTGCGGACCAAAATTATCAAAATTGCGGACCGCAATAATGGGATTTGCTTTCTGGTTCGCTCTGTTAAGAAAGTACAAAAATTACGGACCGCAATTCTAAAATTGCGAACCACAATTATCGGGGCTGGAAACGTGAACTTGTAGTTTTAAAGCGGTTTTCTCATTGAAATTAAGAGGATGGAACACCCCTTCATCTGACACATCTCTGAACTGACTAGAAAACAGATCCCAAGCAAGAAAGAAGGGGAAGAACACCATTGGAGAGAGATTTGAAGGAGAACTCAAGAACCGGACGAGAAATCATAGATCTTTGATAAGCCTCATTTATATATTATATTCAATTAGGGTTTTATCTCAAAAACTATGCATTTTATGTTAATTGTTAAGAATTTATTCAGTTTTTATGTTGAGTTTGAAATAATGCTGCATTTCTTATTGTTTTGTAGGTTATAGAATATAAACAAGGATGTCAACATGAGAAATAATGCTTGGAACAAGATGGATCGAAACTACACAAAGAAATCAAGTGAAAATCACTTCTGGACAAAAAATTACGGACCGCAATTATGGGATTTGCTCTCTGGTTTGCTCTGATAAGAAAGTGCAAAAATTGCGGACCGTAATTTTGGGGATGGAAGCGCGAACTTGCAGTTTCAAAGCGGTTTTCTCATTGGAATTGAGGGATTTTGACACTCCTTCGTCCAGAACATCTCTCAACTGACTAGAGAATAAGAAAAAAGAGAAAGAACATCATTGAAGAGAGATTTGAAGGAGAACTCAAGAACCGGACGAGAAATCGTAGATCTTCTTGGTGTATTCATTTCTTTACTTTTTTCTCATGTTCTGTTGTTGTTTAAACATGAATCTTTGTGCAACATTTGACAAGATTTGTGGCTAGACACCCTTCTAGGGGTCTAGGTGTAAACTCGATAACTCGGATGGTTTAATTTACTCGTGTGTTGATCTTTTAGATCTTGTTATTTGTGATTGCTCTTTTGTCTAAATTGAATGCTTAGTTTTAATCAACTATATGTTACCCTAGAAGTGAAAGCGAAAACCGAAAGGTGAAACTGAATTTTCTTATCCAAAACAGTGATTTAGGTCGTATGTCAAGTACTTAATCGTGAAACTTATTGCCTAAGAGAAAACCGAGGAAATCCTAGAAATTGTGTGAGGTACCGAAAGGCGAAGTACAAAATATAGGTTATGCCAAAGTGATTCACTGATCTTAATGGGCTTAGACTTATAAGGTGATGTACTTAATCGTGAAACCCAAATTGTTTAGGTACGGTATCAAGCCACGAAAGTGTAAATTTGGTACTAAATCTGAGATTGAATCCCTGACAAACACTAGAACATATTAAAAGATTAAATAGAGTGAATTGACCAAACGAGTGAGAGTGAAGTCGGAAGTCCCTAGAATCCTCTATTTGATAAACTTTTCAGTCGTTGTTGTTAGATTTATGCACTCTTAGTTTGATACAAAACTCTCGTTTGATTGTCTAGATTAGTGAAATTTGCGAGAACCGGTAATTCACTATTGTCCTTGTTGTTCGACACCCCGACTACTACTTGACTAGGTTGTGCGCTTGCGGCTGAAATTTAGTATAAATTAGGGTATTTATTAGCTTAGCAAAATACACATCAAGTTTTTCGGCGTCGTTGCCGGGGAGAACAGTGTGAATATTGGTTCAACCATAAGTAACTGAGACTAGATTTTTTTTATTTTTTTCTCTTATTTTATTTTATTTTCAGTGATCTACTTGTTTGATTGCTCTTTCAAAACTCGATCTGGCCGGACAATCAGGTCTCTTGGTGTACAGACGTAGAGCCAAGGAGATAATTTCTCTACTTGAACAACCGCTTATTCATCTCGCCACCGAAGAAGCAACCGAAATGACGGAGAATGATGAGAACCGTCCCTTGAAGGACTTTGTTGTCCCAAAGGCAATTGAAATTCAATTAGGCTACACGGTGCCTAATGTAGCAGTAATCAATTTTGAGCTGAAACCCGCTCTCTTGAACATGCTCTCTCAATACATGTTCAATGGTCTAGCCCATGAAGATCCGAACCAACATTTGGCCATGTTTGAAGAATTGTGTAACACGATTAAAATTAATGGTGTTGAACCCGAGGCCATTAAACTTAGAACATTTCTTTTTTCTTTAGGAGATAAGGCTAGAAATTGGCTAAGGTTATTAGATACCGGTACAATAAGAACATGGGACCAAATGTCTGATACTTTTCTTTCTAAGTATTTTTCTCCATCTAAAACTTCTGCCCTTCGTGCTCAAATTATAATTTTCAAGCAAAGAGGAGGAGAATCCCTCAATTAGGCATGGGATAGATACCAAGAGCTGTTGCGTCTTTGCCTACACCATGGACTCGAGAAGTGGTTCATACTTCAGATTTTCTATGAAGGACTTGAGCAGTACTCTAAACTAACAATTGATGCAGCAGCAGGAGGTAATTTGATGAACATGAACGCTCGAGATGCCTACAAATTGATTGATGAGATGACATTAGGGCAGCAACAATGGAGCTCAGTGAGAGGACCCGTTCGAGGTGCACCGGGTGTGATTGAGACAGACATCTCAACCAAATTGCAGCACAGTTGGAGGCGATGCAAAAGAGCATAGACCGCTTAACCAACCAAAACGTTTCAGCGGTATACCAATCATCTACTTGTGTTATTTGTGATGGAGGAGATCATTTGGCCATCAACTGCATTTGGAGTGGAGCAGCTGAGGGGGATGCGGAGCAAGTAAATGTACTAAACAATTATTACCGGCCGCAAAATAACCCTTACTCCAATTCTTACAACCCTGGATGGAGAAATCACCCAAATTTCTCCTAGAGAAACAACCAAGATAATCAGCCCCAAAATCAGAACCAAAGTTCCAATCAGAACTGATCGAATCAGGGATACGGGCAGAGACAATTTGACCAAGGAGCCCCGCAAAAATCTAATTTGGAACAAATGATGAAAAAATAATGCAAGAACAAGCGGAGTTCAGACAGGACCAAAAGAGGGTCAACCAACAAGTGACCAACTAAATTAGGGATCTAGGCATGAAGGTTGACCTATTAGCGACTCAAGGGAAACTTTTGGAAACGCAAATGGCGCAACAGGCATCGTCATCTTCACGCCAGCACGGTCAGCTGCCGCCTAAACCGGATTGCAATCCCAATGCATCCGTCAAGGCCATCACTCTGAGGAGTGGAACCGTATATGATGGATCTGAGGTGCCTCAAGATGCTGGAGTTCAGACGCACAAGAAACAACCCGACTTCCAGTCGAAAAATCATGATGAAACGGAGCAAGAGGGTGACAAAGGAGATATCAATGCGCCAACGTCGAATCAGGTAAAGGGGGACATACCGAGGTATGTGCCCCCACATAGGTTTATCCCATACCCTCAAAGACTTGCTAACACGAAATTGGATAAACAATATGTTAGGTTTGTTGAATTGTTAAAAAAATTGAATGTCAACATTCCATTCACCGATGTTGTCACTCAAATGCTAACCTATGCAAAGTTTTTGAAAGATATCTTATCCAATAGGAGGAAGTTAGACGAAGAAACTGTAACCTTGACTGAAAAAGTGAGCGCAATAGTGATGAATAAACTACCTCCTAAGTTGTAAGACCCGAATAGTTTTACCATACCTTGTTCTATAGGTAGCACCAAATTCAATCGTGCTTTGTGTGACCATGGGGCAAGTGTAAGTCTAATGCTAAAATATGTTTTTGATAGAATTGGGGTTGGTGAGTTAGTGCCAACCAGAATTTTTTTGCAATTGGTAGATAGATCAGTAAAATATCCGGTAGGGCAAGTTGAGGACTTACCGCTTCAAGTGGGGAAATTTTACATTCCCATAGATTTTGTCGTAATTGAAATGGATGAGAATCCTGATACACCTTTAATTATTGGCCGACCATTCTTGAATACGACCGACACCCAAATAGATGTTAGAGGGGGGAAACTCACATTTGAGATCGGAAAAGAAAAAGTTTAATTTGATATGTTTAAAGCTTTGAAATACCCTACTAATGATGATAACTTTTGCAGTGTAGACATGATAGACGTGATCGTAAAAGAAGAATTCGAAAAACTATCGGTCATTGATCCGATTAATAGATTGGTCACGCATCCCTCCGATAGGGAATTTGAAAGGTTTCTCAAACAAATGGAATTGGAAATCTCAAAATTTGAAGAAGAGAGACACGAAACAGCAGAGCCGGCAAAAAATTCACAAAATTGCGGACCGCAAAAATTGCATAGACGGAGGCAGGAAATCCAGAGCCAAAATTACGGTAAGAAGTCCAAAAATTACGGTCCGCAATTTTGCCCAGCTATCATCTTTTCAACTCCAGAAGGTTTAGACTCGACCCAAAACCCTCCAAGCCCACCCAAAGTCGAGTTAAAACCTCTATCATCTACTCTAAGGTATGAATATCTTGGTCCAAATGAGTCATACCCCGTTATTATTAATGCGGTGCTCAACGAAGACCAAATCGATCGACTTCTTTCCGAGCTAAGGACACACCAAGCAGCCATTGGGTACAAAATTGAAGATTTTAAGGGGATTAGTCCATCTATCTGTATGCATCGAATATTGATGGAAGATGATCACAAGCCGATGGCGGAAGCACGGAGGAGACTAAACCCCAATCTGAAAGAAGTAGTTTGGAAGGAAATTCACAAGCTCTTGGACGCTGGGATAATTTACCCAATCTCGGACAGCAAATGGGTGAGCCCGGTGCATGTTGTACCAAAGAAAGGAGGGACAACCGTTGTGAAATCTGCAGATGGTGAGTTGCTATCAACAATGATGGAGAATGTGCATCGACTACAGAAAGTTGAATTTGGCAATCAGGAAGGATCATTTTCCTCTTCCTTTTATTGAACAAATGCTCGAAAGGCTTGCTAAGCATTCATTTTTCTGTTATTTAGATGGTTATAGTGGTTTTTTTCAAATACCGATACACCTTGATGACCAAGATAAAATAACATTCACCTGTCCCTACGGTACGTTCGCGTACCATAGGATGTCGTTTGGGTTATGTAACGCGCTCGTCACTTTTCAAAGGGCCATGATGGGAATTTTGTTGGATTTAATTGAGAATGCCATGGAAGTATTTATGGACGACTTTTCTGTGTATGGAACCACATTTGATGATTGTTTAACTAACCTGACCAAGGTATTGAATAGGTGTGTAGAAGTGAACCTAGTTCTAAATTGGGAAAAATGTCACTTTATGGTTCAACAAGGGGTGGTGTTAGGTCATATTATTTCTGAGAAGGGTTTAGAAGTAGACAAAGCAAAAATAGAAATAATAGAGAAACTACCACCCCTACCAATGTCAAAGAGATTCGTAGTTTCCTAGGACATGCAGGGTTTTACCGATGTTTCATTAAAGATTTTTCCAAAATTGTAAAACCCTTAACCAATCTGACCATGAAGGATGTATATTTCAACTTTGATGAGCACTATTTTGAGGCATTTTGCAGGTTAAAGGAGGCACTCGTGTCGACACCAATCCTTCAACCGCCGGACTGAAAGCTCCATTTTGAGATCATGTGTGATGCAAGTGACTATGCCGTTGGAGCAGTTCTTGGACAACAAGTCGAAAAGAAGTCACATGTAATTTACTATGCCAGCAAGGTACTTGACGAAGCACAGGTGAACTACACAACCACCGAAAAGGAGCTCCTAGCCGTTGTCTTTGCAATCAACAAATTCAGTTCCTACCTCGTAGGGTCGAAAGTCGTGGTGTACACAAATCATGCTGTAATCCGATACCTGTTAAACAAGAAGGACGCTAAACCCCGACTAATCCGCTCGATACTCCTACTTCAAGAGTTCGACCTCGAAATCAAAGATAAAAAGGGGACTGAAAATTCTGTAGCGGACCATCTATCTCGCATCTGTATCCAACCAACAGAGAATGAACAACCGATTGATGACTCTTTCACTGAAGGACAACTCAACCACATCAGCACCCACCAATTGCCATGGTTCGCAGACATAGTCAACTTTCTTGCTTGTGGGATACTGCCGCCCGACATGACCTATCAACAACGGAGGAAATTTCTGTCAGAAGTAAGACACTATTTTTAGGACGACCCTCTTCTCTTCAAACTTGGTGTCGATGGCATCCACAGAAGATGTATCCCAGAAGATGAAATGCCATCCATTCTATTTCATTGCCATTCCTCCCCTTATGGCGGACATTCAGCAACCAACAAAACAACAGCCAAAATTCTGCAAGTAGGTTTCTTTTGGCCAACTCTCTTCAAGGACGTAAGAAACTTTGTCAAAGCGTGTGATAAGTGTCAACGAATGGGAAACATTTCTCGGCGTAATGAAATGTCCCAAAAAGGTATCTTGAAAATTGAATTGTTTGATGTTTGGAGAGTAGATTTTATGGGACCATTTCCTAGTTCATGTGAAAACTGATTCATCCTTGTGGCAGTAGACTATGTCTCCAAATGGGTTGAAGCATTGACATGTCCAAATGCGGACTCGATTGTTGTGAGAAGGTTTTTCAAAAAGATTATTTTTTCACGATTCGGGGTACCGCGGGTTGTGATTAGCGACGACGGATCTCACTTCATAAACCGCCAATTTAGAAATCTTCTTGAGAAATATGGAGTGAAACACAAAATTGCTACCCATTATCACCCTCAAATGAGTGGACAAGTAGAAGTTTCAAACCGAGAAATCAAGAACATATTGCAGAAAACGGTGGGACACACGAGAAAAGATTGGTCCTTAAAATTAGATGAAGCACTGTGGGTATATCGGACGGCATACAAAACACCCATAGGGATGACACCGTTTAAAATGGTGTATGAAAAACCATGTCATTTGTCGGTCGAGCTGGAGCATAAAGCCTATTAGGCAATTCGGGCTTTGAACTTTGATATGAAATCGACAAGAGGGAAAAGGATTTTAGACCTACACGCACTCGAGGAGCTTCATCTTGCAGCATATGAGAGTGTCACGCTTTACAAAGAGAAAACAAGGTTATGGCATGACAAAATGATATTACGGAGGTCCTTTCGAATCGGAGAATGGGTGATTCTTTTCAACTCACGACTCAAACTCTTTTCGAGAAAGCTGAGATCAAAATGGACATGACCATATCGAGTTCAGAAAGTTTTTGATCATGGACCCGTAGAAATTTGGAGCGAAATGACTGGAGCATTCACGGTAAATGGACATCGACTCAAACACTATCGTCATGATGAACCAATTGAAGAGGAAATAGATATTTCCCTCTCCAACGCACCAAGCAACTAAACCGAAAGAATGGTCGAACTTGCGACAATAAACTAAGCGCTTCTTGGGAGGCAACCCAAGTTTCATGTTTTTGTTTTTTTTTATAGTTGATTATTGATTTAAAAAAAAAACTTTGCGGACAGCAATTCCCAAAACAGCGGACCGCAAAAATTTCACTTTAGACCTCCGAATTCCATAGCCATAATTGCGGACCGCAATTTCAAAATTATGGACCGCAAAAATTGCATTGCCGAGCCAGAGAATTCCATAACACAATTGCGGTCCGCAATTATTCCCAGTCGCACCCTTTCAACATTTCTTCTTCTTTAAACCATCCTTTCCCCTCTCACACCTCTCCAACTCCTCAAAAACCGAAATTACTCCTCTTCTTACCACTCACACCACTTCCTCATCCACCCTTTCAACTACTTCAATCTTATCTCCTCCTCAACCTCTCTTTGATTCATCTAGCCATTTCTCTTCATCAACCCCTACTCCCATCCTCTCTCCAAACCCTAGGTGCGGCTCCTACACCAAATCCACCCTCTCTAAACCGCCATTCTCACTCATCGGTGCGAAAAACTTCAAATCTTACAAACTTGCACCAGTTTTTGCGGTCCGCAACCCAAAAACATCGGTCCGACAATTTCTCCGCCGAAACCCTACCCGACCACATACCTCCTACTACCGCCATGCCTTTCAAGAGAACATCCGTTGGGCCTAAGGGCGCTTCCAAAGGCACCATGAAGCAGATAGGAAGTTCGAGTAATGCGCCTAATACGAACCATGAGATGGATGAACTTGACCTCTCCAATACGCCCAATGGCCTGAAAACAACCTCCCTTATAGAGGCATCAAATGGGCTGCATGAGCATCTCAATGCAGCAAAAACTTTGATCTATTTCAAAAGCGGAAGTTCGTGCCATCTCGCTACCTTGACGATCCCACCATGCGGACTCTTGACATCTATAACGAGGTAAATCTTTTACTCTCCGGGATTGAGTTATGGAATGTCATGCACACGGAAGAAACCTCCTACAAAACCCTCACTCTTGAATTTTTATCCTCCTTTGAATGGGATGAAACAAAGAATGAAATGAGCATCCAATTTCAACTTGACGGTAAAATTTTCACTCTCAATGAGGAGGATGTGTGCACGGCACTCTCGGTTCCCTTTGAGGATGATATGTATTTAAAAGTGGATTGGGAATACGGCGTCTCTCAAATAGAATTTGAGACGTAATTATGTGGGGCACCATAAATGACTATGATGGCAAGCCAAATCCAACACCCCGCTTTAAAATATATCCAACGGGTTTTGGCTCAATCTATCTTGGGTAGGGGGGAAATATTTTCCAAAATGAGTATGAAGGACTTATTTTTCTTGTATTGCATGTTATACAATTGGAAACACCCATCCCTCAGGCCTCATACAACATTTTTTGTCATGAATAATTTGGTCAAAATAGCAAATAATCCAAAAGCTTCGGGTATCATTTCTATAGGGGGAGTGATCACTAGCATTGCATATTTTTGCAAAGTGCTAAATGAAGGGGAACCAATTTACCGTGTAGTCGAACCCGGTCCATCCAAGGTGAACTTGAATCAATTGGTAATCGGTAAGGTGCTTCGGAAAGAGGGCCATAAATACTTCCAAATCGGCCCCCATTCCAACCGACTTTCATTACCCCTCCCCATCAAACTTGACCCCAAAGACCTTGCCACAGGGGCCGATCCCGCCATGTATCACCAGGCGGCCAATCTTGTTCCTCCGACGTCCCCTCAACCACAAACACCACAATCCACCCGTCACACACCTCAACCTTCCCATCAAGGCAAAATCACAAACCAAATACTCTACGAGCAAATGGTTCAAATGAATTCCAATTTCACCGCCTTCACAACTCAAGCCACCCAACACATGCACAACATGTCTGGTTGGATGGACGACATGGACCGTTGGGTGCACGACGTGTGGCAACTCGCCCAGCACATCAACGATTGGCACATCAACCGTAGGGACTACAAACAGCTCCAATTCCAACATACCAAGCAGATCAGCGGTGGTTCCCACAGGCGCCTCGAACACCACATGAGGGAGATGAGTCCCCGCCTAGCGATTGAGGCATCGCCTCAATTCCGCCCGCATCCATTGTCTTCTTCCATCATAAGTTTTTTATGCCTTTCTTTTTTCTTTCACGCATTGAGGACAATGCTTGATTTAAGTATTGGGGGGGGGGGGTATTTGGAATTTACTTGTATCTGCATGGCATATATTTGTTATTGTTTTAAATTGAGATTGTTGTATTTTTTTTAGAAATTTAAATTTTAGTGGGTAATTTTGTAAAAAGTTTTGAAAAATCCTAAGGGAAATTTTGGCAAAGGAGTAGTCTTGTTGAAAATTTTGGGAAATTGATACGGCAATATACAAACTTTTCTAAAATAACATGCGGTGAATGAAAAGGGTTCTTGGGTCCGAAAAATCAGAAAAGAATATGTCCTGAGAAGTTTCTAAAATGATGAGTGTTCAAGAATTGACGTCCTCCCAAATTTTTTTATCAAACCTTGAAAATCCAATTTGTTTGTTTATTTTAAATGAAAAACTTAATTAAGAAAGAATGCTTATGGCAAGTGTCAACCGGTGCTTCTAAAAAAAATCAATCAAAAGGACCCGAAAATTAATATGTAAATCTTTAGAAGGTCCGAATTATCGAGACACCATGGTTAAGAATACACATGCCGTGACATTCGCAAACAAATAAAAAGAAAAATTCTGATTCAAATAAGATCAAATTAAGTCTCAAATGTGCTAGGGCAGTATTATAGAACTCTCTAACCCCCAACACGGCACGAGGCAGCCTCATGTGTGCGATTAGGATTTCTTAATTAACCTTTGAGCTACACAAAAATAACCCACGCGAGGTTCAAGATTAACACTCTAATTTTTCTTCTTTTATGGATTTTCTTGGTTTCATTTCATAGTTAAGGGGAAGGAAAAACTTTAGTATTCATCATTTTTTTTGAAAGATTCTAGGGCATTACATTGAAAGTAGGAGTCGAGGTAAAATTCCTCGAGTAAAACACTTCGTGTGAAGTCGGAAATAACGAACAATTCCCAAGGCTTTTCCCAAAGACTCTAATTAATGGCTGAACAAATTTGAAAGGATTTATCTTAGGGTTAGTCACCTCTTTTTCAAACAACCCACGACATTTTACATATAGGTTAGGTTTCCTTGGAACTTGGTTTAGTTTAAAGATGTATCCTAGGTCTCCGACTGAATCTTGTTTAGGGACAAATAAGGTTTAAGTTTGAGGGAATTTGATAAACCTCATTTATATATTATATTCAATTAGGGTTTTATCTCAAAAACTATGCATTTTATGTTAATTGTTAAGAATTTATTCAGTTTTTATGTCGAGTTCGAGATACTGCTGCATTTCTTATTGTTTTGCAGGTTATTGAATGTAAACAAGTATGTCAACATGAGAAATGATGCTTGGAACGAGATGGATCGAAGCTACACGAAGAAATCAAGTGAAAAACACTCCTGGACAAAAAATTATGGACCACAATTATCAAATTATAGACCGCAATTATGGAATTTGCTCTCTGGTTCGCTTTGATAAGAAAGTACAAAAGTTACGGACCGTAATTTTAGAATTTCGGACCATAATTTTGGGGCTGGAAGCACAAACTTACAGTTTCAAAGCGGTTTTCTCATTGGAATTAAGAGATTTTGACACCCTTTCGTCCAGAACATCTCTCAACTGATTGGAGAATAGATCTTTAAGCAAGAAAGAAGAGGAAGAACACCATTGGAGAGAGATTTGAAGGAGAACTCAAGAACCGGGCGAGAAATCATAGATCTTCTTGGTGTATTCTTTTCTTTACTCTTTTCTCATGTTCTGCTGTTGTTTAAACATGAATCTTTGTGCAACCTTTGACATGATTTGTGGCTAGACACCCTTCTAGGGGTCTAGGTGTAAACTCGATAACTCGGATGATTTAATTTACTCGTGTGTTGATATTTTAGTTCTTGTTATTTGTGATTGTTCTTTTGTCTAAATTGAATGCTTAGTTTTAATCAACTGTATGTTACCCTAGAAGTGAAAGCGGAAACCGAAAGGTGAAACTGAATCTTTAGACCCAAAACAGTGATTTAGGTTGTAGGCCAAGTACTTAATCGTGAAACTTATTACCTAAGTGAAAACCGAGGAAACCCTATAAATTGTGTGAGGTACCGAAAGGCGAAGTACAAAATCTAGGTTATGCCAAAGTGATTCACTGATCTTAATGGGCTTAGACTTATAAGGTGAGGTACTTAATCGTGAAACCTGAATTGTTTAGGTACGGTATCAAGCCACGAAAGTGTAAATTTGATACTAAATCTGAGATTGAATCCCCGACAAACACTAGAACATATTAAAAGATCAAATAGAGTGAATTGACCAAATGAGTGAGAGTGAAGCCGAAAGCCCCTAGAATCCTCTATTTGATAAACTTTTCAGTCATTGTTATTAGATTTATGCACTCTTAGTTTTATACAAAGCTCTCGTTCGATTGTCTAGATTAGTGAAATTTGCGAGAACCGGTAATTCACTCTTGTCCTTATGGTTTGACACCCCGACTACTACTTGACTAGGCCGTGCGCTTGCGGCTGAAATTGAGTATAAATTAGGGTATTTATTAGCTTAGCAAAATACACATCAATCTTCTTGGTGTACTCTTTTCTCATGTTGTGTTGTTATTTAAACATGAATTCTCGTGCAATCTTTGACATGATTTGTGGCTAGACACCCTTCTAGGGGTCTAGGTGTAAACTCGATAACTTGGATGATTTAATTTTACTCGTGTGTTGATCTTTTTGTTCTTGTTATTTGTGATTGTTATTTTGTCTAAATTGAATGCTTAATTTTAATCAATTGTATGTTACTCTAGAAGTGAAAATGGAAATCGAAAGGTGAAATTGAATCTTTTGACCAAAAACAGTGATTTAGGTCGTAGGCCAAGTACTTAATCGTGAAACTTATTACCTAAGGGAATACCGAGGAAACCCTGAAAATTGTGTGAGGTACGAAAAGACGAAGTAAAAAATCTAGGTTATACCAAAGTGATTCACTCATCTTAATGTGCTTAGACTTGTAAGGTGAGGTACTTAATCGTAAAATCTGAATTGTCTAGGTATGATACCAAACCACGAAAGTATAAATTTGATACTAAAATCTGAAATTGAATTCCCGATAAACACTAGAACATATTAAAAGATCAAATAGAGTGAATTGACCAAACAAGTGAGAGTGAAACCGAAAGTCCTTAGAATCCTCTATTTGATAAATTTTTCAGTCGTTGTTATTAGATTTGTGCACTCTTAGTTTAATACAAAACTCTTGTTCGATTGTCTAGATTAGTGAAACTTATGAGAATCGATAATTCACCCTTGTCCTTGTGGTTCGACACCCCGACTACTATTTGACTAGATTGTGCGCTTGCGGCTGAAATTGAGTATAAATTAGGGTATTTATTAGCTTAGCAGAATACACATCAGCAATTCGAGACCCTTTTTATTTTGTATTATTTTTTATTTTGTTTAAAAACTCTACTTGTTTCATTTTCAAGGAAGTACATGGAATTTTCAAAAAGATATCACAAGATCTGATAGATGGAAGTCACATGTCGTAAATATGACCTATATTTTTAAGATGCGGGTCGCATTCAAGATAGCACGGTCCGAAAAAGTAACACAAATAATCACTTTCCTCATCCATGATCATGTTAGGTTGGTTTTATTTTTCTCTTCCTTATTTTATCATTATTTTTTATTGCACTAAGAACAGTGTGCAATCTTAAGTTTGGGGGAATTTTGAGAACCTGCATTTATATTCATGTAGATTGCATGATTATGTTAGTTTAAGTGTATGTAGGGCTTGGATTTTAATTTACATAGATATTATTTTAGATTAGGATTAAAGGAGAAATTTTTGAATTTTTTTGAGAAAGTTAAGAGAAATAATGTGTGATTTTTCTTTGTTAAATGTCTATTGTGATTTTTTTTTTATAATTTTGACTAATCACATGGTGATTGAACTTGTTTATTGTGCATCTAATAAATCAAGTGCTGGTGGAATCTTTTCACGGATTAAATGAATTGAAAGAGACTTTTTTCATTTTAAACCTATCGTATGTTTTTTTCTGTCCATAAATAATAACATTTTTTTTCTCTTTTAGTACTTCATTTCATCTAAGATTATATTTAACATGTTTTAAACATACTCGGTCTTCATCGGTGTACAATTTGAGATGACAAAATTTATATAAAGGTCATCAATTACCAACTGGTCTTCTAGTGTCAATGTTATCCCAAAGAAATTACATGGGTCATCAAACGTCCATGTAAGTTTTGATCTTTGTGAAAAAGGAATCACCAAATGTTCATGTCTGTCTTCAAGTACATAATGTTTTGAATTGTGAAAGTCACCAGTTGCCTTTATATCGTATGAGCACTATTAATTTTTAAAGAGGTCATCAATTATCTCTCTCAAGAAAAATATAATCGGTCTTCAAGATAAATTTTATTTTCAACAGTGAAATTTGGAGGCCACCAATCGCCTCCTAAAAAGTGGCCTTCAATGTAAACTCAGAGTTGCAGTTTGATAAAAAAAAAGAAAAAAATTGAATGAAAAACTGAAACATTTGAGATAGTTCAAGTTCTCCGAGATGATCTGAAAGCGATCCATGGGAATATTCAAATCGATTCGTCTATTGAAGCTCTGCATCATGTGTCAAAAAATTTCTTCTTCGAGTCAATCAATCCATTCGTCCACTAGAATTGTGTGTGCTTGATACATGTTAATTTTATTTTTCCTTTTTCTCATATTTTCCTTACTTTTCTCTCCACAAAATCTTCAAGAAGCGAACTAAAATTTTTAATATGAAAAATTTATGCATTTTCTGCTTTTTAACCCCTTAAAATTCAAAGAAGTGCATGTCGATAAGTTATATTTTTACATTAAGCTAATCTTATTCATTCATACGGTGAATAAAATTATCAAAATTCCCTAAGAATTTGCAAAGTGATCCCACAAAATTCTCATTATCATTGTTAAGATTTCAGCAAAGTATTTCATAAAATTTTCGTCCGAACTTTTTAGGTTTTATCTTAGATTTAGATTTTTCATTCATTATACCTCCATGATTATTTACTTGAGGGAAAGTAAAAGTTCAAGCTCGAGAGAATTTGATGAGTTGAATTTTTGTCAATATTTTGATACATGATTAAGCCAAAAATTAAAAAAATTAATCTGTTTTGTCTTATTTTTATTTATTTTTAGTTAGTTTTTTATAATTTCTATCGAAATATCCATTGCTGTGTATTTTATATTTTTATTATAAATTTTGAAACAAACTTGTGGAGATTTAATTATTAACCCGCTTCATTGACCCGACATAGTGCCGTATTTTTCTCACCTTCTACTAATTGGCGCAATTGATCCTCCTGGCACCTGGCATTGAAGAGAGAAAGCAATCAAATGTATTAATTAATCAACATGAAGTCAAAGATTAAAATTGAGCATTATTTCTCTCTCCTGGCGCAAGGTCTCCTGAGCCATGCAAAGTGTCGAAATTAATTGGTGCATATCTCTTGTGCGCTTCTTAATTCAAATCCAGACGCGCCAATTATTATGACAATCCGATCCGGCCTCTATATTGTTAGTCCCACGTTGTCAAAACTTTGCAATTCAAACTCTTTTGTTTTTCTATATCAACCTTATCAATTTACACATCTCATTATTTCGTCCTCCATCATATTTATTCTCCTTGCACTACCATTCATGTTGGACCGAGAAGAATTTATGTTTTTTATTTTTTTCTCTATTGGCAAAGTCTTTACAAACAAACAAAATTTTCGGGTGCAAGACATTGTCTCTTCTAGAGTTACAAAAAACATGTTTTATCTTCTCTTTTTTTTAGTTTTATTAGAGATATTTATCTTTACATTTGTAGTTTTTTTATTTTATTTAGTATAGAATAAGGCTGTCAATGACATTCTTTTGGTAGTTTACCTGTCCTGTATCGTACCCGAAAAGACAAATATGGGTAAGATTTTATTTTTGTGAAGTTATCAGGTATGAATATGGGTATGGATAAGATTTTTTTTTTGTTAACTTATCGGATAAGAGTACAGATAAGAGTTATTCCTTACCCATTATCTATATCATTGCTAATTATATTATAATTTATTCTATTACTAATTATATTAAAATTTATTCCTTTGTTATAATATTTTTCATTGTTAATTTTATTAGAATCTTTTTCATTACTAATCATATTACAAAAAAAATTTCATTTTGAAAGCCGTTTGGCCGTTTACTCGACCCGTATCGTACTTGATAAGACGGATGTGGGTAAAATTTTATTTTTGTTAAGTTATCGGGTATGAGTATAGATAAGAAATAAATTTCATTAATTTATCGAATATGGGTATGGTAAGACATTTTCGTTATCCTACCCTATCCATTGACAACTCTAGTATGGAAAGTTAAGTCTTCCATTTAGTGATTGAATGTAGCATGAATATTTTATTTTATGCATATTTGAGTTATTTATATTATTTATGTATTAATTTATTTCACACGATTAAACTGTACACAATGTTATAAGAATAACTTAATAGCCTTGCTGGTAATGTACAACAAACTGAAAAAGATAAGTGTATTATTAACGGGTACAAATGGGTTATATAAAGTTAGAATTATAATATTATAATTATATTTTAGATAAATAAATCATGATACTATTACGGTGACATTGAAAGTCAAACCGAAATGAAATAAATTTAGACTTTTTTGTACGAAAATGTATTAGGAACTAAAGGAATTCAAGATATATCACAAAATTTAATGGACTTGTGCCAAAGTGATATGGTGCAATGATATTATGTCATATTTGGACTAGGTACGGTACAATTAGTTATATACATATAAGATAATTGTCAACTATAGAATATATCTTTCAACTATATAAACCAACAAATATATAAATAATCGAGTATGTATAACTGAAATATGACAATGAACCTATATACCTAGATATTTTATATTCATAAGAACATTAAAATTTTGCTCCTACATTATTAACGCAACATGCATTCCTTCTGATATTGATTGTATTTTTGCTGTTAATTTTAGTTTTAGAATTGAACCAACTCAGTTTTGATCAGTCTAGATTATCAAAGATTAGTTTACCAATACATCTCAACTCATTTATGTGGATCGATAACCCAAAGCACTATACGATTAAGTCGTGCGCTTGTGACTGATTATATTAATATTAAGGCTTAATTTGTTAAGTTACTAAAACTATATCACTAGATGAGTCCCAGAAACGTAGACCTATTTGCCGAATTTTGTTAAAATCTTGTGTTCTCTTGATTGCACTTTTTTTCAATATCTCTTGTTTTCTTTCTCCTAATAGTTGGCATTCGCTATCTTTTCGTGTATAAAGAATAAGTATTAAGGTTATTTTGTGTGGTGTAGCGCTTTATACTTAACTCTTCCTTAGTTTTCTTTGTATCTTGACCCCTAAAACTATCATTAAGTTTTAATCTCCAAAAAAAGAGTCGATTAGGTTTAATTTAGTTACCTTTTTAGTATAAAATTACACAAATTCTTGGTATTGGTGCTCTGTTTATATTTCAGGAATAAAAGAAAATCCAAAAAAGACATAATTTAGAGAAAAATCGGAGCGATTGGAGTGAGACGAGGTCAAGCTGCATAAAAGGAGTTTGTCGACCACAAATATTGGATTCAGCCTCGACAAACTTTTTTTTGCTGACCGAAGATTTGCAGTATGAAGATAAAATTTGTGGTCCATAATTTTTTTACCACGCTGAGTCAATTCACCTTGATTTTTCTGACAATTTTGATAATTCTTAACGATTTTTCTTATAAAAAAAGGGTCCATATTAGGGTTATTTTTATTTTGGATGTGGATATGATTTTATTTTAGAGAAAAGAAGTTATTCTTGAAGAGGAAGAAAGAGAAAAAGACAAGGAAGGAGATTAAAACTGGGAGTAACACTTTTTTTATTATTATTCTTTTACATTGATTTTTTTTTTCAGATTTTCATTATGTATTTTTTTTTCAGATTGTCATTATGTATTTATGTGATTTTCTCTCCTCCGCGAGAGAGTAAACTTGTTTTAGAATTAGATATATAAAACTTAAGACTTGATGTAATTAATCATACTTGTTGTATATTTTATTCGTTAATCTTTGTGAATTGTTTTTGTAAATCATACCGTCACTTTCCAAGAGAGGTACTGGCACTGAGATTAAAATTTATTTTCTTTTTAACTTTCTTATTTTTGGAACTTGTTGGTTTCATTGTGACCTGGAGATGAGAAAAAATGATATGTTATAGATTATGAGGACAACCCCAATGTACAACTGGTCCATTTTTAATTAAAGGGTGGCAAAACAACAGGTCAGGTTGGTGAGTTGTGTCAAACTTCAGGTCAAAATATTTCTGGTTGCACCTAGCCTCAGTTTGATCTAATTACAGTATAGCCGGTGAATTTATTAGTTTTGGGTCCTATCAGGTTCAATAATCTTAAAAATATTTCAGGCTAGCTCATATAAAGACCAGAGTATGTTTGTGCAGATTGTCTTCACCAGATGTCTTTGATTTATCTAGATCTGCTAGATGAATATGGACTAAAGGAACTGTATTTTATTTCTTCTTTAGGTATGGTTCCATGGTGACAGTGAGCAGATATTGTGATGACTCTGGAGAAGATCCAGCATGCAGCAGGTAATTAAATGTCTTGGTCCAACCTCTCTGTGTGTTTCACATAAAGTCAGGTCTGACTAAAAACTTATCTTGTTACCTGTCAGGTTGACCTGATACATGGCATTGCCAAATTCTAATGTTGCTACTTGGTAGGTTAAAATTGATATTGGTTTTGTGCCCTTCTCTTTTTGACCGGATGGGGAGTTTTATGTTCTTTCTTGATAAAAGAAATGAAAATAAGTGTGAAATGTGTGCTCGACAATAGTAGCATCGATCCTCCACATTAAGATAACTACTACTGTTAGAATATTTCTTTGTTTCCATAACCATGCTTTATTTTTTCTACTTCAGATCGGTACGGTTATGATGCACTGATCCTAACATTAAGATAACTACTGTTGTTATAGTATATATGTTCTTTGTTTTCATAACCATGCTTTCTTTTTTGTACTTTAGGTCGGTATGGTTATGCAGTATCAATGATCATAAGACATACTTGTTATAATATGATATATCTCGGTGGAAGGAAGAGGGAATAATTCTGAAATTTCTTTCTATTCAAACTATATTTTCTATTTCTCTTACACTATTTTCTTCTCTCTTACTTGCTTACAACAGAATACAAGTCTATTTATAGACTTAGACATGACTCTTAAAATTCGTAATAAAAATATATAATAAAAACAGAATTCTAAACAACACCCTTTCAGCTGACCTCTGTCCACTAAAATCATCATAACTCTCTGTAGGGAACTCCAAACGACTTAGAATTTGAACCATTGGAAACTAAACTTCAAGAGCTTTCCATCCATAGTCATACACTAAATTCCACGTCTATTTGCCCCTTCAAATACTATAATTAATCAGCCTTAAAATTCTGCCAAAGTGCTGAAACCAAAGAGTCTCCCTTTATTTCCACTAATTTCTAAATTAAAACCCCACTAAAAATAATATTTAATGTTTATTCAACAAAACTCCCCCATAAACTTAAATGCTTCTACCATCTGTCATGCCAATTATCTTCTTGCATTTGTCGAGAAGTACTTTCGGTAGCGGTTTTGTGAAGATATCTGCAACTTGATCCTGACTTGCCACATGCACCAATTCCACACTTCCTTCCTTCACATGATCTCGGATAAAGTGAAAACGAACGTCAATGTGTTTACTTCTTTCATGATTCACTGGATTCTTTGCCAACTCAATTGCTGATTTATTGTCAACTTGAATCACGGTTGCACCTAGCTGCTTTAGCTCCATCTTGCTCAACAAATTTCTAAGCCATATCGCATGGCATACACACCATGATGCTGTCACATATTCAGCTTCACACGTCGAGAGTGTCACGATCGGTTGCTTCTTTGAAAGCCAAGTAAACGCAGTATCTCCCATAAATAACACATATCTCGATGTACTTTTCTGATCATCTATGTCTCCGCACCAATCGCTGTCGGAGTAGCCAACCAACTTATAATCTTCTGCTTTCGAGTAGAACAACTCGAGTGACACCGTTCCTTGGATATACCGTAGGATTCGCTTCAACGCCTTCCAATGTGAATAAACCAGCTCCTCCATGAACCGACTTATAATGCCGACACTTAATGAAAGATCCGGCCTTGTGCATGTGAAATAGCGAAGGCTTCCTACCAAACTCCGGTATCTACTCGCATCGACACGTTCCCCCCCATCGAACTTCGAGAGTTTTGCACCTGGTTCCATTGGTGTTGATACCGGGTTGCAATTTGCCATCTTGTACTTCTTCAAAATCTCTTTTGCATGTCTCCTGTGATACAAAAATACTCGTCTCTACTTGTCTAACCTCTAAACCAAGAAAAAACTTCATCAATCACAAATCTGTCATCTCAAATTCCCGTGTCATTGTGCCCTTAAACTCTTCTATCATCTCATTATTGTTACCCATAAAAATGAGATCATCGACATAAAGAGCAACAAATAACACATTACATCCATTCTTCTTTGCGTAAAGGGCATGCTCGTAGGGACATTGCTTGAACCTGTTCTCCTTGAAATATGTATCGATACGTGTATTCCATGCCCGCGGTGTTTGCTTCAACCCGTAAAGCGCTTTCTTCAATTTTAGCACCTTCTTCTCTTCTCCGACTTTCATGTATCCGGGTGATTTCTCCACATATACTTCTTCTTCAAGCACACCATTTAAAAATGCTGATTTTACGTCCATTTGATAGATCGGCCACTTAAATTATGCCACTTGGGATATAAGAAGCCAGATTATTTCCATTCTCGCAACCGGGGCAAAGACTTCGTCATAGTCGATCCCCGCCTTTTGTCTATAGCCTTTGGCAACTAGTGGTGCCTTATATCTTTCTATCTTTCCTTGGGCATTCATCTTTTTCTTATATACCCATTTTACTCCTATTGGCCGATATCCTTCTGGCAACTCCACCAATTCCCAAGTTTTATTTCTTTCGATAGCCCTTATCTCTTCATCCATCGCGGCTTGCCATTTTTTATCTCTCACTGTCTCTTCAAAAGTAATATTCTCGGCATCTACCAAAAGACATACCAAGTGTACCTCGTTTGTCAACTCGTATAAATCTTGCAAACTTCGCATCCTCGGATGTCTCGGCTCTCCTTCATTGTCGGATGTTGGAGGGCTTGTCGGTGTGATTATTGGTGCAGTGCTTGATGATTCTCCTTTTTCTTCCTTTTGCGTCACCTCCTTTTGGTTTTTTCAATCCCATGCACTATCTTCATTTACCTGCACATCTCGGCTTACAACCACTTTCTTTTCAATTGGGTCAAATAACTTGAAAGCTTTTGTCTTCTCATCATACCCGATGAACACATATTTCTTGCTCTTATCATCTAGCTTGGTTCTTCTTTGATCTGGTATGTGCACGTAGGCCACACTGCCGAATACTTTGAAGTGCGATATGGTTGGTTTATGTCCGCTCCAAGCTTCTTGTGGGGTTTGGTCTGCCAATTTCGCATGTGGGCACCGATTTTGCACATACACGGCACATTGCACTGCTTCTGCCCAGAAATCTTTCGGCATGTCTTTGGTCTTCAATATTGACCGAACCATGTCAAGGATAGTCCGGTTTTTCCTCTCGACCACACCGTTTTGCTGAGGTGAGTATGGTGCGGTTAAAAATCTCTTGATGCCATGTTCCTCGTAATAGTTCATGAAGGCAGTTGACATGTACTCTCCCCCTCTATCTGACCGTAAAGCCTTGATATAAAGTCCGGTCATCTTTTCTACTAACACCTTGAATTTCTTGAATACCTCGAATGCCTCAGATTTTTCTTTCAAAAAATAAACCCAAGTCCTCCTTGTATAATCGTCAATAAAGGTGATAAAATACCTCTTCTCACTGAATGACTTAGGTGTGATCGGACCACATATGTCGGTGTGTATCAACTCAAGAGATCTCCTTGCAAGATATTCAGCTTTCTTTGGAAAAATATTTCTCGCTTGTTTGCCGAGTACACATCCCTCACAAAATTTCTTGCTGTAATCTATATCTGGTAACCCATGAACCATGTTCTTCTTGGCCAATTCCTTTAGGCCACTATAATGGAGGTGACCGAACCTTAGATGCCACAACTCCGATTTATTTTTCATGTCGACTTGTAGATATTTTTTCTCGCACATTTCGCAAGTTGAGCTTGTACATGCGATTTTTAGCCATATCGACTCGTGCTACCAAGCGTCCTCGATTGTCTTTTAATTGTAGTACCTGATTTTTCATGAATACCGAGTATCCCTTCTCCATGAGTTGCCCCATACTCAAAATATTGCTCTTAAGATCATGTACGTAATAAACGTCCTCAATTGACCCTTCCGTGCCACCTTTTTTTAAATAGTGAACTGTACCTTGGCCTTTTACTTGGATCTTTGACGCGTCTCCGAACAAAACGTGCCATCTTCAACCTCTCGCATCTCCTTGAATAGGTGCTTGTGTCCGCACATGTGGTTGCTTGCACCGGTGTCGAGGTACCAAACTGTATCGCTATCGGTATTGATATCATTGTATGCCATCATGAGAAACCCTTCTTTCATCTCATCCTCTGTGACAAGGTTAATGTTCTCCTCCACTTTCTTCTCGGCATAGCAATCTTTTGCGTAATGCCCGACCTTACTGCAATTGTAACACTTATCGGAGTTGCAGTCCTTCGCATAGTGACCATATTTGCCACACTTATAACACTCGACATTCGAGTGATTTGACCGGCCGCCTCTCCCACGACCACGTCCTCTACCTCGCCAATTTTATTGGCTTGACCGCCCCTTCTCCTCATAGTATCCACCTCGACCGCGACCTCCACCACCGCGACCATTATTGCGACCTCCACGGCCGCGCCCTCTACCACGAAAGTTTTGAGTATAGAGTACATTTTCATCTTTGATAGACACCTTGGCTTGTAGTGCTTCCTCGAACGACTCATTCTTCTTCTTCTTGCGTTGTTCATGCGCCTCAAGAGAACCAGCCAGATCATCAACGGTCATCTCTTCTAAATTTTTCGACTCCTCAATTGCGCATACAACATTCTCAAAATTCTCGGTCAATGACCGCAGAATCTTCTCCACCACTCTTGCATCAGTTAGGGTTTCTCCATTGCGTTTGAGCTGATTCACCATTGTTTGCACACGCATGATGTAGTCGGATATACCTTCCGACTCCTTCATCTTCATACCCTCCAACTCGCCACGAAGAGTTTGGAGACACACTTGCTTGACTCGGTCGGCTCATTTGAACACTTTTTCTAAAATGTCCCACGCTTCTTTTGAAATAGTTGCACCGGCAATCTTCTCAAAACCCGACTCGTCAACGGCTCGGAACAACATGTATAGTGCCGCCTTATCCTTCGATCGCGCCTCTTTCAACGCCTTATTTTGAGCCGCCGTATATCCCGTGGTATTTGTTGGTTCTTCGAAACCTTCTTCGACCACCTCCCATGCATCTTGAGATCCGAAAAGAGCTTTCATTTGAATGCTCCAGTTCTCATAGTTCGCCTTCGTTAGTCGTGGTAGCGACATTTGACCCGTCACATTCGCCATTGACTCTGATACCAATTTGTTATAATATGATATATCTCAGTGGAAGGAAGAGAGAATAATTTTAAAATTTCTTTCTATTCAAACTATATCTTCTATTTCTCTTACACTATTTTCTTCTCTCTTACTTGCTTACAACAAAATACAAGTCTATTTATAGCTTTAGACATGACTCTTAAAATTCGTAATAAAAACATATAATAAAAACAAAATTCTAAACAGCACCCTTTCAGCTGACCTCTGTCCATTAAAATTATCATAACTCTCTGTAGGGAACTCCAAACGACTTAGAATTTGAACCATTGGAAACTAGACTTCAAGAGCTTTCCATCCATAGGTCATACACTAAATTCCACGTCCATTTGCCCTTTCAAATACTGTAATTAATCAGCCTTAAAATTCTGCCAAAGTGCTGAAGCCAAAGAATCTCCCTTTATTTCCACTAATTTCTAAATTAAAATCCCACTAAAAATAACATTTAATGTTTATTCAACAATACTATGGTCTTGATATGGAGGCTGAAGACTGGAGCTCCTGTAGCAATCTAGCATTATCATGGATTTACATAACAAATTGATGTTGCATGCGGGTAATATTATTTTATCAAAAGAGGCAACCAGGCCTTCCATTTTGCAGCTGATAAACCAGATGACAGCAGCAAGCTAGAGTAGTAATGTTGTTTTTTGGCATATTTAATTTTGATATATTCGCTCTTATCCTCTTGTTTCATCCCATTCGTATGTACATATCTGTAAATAATGTTGACCACGTTGGCCAGTTGCTCAGTTGTAAACATACTTCTTATTCCAAGTTTAGTTGTTCCATTTTAGTCTACTGTGAACTCTGAAATTTTTTAATGTAAGCCTAAAAAAATTTCTTCCTTTAATACTGAGTCAAATAATGATAGATTTTGAAATTTAGAATGGACTCCATTAACTAGGAGCGCCCAGCATGTATTCCGTCAAATGACAGCGTCCAAATCAAAATCTAAGGATTTGATAGCGTCCAAATTAGTTTAAAGTTCAACCACGAAATTTTCGGAGGAAGAAAAAGAAAAATGAAAGCTGATATTTTCGAAGAAGGGAGAAAAGGAAAAAGGGAGAAGGAAATAATTTAGGAGTTTTAAATGTAGAAATGTTGTCATTTGGTGGAGTCCATACTGGACGCTCTCAACTATACAGTCCATTTTAAATTTTAAAATCCACCGTTGTTTGGCATAGTATTAGAAAAAGGAATTTTTTGGGGTTAAATTAGAAAAATTCGGCTGTGAACCTATTAATTTGTTGATCATTATTTGCGAAGGGTTGGTTTGGTATGATTATATAGCTCTTTACCAGGACACCTGCAAATTGTTACGTCTTCTGAAGGAAAGAAATACAAAAAGATTTATATCTTTGCAGAGAAAATGAACCCTCTATACATCTCGCCAATAATTTACAAAAAAAAGTTTTAATAAAAACTAGAGCTTTCTAATGTTGATGATCGATTGTGTATTATCTGATCTTAATTATATATTTAATTATAGGACGTTCAAACTGTCTCTTTGTAAAATTCCCTCACAAAATCTCTAATTTTTAACGTGCACACTCTAGATATGAATATATTTTATTTTTAATATGAACATCTATACTAACAGATATGAACATATCGAGCGGACATATTCATTCCTCCGCGTCCTATATCTTATAAACGAATAAAATTTTGGCAAAAATAAAAAGTTGAAAGAAAAAATAATTAAATAGAACACTGACCGAAACATTCATGTTGTTTATATTTATACATATGAGTATTTATATTCATTTATAAATTTATTCACATCTAGTTACTGTGGTATTCATATCTGCTTGTGAAACACAAAATTTATCAAAAATAAAATATCACTGTAAATGAAAAACTAAAAGAGAAAAACAATTTGAGGGATAAATTTAGGGATAGAACACCGTCGAAGTACTCATGTTATTTATATTCATACATATGACTATTCATATTTACTTAGTTAAAATAACATTCATACATATGACTATTCATATTTACTTAGTTACTGAGGTTTTTGTATATGATTATGGAATATAAAAACTTATTAAAAATAAAACATGGTTAAAAATGAAAAGCTGAAAACGAAAACAGCTGAGGGAGAATTAGAAATAGAATCTTAGAATTAAAAAGTTCTCTTTAATTATTTAGAACCATAAGGAACGAGAAACTTATCTTATTTTGATCCCTTTCCCCGTTTCATTTAATCTCTTTCTTACAACGATGAAATCACTCGGAACTATTTTCTTTTTGACAGAACTCGAACCATCTTACTTTATTAAAACACCATTGTGATATTGAATGTTTTAGTCGAATACTTGGATCGGACATCGTAACTTCAGATCAGGTTATCATCAAGAAGTGCAACATACAACGCACCAGGTACCGACCATCGGACCAAGATGATTCACATCTTAAGGTCAAAGGTAAACAAGTCCATAACATAATATCATACAACAAATGCCAAAAAAGAACAAAAAAAAAAGAGAGGACGAATTAATTAACATAAACATAGATATTAACCTACCCTATTCTATAGACAAAAATACCCCCCCCCCCCCCCCCACACAAACCTATGAACAAATATCACCCCAACAACTCTTTACAACCAACCCGCTGAAAAGAACAGAAGCAACCCATTTAACATAAGGAATCATTTGTACTATCAAAACTCCCACGTGTGCCCCCCCGTGCCTTTTCTCTAAACCTCGACATTCCTCTATTGTTTGGGCCATTCTGGTAAATATCCCTCCCAGAACCACCAAAATTGTCGAACTGAAACTCTCGTTTAAAGGTTTGCCTCCTAAAATCAGGTGAACCAACATGACTGTCAGATGATGCACTGAGGTTCCGACGGTGAAGATCTCTTGATCTTGGTGTGGAGGATTTTGAACTGTTTGCGGAGGAGGTTGGATCATATGCTTGAGAGGCGAGGTACGAGAGAGCTGTGACCACATCGCCTATGAGTGGACGAGTCGCAGCTTGTTCCTGAAGACACATGGAGGCGACTGCCAATGCCTGGTAAAGGCCCCTTGTCGGGAACCGACCTTGGAGAAGTGGATCTGCCATTTGAGGGAACTTTCTTCTATCTCTGAATAGTGGCCGGGCCTAATAAAAGGTGAAAAACAATATAATATATCAGTTGAATATCAGAATTGAGAATTTCAGTATGGACTGTAGAGAGAAAAGGACCAGAAAGAACTTCCATTAACACACAATTTTGTAAGGTTGCAAGGATAAAAAAAAAGCAATTATTGTGTCAAACATGCTCAACTGTGTGTTGTTTTGATGGCAAGAACAAAATGCTTTACTGTAAGTAGTGTGTACCATCTGATATTGACATGGCACTAGTAGTGTCCAGATAATAAAATAAAAGGTAGAAAACTGACCCATGCAACCAAATTTTGTTCTCCAACAGGCTGTGTGCTGTCAATTGCCTTTCTTCCTGTAATGAGCTCCAGAAACACCACACCGAAACTATACACATCTGATTTAACAGTCAGTTGTCCCGTCATGGCATACTCCGGTGCACAATAACCATATGTCCCCATGACACGGGTTGACACATGAGTGTTGTCACCAACAGGGCCCAGCTTTGCAAGGCCAAAGTCTGATAGCTTCGGCATGAAACCATGGTCGAGTAGGATGTTAGATGATTTGAAGTCTCGGTAGATTACAGGCGGGCTTGCTTTGTCGTGGAGGTACTCAAGGCCCTTCGCCGCACCAGCGGCAATTTTCATGCGAGTGTTCCAGTCAAGTGGCTCCTTGTCAGGAGGAAGGTCTGTTTGAAAGTAGATGTACCACAATATCACTCACAATATGCACATATATGAAAAAATGGTGTTTTCACAAGCAGCCCTCGTGTACCAACAAACACAATAACAACACACAGAAAATTAAGCACCTAATACGTGGATAAAAAGGGTAAATCAGGGTATAACGGATATTTACATTATTTGTATGTTTGTAGGGGGCGTGATATCCTATTTTGTGAGAACTGTGTGTCATTTTAAGTAAAACATGTCGATCTTCTTAAGTGTAAAGCATGCGGAACTTGCAAGTGCTCAGCATTCAACAATAAATGCAAGTTAAAGATAAAAATGACATACAGAAATGACCTACCACTTTAAAAAAAAAATGACATACAGAAATGTGTCAGACAGTACCATGAAGATGATTCTCAAGGGATCCCAATGGCATAAACTCGTAAACTAAGAGCCTTTGGTCACCATCAGCACAATAACCAATAAGATTAACCAGATTATGGTGGTGCAAAAGGCTAAGCATTAACACTTCCACCAGAAACTCGCGATTTCCTTGAAGTCCATTTCTATCCAGTTGCTTCACAGCCACGACCTAAAAGGAGATTTTTCAGCTTGTGATTTCAAACCAGAACAAGAAGAAAAATAAAATCTAAGACCACATAAAGGTAAATAGATACTACTAAGAAAAGTGTGACATCTACAAAGGTATCAGCCCTCGGGCAAGGTTGTACTATCTAGGTATATGACAAAACCATGTGGGACAGTACTCCTTGTTACAAATAACTTTTTGTATAAACAGTATAGGTTAATTGGTCTATCATTGGATGCAAGATGTCTAAAAAAGGAGAACAAAGGTCTTACTGCATTGACATGCCCCCATCATATATTAATACCAAATCCAAATTGTAGTCCAGTATTTTATGCCAAAATATAAAAAAGAAAAAAATGCAAAGCTGCACGCAATCGTCAAAAAATATCATGATTTTTTGGTATAAATCAAAGAAACAGTAGGCTGACAAATGAGATGCCAACCTGTCCTGACTCCAAACGGCCTTTATAGACACGACCAAAACCTCCTTCACCTAAAAGACAATCTTTTTTAAAATTTCTTGTGGCGGTTGCCAGCTCACGGAAGGTGAATACTTGTGCTGCAATATGGTCAGTGGTTCCATCTTTCCTTGGCAATGATTGTTCCCTTTTCAATTTCTCTATGTAGTGCAAGAAATTTGATTATGGATCAGTCGGTAGAAGAAAAGACAACATAGGAATAATCTCAAACACAAGAATAATGTCATGTATATGCCCCCACAAAATGTGCATGGTGAGAGTTAAAGAAATATACTTCATACCCCCTCAAAAAATGTGGAATATTCGCCTCCTGTATAACTTCTCACAAGTTCAATAGCCTTCTTTCCTCCCTCATTTGCATAGAAGTGGTGAGAAATGGTAGATGCATACTTCCGCAAATGAGAAAGGAAGACACTAGGTTATTGTATATATGGGGAGGGATCACTTGACAATGGGTTATTTACAATCTTGACAATGACACTCTAAATAAATTCCAAAACAAATCTCAAAAATAGAAAAAAAAGGTTATAATATATTCTAAAACTTATAGATTGACGGTGTTTCAAATCTAATGTTTGATAGAGATTAAAGGCTTTGTTGTTGTTGTTGATAGATCCATAAGAGACCATTAAATTGCAACCATAGCAAATTCTACAAAATTTTGATGGTCTTTGATGGAATATCAAAGATAACTAAATTGTATGGAATGTGAAACATCATCAATCTATAAATTGAAGAATATGTCTATAAAAGTTTTTTTTTTAAGATTTTTCTTCAATTTATTTAGAGTGTCATTGTCAAGATTGTCAAATGATACCACACCTTTATATATAAAAATTCATGCGTTAGCAGCATGTTTGGCAGAACATGCTGCTAAGGCATGCTTTTGGTCAGTATTCTAATTTAACCTGTTTAGCAGTATTGCTTGTGGTCAGTATTCACTTAATTTAACCTGCTTAGCAGCTCTAGTGTTGCAACAAGACATTTTGGATATTAAATCCAAGTGCAAGGCTAGACAGAATCCACTCTGATAAACCAAAATCAGAGGGTATATGACAATCCGAATCTAGATGATATCGGAGATACTGTCAAGGGTGCAAATGGTTTAAGCGTTCTATTTTAGCTAATCGGGAGTTCATTCTGAGGGGAAATTTGAAGTAATCAATTATAAATCAAAAAAGAAGAAGACAATAACTGCTGAGCAGTACAATTTTGCCAAAAAGCACCAACAACCTCAATAAAAAGTAGGATGGAGTCAGCTCGAAATACTAAAAATAAACAGAATTTGACCTGAGGATGTTCTTGCCCTTTGCGAGTCTTTTACCGCACTAGGCTTCTCTTCACTGGCCGACGATCCGGAACAAGGGAAGCAACTCATTGCAAAAAAAAAATGTGAAAAATAATCAAACAGAAATGATAACAATCTTTGGTCTTTCACCCCCCCCCCCTCCCTTCGACCATTAAAGCTTGAAAATATCCATGGATCGGATAGAGGAGAAAATGGTTGTTTTCGTTTGATCTTTTCTTTCTCCCTCTACCAGAGAGAAAGATGTGAGTCAGAAATAGAGAGCTTTATGGGAGGGTGTTAACAAAACGTTCCTTGAAGTAGAGAAAAGGAAGTCGCATCAAAGTACAAAAAGAGTGAAACAAAAGTTCCGAGACCCGATTACTTAAATTGGGGGAAGAAACTAAAATAAAACAAACGAGTAAATGAATGTGCTAAGAGAAAGAGAAACAAACAACGGAAAAATACCAGAGAAAATAGGTGGACCTAGCTGCAAGGGACAGACGGAGGAATTAATGCACACGGACTTTTACTTTTATGCATTTTTTTTAGTTTTCAAGTTAATTGAATAATAAACACGTTACTGGAGACGGATTACGACTTCGTGCAATGGCTTGCAGTGCCACCTGGCTGGAAGCTAGATGCCTCCTCTAGGCGAGTAACATCCAGGACAACTCTAGAAAGATAAGAGTTTTTTTTTACAAAGGGAAAGCGAAGGAGAACCGTTTTTGTAATTACTAATTACAAATTACATATTATATTTTTCGAAATTAGTCATTATAAAAGGATGGGATCCCTTGATAATAAATTATTTTAATAATTTTGATAATGAATTTTAAATAAATATAAAAAATTTAGAAACGAAAAAGTTCATAAATAATTTCTTTTATTTGATAGTGTTTTAAATTTTATGTAATTTCATTATCATTTAATAATTCATCAAAGATCATTAATTGTAATCATTGCAAATTATATAAAATTATGATGGTCTTTAATGAATTATTAAATGATAATTAAATTATAGAAAATTTAAAACACTATCAATTTATAAGTAAAAAAATATTTATATTTTTTTATTTATATTTATATTTTTTATAAATTTATTGTCAAAATTATCAAAATAATTTATTATCTAAGTACTCCCACCCATTAAAAATAGCCATCTTCGTATTTGCTTATTAATTATTTTAAATTTTATAATTCCAAAATAAACTGTAATGAGTCTACTAGCGGGTTTTGTCGGACATAAGTCATAGGATAAGATAAGTTAATTTGTCATGGATTCACAGCGAACCTTCAATGCCCCCATATTTTTATTAATAAGAAACAGAAAATAGAAAATCATAAATATAACCTTGACGGAATTTAAATCATAGAAATAGGACAAAATAATTTTCGGACCCCGGAAGGCAAAACTAATGTCGGACATAGACTTAGAGAGAGAGTAAAATATTTACCGGATCCATTGGAATTTTGTTTGTGGAAGCCAAAATCTGTATTCTTTTTCTTAATTATTCGTATACTTTTATTGGACTTCAAACATAACAATACAATAGACTCCTGAAATGATAATACAAGACACATTTTGAATTCTCTAGTTTAGTAAAATTATTCGTCGAAGATCCTAAAAAATTATTTGCCCATAGTCTTTATTTTTATCACCAAAAGCCGATTAGGCAACTGTTAAACAATCAACAACTTTAATTTTATTTCTATATTCAACTTTTTAAATGGATAAAATATTCAATTTCGTCTGTCAATAAATTAATAATATAAATATGTTTGTTAATATAGAAAATTTAGCCTGTTTATAATTGTTGAATTATGAAATTTATAAATATTATTAAAGATGATAGGAGTAAATCAATTAATCTTGACCATCTAAATAAATTAATAAAATTTATCAGAATTGCTAATTACATATAGTACTTAACAATACTTTATGGTACGAAATACTTAACAATCATTATCATTTTACGCTCTTTGAAAGATGAGGATAATGTAATCTCTTATGGCAGATTCTTTCTGGAAAAAAAATATTTCGTATCATAGAGTGTTTTTAAGTATTATCTTAATTAGCGTTTTTGGTAAATTTTATTTATTTATTTAGATGGTCAAGTAAATTGATTTATTCCGATCATATTTAATAATATTTATTAATTTCATAATCTGAAAATTATAAACAGGCTTCTAGATATAATCACTTAAGTTACAAATTTATCACTAGACTTTGAGTGCAAACCTAAATTTTATCATTCAAGGTCGTAAATTATAGCAAAACATTTGAATAATCTAATATAATTTCTAAAGTAAATCATACAACAAGCACTCATTATAGTTCAAACATACAAACAATCAATTTAAAGATTAAATCATGCAAGTAATTGTTAAAAAGATCAAATACGGAATAGATTAACTAAAGAGATTCAAGCACTACAAGTCATTATACGAGATCATTTTTGCAGAGAAAACACATACCGACCAAGGAGAAAATCATACTAACTCATCCTGCATGATCATTGTATATGCATCTTACTGTACCATAAATTGAACAACTCTAATGATAGAAGAATCCCATTCTGCCTCAAAGGGCAGAATGACACATACCTGATTATCACAAGTATATGAAACTTGATTGAAGAATGCCATAAATCACATAACAATTGATAACCGAACCTAAAATTAACTGCAATTTATCAAGAACAATAACATAATTTTTTAAAGTCTTCTCTTCCATTAGCTAATTTAAGAGGACAATAACAAATTGGTACTAGATAACAACATACGTGCACAAACCATACCAGACTCAAGCACATAAACAAGAGATTCACATAATAAAGCAAATGAGTAACAATAACAAATGAGATAAAACAACAAAATAAGGCAAGCACGTACGTCAAATAAATGATTGTCAAGTTAAATTATAATTTGAAATCTATACCAACAAAAAAAGACCTAGTCGTTAGGGAGGATCTCTTCTCCATAGTAGTTGATACAAGAAGCAATGGAAATGAGCAAGATGAGGCAACAACAACGTGAAGGAGTGGAGAAGAGAATAGAATAAGCAAGCAACTTTAAATACCAAGGAGTAAGGAAATAACTTAATTTGATGAGGAGACCGAGAAGAGAAGATGATGAAGAAAAAAAAAAGAGCAGTTTTGTTCAGTCAAAATAAAAAAGAGGAGTGATATAATATCCCTACATTTGCCCCCCGCACTATATAATGTGCTGACATCATTATTTTAATATTTCTTCGGCCTGATTCTGTTCCATATGTAGGGGCGGAGCCGGGAATTTTTTCAGGGTGTAGCCTCAATCGGATTGAATATCTTAGCGGATTGAAACCCATTAACTTATCAGTATAAAAAAAATTTCAACATGCATTTCTAATAAGTCAAAAAAAAGTTCAACATTAATCTTTAGAACTCAAAACTAGAGGGTAAAGACCAATTCAGAGTCCAAGAGTCCAAGACCAATCCAGAGTTCAGACTCCAGAGGGTAACACAAAAAATTTTCAGGGTATGACTTAGTGGATCTATTACTCTTTATTCTATTAGTTTTTAATTTTCCAGGGGGTAACACTTGTACCCCCTGGCTTATATGGATCCGCCACTGTCCATATGGGCTAGAACCGACAATAAATGTCATTACGGGCAGCCTAACTAAAAAGTAATATTAATGACAAGTTTTGAGCTCAGAATAGAAAGAAAAAAAAAGGTTTTCAATGGATATGAAGAATAAAGAACGCAAAATAACAAGGTTTGGGATCGCAAACAATAGGCTGTGTTCTAATTCAAATTTTGAATTAGACTGGATCAAGAATGAAAAAATATGGGCTTCGTTCCAAAAATTCCCTGGTGTGAACTATGTGATTCAAAATTTGAAATTTAAAAAATATCCCGCTGAGATGCATAGAGATTTATATATATAACATAACGTTTGTTGTGAAGAGCAATCAAACTCTACTTAACCTACAAAGAAATGCTGGCAGGGTTAAAGATGGAAATGCAAGAAACAAGATTGATCGTCATTGCAATGTCAAAGGTTTATGTGCCAAGAAGGATTCAAAACAACTCAGAAATTAACAAATATATTACATAAATCGGTGCATGTGGTGGTCGAAAGAGAGCATGAGGCACACATTTACATCCACACCTTTTCTGGATTTCATTGCCAAGGATTTGGGCATGAGCACAACAGTGTTTACTTGGAAGCATTATAGTAGCAGATACTTTCTTATTACATTTCCTGATAGATTCATCGGAGGCAGTTTTTTAGAGATTAATCAGACTATACAAATTGGTGATGCAATAATCCATTTGACGCCTTGGAGGCCACACGAAACAACCATAAAAAAACCTTGTTCCATGAAGGTACGTTATAATATGATACTACTTATGATTAATAAAAAAATAACACTGAAATAATCAAATGTGTTGAGCACCATCAAATAATTAAATTGCTTTCTGAAGTCTCTGGATGGCAAAATAGACTACATGAATTCAATAAGTAAAATGCACTGTAATATACTAGTAAAAATTTCATCACCATTCTATGATTTATGTTGCTATTTATTGTCTCTTGAGGCCCTTAAAAAAATGGTAATGTTAATCAAGTGAATAACGACAGTTAAATATCGTGTTAGGTACTGGCAAAAATTTACTTGGAGATTGAAAGATTGTTGTTGCTATCTATTCTCTTAAATGTAGTATGTACTTTCCTGAACAAAAGCTTCTACCTTGCATCTACAACACTTATGATTTACATTTGTTATTTAATAGGTGTGGTTAAAGATAATGGGTCTACTTGTTGAGAACTATAACTTTGAATGTTTGGAGTTCGTGGTTAGTCAATTCGGCATGTTGTACAAGTGCAAATTCCAAAATCAAGAATCATACATTAGAGCAGTACGTTTGATAATTAATTGTCATGATATGGAGAAGATACCACCCACAATGATAATTTGCTTTGAGGATGATGAGGAATCAACTATTTACATTACTAAGGAATATGCATGCACCAACGAACGCTACAAAATAATGAAATTGAATGACAAAATTATCGATTACGATGAAATTTTATACACATTACTAGAAGAAGAAAAGCTAATTACTCTGCAGTAGTTACCTTTGGTTACATATCTCTTTAACTTTATAAGAATATATTAAGGATTGTTGTTAAAATCTCACCTTCTAAGTGTGTTACTTTGAAAGACTATTGTAAGTTGTATGAATGTTCTGATATTAATCTGAGCATATATATCTGTGAAAATCATTGGTAGGTAATTTTGTGCAATAAATAGAGTTTGTCAAAATTAATAATGCACAATCAGTATTAACACTTACTGATAGTTTGCCAAAACTTGCCAAAAAAAATGAACATTTAAATTGCTCCTATGATCTGGGCATGATGTGAGATAGGTGGATGTGCGCATTTCATTGTGCAACAGAATATTGAAACTGTGAGATGAAAATCAATATGAAAACAACTAACCTAAAATTAATAATAACAAAGTAAATTAAATATAAAATATTGAATGCTATTCAAAGCGTCAAAATATTGATGTCAATTGCTGAACCAGAAATATTCATTTAAAATTGAAATAAATAATCATGATAACTTACTAACAAGACATAAACATACTAATTTTTAATAACAGAAAAAAATAACCAACAAAATAAAGTACGATCTATTATTTAGGGCTAAGATTTTGTCAGCAGAGGTGGAGCGATCGGAAAAAAGAGATTTCAGCAAAATATAAATACATACTTAAACAAATTATATAATTTAAGATATCTTTGAACTTTCAGATTTTAGTTAGAAATCTGAATATTCTTTTCAAATATGTGCACATCCTAATATCAATTTGTATTTCAAAAATCTACGCTACTTAGGGTTTCTAATCCTAAACGGATTACTAATATAAATACTAAATAATTCTGTTCAAGCACAATAATAGTTCAATCACAAAAATAATTCACAAAAATTAAGAACAAACGAACAGACAAGTATAATTAATTGCATAAAGTTTCTAGTGACATGCCAAATCCTAGGCAAAAGATTACTCTCTAATTATGGAGAAAAATCTATGAAAATTCATTGTAACTAAAGAAAGAAAGAAGAAAACAAACATAGAAAGAATTACACTCAGAATCTCCAGTTTCTCTTGATCTTTCTCATTATTTCTCCTTCCAAGAATAATCTCTCTCTCTAAAAATAAGTCCTAAGTCTCTTCGAACACTCTCCCAATCAAATCTAGGGTCTCTATATATCAAAAAAACCTAAAATTCCCCTAAATGACGCAAAAAAAAACTAATTAAAATAAAAAATCGACGACACAGATTCGGCCAGAATTGACTGGGTTCCGCCGAAATTAGAAACTGGGGAATTGGCAGTACTTTAAGTTCGGCTGGAATTTTTGAATTTCGGTGGAATTGAAGTTTCTGGATGTTGGATTGAATTGAGTTCGAGCGGAATTGATTGAGCTCCAACGAAATTAAAAACTGATTTGTGTTTTTACTTCATTCTTTGCTCCGATCTCCTCCATTTTGGCTCCGACTTGCGTCTTTTCTCCTATTTTCTTCTGGGGTTCTCTTCTTTCCCTGAAACATAAATCAAAATACAGTAGTAGTACCTCAAACTTGTGTAATTTTAACCCTAAAAAATACTAAAATTAAACTAAAAGAATATTTTTTCAAGACTAAACCTCAACTAAAATATAACATTTTATCAATTTATCAAATTCCCCCAAGCTTGATTCTTGCTTGCCCTCAAGCAAGTCTCAAACTCAGATTTTGATCTGACCTCGTAGCTCAATTCTTATCTAAACAAGACCTAATGCAATAATTCTGAAAAATTAATTGGAATAAAAAAAATTCAACAATCAAAGACATGTATCTTTACTTTTCATAAGGCATATTTAAAAAGTTATCGAGTCCATTTTAATGATTTAAAATTCACAAGCACATTAGACTTTCTTGGCAAAAATAATCAGACATGAGGTTCATACGACTTTCAAAATCTAAATATGAAATCCTTTATAATTTTATCAAATGACCGGTTTATTTCTCGAAAGAAAAAGGAATAAAGATGGAGAATAGAATGTACATTGGGCTCTATTTGCAACAAAGTAGAAGCGTACACAAATATATATATTTTTTATCGAGTGATCTTGTCCTTGTCTTGTACTGGAACAATATACAATTGGCGTGATTTATCCAGACTGTTCAAGGTGTATATTGCATACATTCACTCATAACTTAATTAAATCAGCAGAGTGTCAATCAACTCAAATTTTTTTTCCACACAACAACAATGAGTAACTCTTTAACCAACTAAAATTAAATAAAAGAACTAAAAGAAAAAAATGAAATAATGTAAAACTCATTGGAGGGTGATAAAAGAAAATTTTCCGAAAAAATGGATTATTTGTCAAAATCATAATTTTTTTCACATTTAACTCTCAAAAATACTAACAAACCCTCTGCCAAATTATCTCTTTCAAAATTGTCCTTTTTTGCCTGATTTAAGCATTAATAACTTTAAAAATGTGCCTTCTAAGAACCCTTACGAAATCACATGCCTTTATTCATTAAATTTCTCATTCCAGATTTTTTTTAAATTACCCCTAAAAGTCCTATATCACCTCTAAATGCTATCTAATGCAAACTCTATATGTAATTACATTAATATCTAATATTCAACTATATGCCATGAATGCAAGTCCTAGATATAATCTCAAATACCCCATCCCCCAAGCTTAAACTAAGCATTGACCTCAATGCTTTAATCATACACAAAAAATGGTAAAAAAGATACTCACAGAGTGACACTTGGGTTGTCTCCCAAGAAGCGTTTAGTTTAACGTCGTGAGCCCAACTTTGCTTCGGTGATTTTCACGTTGCAGTGCATCGACTAGCGTAAACACCATTTTTTCTCCCATCTTCTCTTCATGTAGATATTGCATCGTTCGGTTGGAGGGTTGTCAACTCGACTCATGTTGCTCTTTTTATCTTCATTTTGTGGCCCGTGACTGCATCATAGTTATTCCAAGTGTTTAAGACATGCTTAGCGAAATTCTCAAAAGGTTCCCATAATACATGGTCGGATGTGCCGATCTTGAGAGAGAATACTAGAACAAGTTCAATTTGAGAAAGTTCTAGATTAGATCTTTCTCACTTTCTCCATCCGAAAATAGTTTCTCTCTCTAAAAATAAGTTTTAAGTCCCTCCAGATACTCTCCCAATCAAATCTAGAGTCTCTATGTATCAAAAAAACCTAAAATTGCGTCAAAGGACGCAAAAGAAACCAATTAAAATAAAAAATCGATGGCACAGATTCTGTCGGAATTGACTAGGTTCCGCTGGAATTGGAAATTGGCAGTACTTTAAGTTCGGATGGAATTTTTGAATTCCAGTGGAATTGAAGTTTCTAGATGTTGGATTGAATTGAGTTTGGCCGGAATTGATTGAGTTTTGGCGGAATTAAAAACTGGTTTGTGTTTTTACTTCATTTCTTGCTCCGATCTCCTCCGTTTTGGTTCTGACTTGCGTCTTTTCTCCTATTTTCTTCTAGGGTTCTTTTTTTTCCCTGAAACATAAATCAAAATACAGTAGTACCCCGAACTTGTGCAATTTTAACCCTAAAATACTAAAATTAAACTAAAAAAATATTTTTTCGAGACTAAACCTCAACATGAAAATATAATATTTATTCTATTTATCAAGTGTATCATGGAAGCAGCCCCAATTCTTGGACGTGCTTGTGAGATTCTCGGGAGCAGAGTAGGTTCAAAGGGTTTTGAACCCAAAATTTAGTTCAAAGCCTCTCCTGCTCATTGATTTTGCATAGAGATTCGTAAAGAGATGATAATTTTTTGTTGAACAAATAAAAATACGAATCTCAATGTAAAATCAATGAGTGAGAGTGATTTTGAATCAATTTTGTCAATTCCTAAAGCGGGTCTAACCAGGCTTGCACTACAAATGGATCATAATACAGTGAAACAGATCCATAAACAAAATGAGCCCATTCTCGGAGGCTCGCCACACAGACCGCTACAGACATCACGAATTGACATTTGTGAATTGTGAGTTTGTGCGGGGTGTTTTGTCCGATTCTTGCTCTCCCGTCTGCTTTTTTTCTTAATTTGGCTCCTCTCTCTGAGTCAAGTGTATCATCGGAGAAAACATGGCGTCGCCGCCGGACTCCGGTTCGGTGCTGAGCGTGAGGATCGTGTCGCATGATTACTACATGGCGCAACCTTACCCCGACCTCGACTTCTCTTTCAGCTCTTTTCACGGTTCTCTCTCTCTCAGTCTATCACTCAGGCACTCTCTGAACTGCTCATTTTAGTTTTCCCCTCTCTCGAATGGAAGGAAGGACATTGACTTCCTGAATGGAAATTTGGAATAAGCTTGATTGGATAGTGGTAGTATCTAAATGTGAACAACGCTTCTACAAGCTCATTCCAACTAAATTCTTTACAAGCAAGGAGAAGTGCATATGCATCGGCAGTGAAGATCAATTCACAACTTCTGAAACAGGAGAAGGGCAGAAAAATGCCCTTGTAGTTGATATACTTGCTGACCAATTTACTATTTTGTTTTTAATAATTTCTAATATTCTGGTGGTTTTTGGGCTTTTCTTCTTCTGAATATAATATTGAATTGATTACCTAATTTTCTAGGCCCAAAGTGTATACTGTTTAAAGAGGATACATTGAACATAGTATAATGTTATCTTTAATCTACCAGGGAAAAAAATAGAAGAGGTGCCTATAATTCGAATTTATGGCTCAACTCCAGCAGGCCAGAAAACATGTCTCCATGTACACAAGGTTATAAACAATTTCTTTTATTTCTCAAAAATGCAATCTTTCTAAAGGAAAGTCTAGAAATTTTCTTCAAGGGTAGTTGTAATTTTTTTTTTGAGAGTTGAGATATAATTAGATGGCACATCACTTGTGGTACATGTCAAATTTGATCACTGGTACTTCACTAGTTCTTTTAAGATCTCTGCAAAAATTCTTGTTATGATGGGACCAAATTTATTCTCAGGCTTTGCCTTATTTGTACATACCATGTCCGGACGAACTACTACACAATTCTGAACAAGAGAAAGGTTAGTTCTTGTACACGCTTCTTATCTTTATTTCTAGAGAAATACAGGGTTCAAATGCCTTTACTTTTGGTGCCTCTATCATGCTTCCACTTTTTGGTTCTTCAATAACAAAATATTAAAACTAAAATGTAAAACTAAAATTGTTAAATTTGATCTATATTATATTCTCTTCTTGCACATAAAAACATTCACCTTTTCACTTTCATTTTGTATGAATCAATAAGTTCAAAAAACATCCAGTAATTATTCACATTACTGCATGCATTTCTTGTAAGTCTTTGATGTCTCATAAAGTGTGTTTGAATGTTTTTTTTTTATCAATACATAAATAATGTGTTATAGCTCAAATCTAATGGTTTTATTTTAATATTGTAGTATTAAATTTTGAGCCATTAGAAAATTAAAAAGTGGAGGCATGTGAACCCTCATGTATATATATTAAAAGTTCCATTTTTCTTTATGAAGTTCTGTTGCTTTTCGCTTTTTCAAAAGCTTGATGCTTTATATGATATTTGGTTGAAAGTATCTTGTATTCTAATATTTTGCATAACATAAATTTGTTGTAAATTTTGATTGTAATTAAGAGAATAAAAGAAATGAAACACACATTCTAATACGTTCTTTTTACCAAATGCTTTCTTTTATTCAGGCAATTCATACCTTAACTGTTTTTTAACTGCTCTTGAGAAGGCATTAAAGGTATGTTTGAAATATATTTGTTTTAATTGTGGATAACAGGCCAACTACTTCTACTAATGTCATTTTGTATTGTGTGTTACTGATATTATGTAACAGACTCGAGGGACTTCCAAAAAGCAGCATGTGCATGGGTGCACAATTGTTAAAGCAAAAAGGATGTATGGTTTTTTCCCCAAAGAGGAGGCTTTTATCAAGATTTACTTGTATCCAGATTATTTCGTATACATTTCTTCTTGAGTGCAACAGTAATTATTGTTTTGATTGTTCTTGTAAATGTACCAAATGACTGTCTGCAGAGTTTTTTCGGAAGTAGCAGGCAATTAATGACTGCCTACTATTTAAATTTTATTAATAAAAATAAGAAGAGTTTCAGAGTGAGACAGAAAAGTATCAAGAATGATAGAAGCAAACAATACCTAATAGTTTTTTTTGAAGTAGCAGGCGAGTACCTAATAGATAATCCAACATTTATCTTAATTCCAAGTAATACCTAATATTTCCTGGATCTTTCTGCAAATAGTATGTGGACCAGGCCAAAAATGAGGCAAAAGATCACTAGCTGGTCCTGAGATCTTCATATTTACTTAAACACAGTGCTTCTCCCTTTGCAGGTTGCACGATGTTCTATTTTGTAGGCAGGATTACCTTGATTTTGTTAATTAACCCTTGTTACTGCAAGGACGATTATCAATAATTAATCAATGCACCTTTTCAGCCTAACGATTATGGATTATATGGAAGTATCTCAAATATTGCCAGTTCATTTCATAATGAGAATTGTAGCAAGTCTATGGTGGTTTGATGGTTTTGGATCTAATTTTTGAAATCCTTGCTTTTATCTGTTATCCTTTATGAAATAAAGATATCATCCTCATGATGTTTCTCGTGCTTCGACGCTTCTACTGGTATGCTTATTTTCAAGACTTCTTATTTTAGCACAATTTTTCTGGTGTGCGGTACGGTTTTCTTTCTTCTTAAAATTTGTAAATTAAATTTGTTTTATAAAATATTAGAGTGGCGCGATTATGAGCAGGCAGTTTCAACCTTATGAATCTCACATTCCATATATCCTTCAGTTTTTGGTCAGTATCTGTTCATTCATTAATGTTTCAGCTGATTTTTCATCATATATGTTGAGAAGTACCGTATAATTCAACTTCAATTTATTTATCATGTAGGTTGACTATAACTTATATGGCATGAGTCATATACATGTCTCAAACATGAAGTTCAGAACTCCTATACCTGGTTCCTTTAAGAAATGTTTGTCGCAATCGAAAGAGAAATCAATTTCAGATTCTGGCAGTTCACAGGTGCTTTATTTTCTGGAAAAAAGGACTGTTTTGTTATTTTAATACCTGTAAGCTATTGCCATAACGTAGAAAACACCATAATATGGTATTTGCAGGAATCCTAACAAAGTTATTGAGGTGAATATTTTTGTTCGTAGTGTTATTTTTTTTTTGGAAGTTCAAGAAAGGAAGATAAGAAACTTCAACTAAGTTAAATGTATCAAGGATGAGTCTGATATGTTTTTAGTGAAGGACGAGGAAATTAAGAATAGATACAGAGAATATTTCGACAAGCAGTTCAATAGGGGCCTTCAAGAGTATTACAATGGAAGTCTCCGTATGAGATGTTGAAGGGAGATAATAGTGGGATCTTTCCATTAAAGGTGTTTGGTTGTGTGTGTTTTGTAAAGGACAACAGACCATTTGTAGGGAAGCTTGATCCCGGAGCCGTGAAGTATGTGTTTGTGGGATATTTGGCTACTCAGAAGGGATATGTTCGTGGAAGCCCAGTAGAGAAGCAGTTGTTTGTGAGCATGGATATACATTTTTGAGAATTCGAACCATATTATACACAAGAGGTGTCTTCACCCTTTGGTGACTTAGTTGATACTGTAGGTATAATAAGAGAGGGGGAGAATGGTGAGATGCCGGTAATGGGATTGATTCCTTTATCAATTCCTTCATCTATTGAGGAGCAAAAAAATGATGAAGAAGAGCAAAAACCTGTATGTGTTGGGACTCGAACTCAGGGAAGGTGAGATGTGTGTATGAAAGGAGGAAGAAACAGAATGAAGGATCAGTGCCTACAGTGCCACTCGTGTTGGCAAGTCCCTTGTCTCCGTCTATCTCGACTCCTGAGACACCGTCATTGCCCATAGACTCAGAATACACAAGTGATATGATTTCTCTTCCTTCTCCTTCACCCATGTCATTAAGGAGGACATCTCGCAGCAATGTGAGAATTTCTCCTGATCGTTATGGTTTTTCACATGATATTGCTCAGTTTGTCTCATACTCTAACATATCCCTTACACATGGAGCATTCATTGCATCTTTCGACTCTGTCACTTTACCTAAGTGTTGACAGGATGTTAAGGAATATCCAAAGTGGAAAGCTGCTATGCTAGAAGAACTTGGAGCCCTTGATAAAAATAAAATATGGGAGCTTATGTCACTACCACCGGGCAAGAAGGCAGTTGGATGCAAATAGGTCTTCATAGCGAAGCAGAACCCAGAAGAGAAGGTCGAGCGGTACAAGGCACGATTGATGGCCAAAGGGTAGCTAGACGTATGACATCCATTATGATGAGATCTTTGCACTGATGGCGAAGATGAGCACAGTAAGAACATTGATTTCGATGGCCGTGAATGGTGGGTGGAAGCTGCACCAACTTGATGTGAAAAATGCATTTTTCCATGGGGATTTGATGGAAGAGGTTTACATGGAGATTCCCCCAGGCTTTGGCACAATCCAAACAGTGGGTAAGGTATGTAGGCTCAAGAAGTCGCACTATGGGTTGAAGCAGTCCTCTCAGGCCTGATTTGATAGGTTCAGAAAGGTTATGATAAGTCTGAATTACCAGCAAATCAATGCAGACCATACGGTATTTTCTCGATAACACGGTGGTCACATCACTATGTTGTCTGTGTATGTCGACGATATGATCATTACTGGTGATGATGAAGGAGAGATTGCACAGTTAAAGGCAAGATTGGGGAAGAAATTTGAGGTCAAGGATTTGAGACAACTTAGATACTTCCTTGAGATTGAGATAGCTCATGGAGCAAAAGAGATTGTTCTATCTCAGAAAAAATATGTACTAGACTTGCTCACAGAGACATGTATGTTAGGTTGCAGGTCTGTAGTTTCTCCAATTGATGTGAAGGCCAAGATAATTGCAGATGCAGGAGAACAGATTGATCGTGAGAGGTATTAGAGATTGGTAGGCAGATTGATCTATTTGTGTCACACTTGTCTCGATATCTTATTTGCAGTAAGCGTGGTGAGCCGCATGCATGACCATAGAAAGGGTGATATGGACGTAGTATATCACATTCTGAGATATTTGAAAAGTGCACCCGGAAAGAGCCTAATTTTCAGGAAGAATGGACACATGAACATTGAGGGCTATCGTGACTCTAACTAGATTAGTTGCCAAGATGATATAATATCCACATCTGACTACTGCATATTCACAGGGGCAACTTGGTCTCCTGACAAAAATTGATCCTTCCATTGTCCTTTAGGCAAAAGTTGAATTTTGATTTTTTTTCTCATTTTAATAAGAAATAAGAAGGAGAGTGAATTACCAAATAGGTTATATGGGTCAATTGAAGTTGTTTAGGTGAGGGCAGATGGCAAGTTTTATATTTCTTTTAACACTTTTATGAGAATTTCATTGCGCAAACAGCACAATCATGATGCTTTTTTAACACCCTTTTATGAAAACTTCTTATTGTGAATTTGTGACCCAATGGAAGATGTTGATGTTCTATCTGTTATGCTGATAAATTTTCCTATTAATGCTAGATTATCTTTGAGTTTTAGGCAGGTCCTGATGATTATTCACTTGGAAATGTCACAATTTGGATTTCATCGACAATTTCACAAGATTTACTCTGGGATAGTTCGATTACCAAAAAATTTGCCAAGCGTCAGAGCATCTCAATGCTTGAAGCTGATTCATGTGTAGATGGTTACCATCTTCTAAACTATTATTATTTTTTTTAAAATTCAGATTTTTTCGTGTGCTCATGCAAATGCATTCTTACAATATATGGAAAGTGAGTTCTTGAAATTAAAAAAGAAAAATGAGGGATATCCTCACTATGTAGAAGTCATTGATAACTCTGTTTTTTTTTCCCATTTGCAGATATCCTCAATGAGAAACACAAAGTGTACACCTCTCTCTCTCAAACTACTGATGTCAAAATGGTCCAATCTCTCATACCAATTTGGGAGGTCAGACAATCGGTTTGTTTATTTTATAAGGGTAGATTTTAAATCAGTAAACTCCCATACCAATTCGTTCCAGTTAAGTTGCTTTTTGACATTCCATCTGAAACTAATAGAGTTCAACATCACTATCCACCAGAAAAAAAGTGCTTCCCAGTTTATATGGCAGTACATTATTTATCCTGGCAAGAGGATGTCCACTGTCCGCATCACTATACATTGGTTTCCGAAGATGGAGTGCCCTAATTGGACCAAAGTTAGCTGTTTAGTACATTGTGTGGTACAAAGTTTCACAACCTCTGCAACTTGCACCAAGTAGTCCTAATTGGAACAAAGTAGCTGTTTATGCAGTGTTATTTTCTCTGCCCTTAACATTGAGCAATTTGGTGCCAAATAATTTCTATCGTGTACAATGCTGCAAGAACTGTCAATTGGATTAATACAACACTGGTACTAATAATCAGTAATTCTATTGTCTATAAAGACAAATGGTCAGGAATGAATGTTCTTATTTCTTTTTTACAGGAGTTCACACGGTCTAGTTTGCAAGCAGAAGCAAACCTACCTGATGTTGACAAACCCAAACCCGAAACCATTCTAACAAGTTTCATGAATGATTCTGAGTATGGCAGTATAATTGCTAAGTTGAACCCTGAGAAAGAAATTTCTCTTGCCAATCTTTCCCCAGCTGAGGAGGCAGAAAGAATAGAGCAGTGCATTCAATCACTTAATGACGTCTGTGGTTCAGCTGCATTTGATAAAGCAGTTGATTCATCTGGGATGAAAGATAATGATCTAATTGTTACTTCTGATTTGATGACTGAAAAGGAGGGGATGAGAAATGCAGGTCAGTCGACATCACAAGAGGTAAGCCAGTTGTGAGCAGTATTAGTTAGATAAATGCGGCAATTTCAAGGAGTGTAATTAGATTCCTTTTCTATAGTTGAAGAAATTGACAAACACACTCGCACTACTCAGATACAATAATCGACTATCTCAAGAGTAAAGCCACCTGTTTGGAAGAAATGTCTTCATCTAGAATCCAATAATGAGAGAACTTTTAAATCTTCTTCTTGTTAGGTAGTTTGAATGGGAAAAGACGCCCATTTGGAAGGAAAACAACTTCTTAACCTAGAATTTAAGTGGAAAAAAGAAGTGAAAGAAACCTTATAGTATTTGTTGCTGACTTGTTTTTCTTGTGTTTCTGTAGCACATGAATAAAGAGGCTCTTAGCCTCCTTAACTGGCTCACATCATCCCAAGCTGCCAATGATGTAACTTCTGATGACGATCTAATGAATGAAGCAATTTTAACCCCACTATTTCCTAAAAAAACATATCAGAGCGCGTTAGAGGCAGCACACCAAGATTTTGAGACGGCCTCTATGAGGGAATGCCAGGACATTCTCGATTCAGTTGAAATTCACAACACAAGGTCAAAGGAAACTAGCAGCACCAGTGCATCATCAGATGACTTCTTTGTGATACCTCAAGTTGATGGTTCAACAGATGAAAAGGAGCACATAACTCCTTACAAGGATATGAAAAAGATTGTTAAGCGGAGTAGAGAGAAAAAATCTCCATGGGGTGTTTTGCCTGTTTCAGTAAAAAAGAGAGAGGTTGGAAGTAGTAGCACATCTCCATTTGTTGAGTCGAACTTAAACCTTGCTAATTGTGAAGTGAATAGGTCTTTGTCTGACTGTGGGGAGAGCGGCGGTTCTGTGCCCTCACCTTCTGTGAGAGATTTGATGAGAATGCAGCGTGTTCCCCAATTTGATGTGTGTGAATCTTCAAACTCTATAGTTATGTTGGATTCTGATCTCTCTTCCAGAGTGTTGAGTGATAATCCTATTGAGAGAAAAGGTTCTATAGAAATGGCCTATACAGAGAAGCCTCCTATGAGAGAACAAATAGAAGACTTTAATTTTTGTCTAGAACCTACTACAAATGGTATTAACATTTTCAACCTTTATATTGTCCTTTTTCCTTTTGTCTCCAATTCTTTGTCCTGCTTGTGATTATAGACTATAGATATCCATTAATCCCATATTAATCTCTCTTTAAAGGAAAATATGATCCTGTTGCATAAGCATATATGCACATTTTCAATATTCATTTGTTTCATTGATTCATATATTCTCATGATTCTCAGCTGCTGGACCAGGCTCGAACGACGTCCTTCCATTTTTCAATATAGAATTGGACGGCAAAGAGGAAAACAAATGTTTTCCAGAGCGACATCACACAGCACAACAAACAGCACTTGGTGTACCAACTCACTTTAAAAACGATGGCTCAGTTCTATACCTATTGACCCAAGTGTTTTCACCACCAAGTCCTGCATCAGTTTCACAATGGCTTGTTCAAGAAGGGAAGCAGAACATTAGAGATGACCGAATCGATCATAATTCACCACAAAAAAGATGCATTACAAACTCAAAGATTGATGCATCCGAATCGAGTAGTGAAATGAAGGAAAACATGTCTTCTGAGGTGAAAGAAAAAGAAGCTAATGTTACTGGTAGTGTGAATGAATTTTCACAAATATCGGGACCAGATGATAAAGGAAAGCTTACTCCTCTTAGTCAAATTGGTTTTCGAGACCCAGCAAGTGTTGGTGGCGGTCAGCAACTGACAATCTTTAGCCTTGAGGTTTATATCTTTCTGTTAGTTATTCGTGCACAGGGATTGGTACCAAGTAGTTATACCTGACAAGTTGATAATGTCTTTACTCCCAATGCAGGTTCTTACCGAATGTAGAGGTGATTTGCAACCTAACCCAAAGTTTGATGCAGTTAATATTGTATCCATTTGTGTTCAAGAAGATTCATGCTCAACAATTGATACTTATGTGCTTATGCGTGGTAGCACTGAAGAATATTGTAGGAGGTTTGCTATTACTTTTGTTTTACCATCCTTTTTAACTTCTCTTATGCCGATATTTTTGCCAGTTTCCTTATCTGATGATTGTCTTGACCCAAAGGGGCTCTGTTTTCCATTGAGCAATGCCAAAAAAAGGAAAAAAAATAAATAAATAACAGAAGTTCAATTAAATGACATTTAATATATACTTCTTTATTCTGATTTCATCAGTACTGTTAACTTTGATTACAGAAGATCTATTCCCTCATTAACATGCTTTTTGCCTCCTTTTTTATATTCCAGAAATGTTGACGGAGTATTAGGATGCAAATTTATAATATTTCCTGAAGAGCGGCATGTTTTTGAATATTTCATAGATATTATGTCATCCCTTGATCCAGATATCCTAATTGGGTGGGAAGTCCAACGAGGGTCACTAGGGTTTCTAGCTGAGCGAGCTGCTCACCTTGGCATCAACTTGCTTCAACGAATTTCAAGAATCCCTATAGATGATAAGAAACTGAAAATTACCAAAAACTCAGATGAAGAAGCATCAACTTCAATTGAAGATGTAGTTGATGATGAGTGGGGCCGCACCCATGCGAGTGGGGTCCATGTGGGAGGCAGAATTGTGTTGAATTTGTGGAGGTTGATGCGAGGAGAGGTTAAAATCAATATGTATAGGATGGAATCTGTGGCGGAAGAGGTTTTGAGGAGGAAAGTACCATTGATCTCAACTAGGGTTTTGAACAGGTGGTTTGCTAGTGGGCCTCAATATGCAAGGCACCGGAGCATAGAGTATGTTGCTGATCGGGCCCGCATTAATCTTGAATTGATAAATCAACTGGATGTGGTATTGTCTTATTGATTTTATTTATTTCTCCTTTTTAATGCTTCGTTGATGCGCACAAGTCATGATTGATGTTGTGTGCGCCAAGCTGTACCAGGTACATGCAGAGGTTTTCATAGTTTGATCCTATGTGTATGTTTTCTTGTAGATAAATCGAACTTCTGAACTTGCCCGTGTTTTTGGAATTGATTTTTTCTCTGTGCTCTCGCGCGGCTCACAGTTCCGTGTTGAATCAATGCTTTTAAGACTGGCTCATACACAAAATTATCTTGCTATATCTCCTGGAAGCCAACAGGTTCTTTCTCTACAATTTTAAATACATGGATAACAAGCCACACAATCACCCTGGTAACAATAGTAGTACTCCAGTATTATTTCCTGTGGACTCTTTTTACTCTGTTTACTGGAGTTTATGTTGTTAAGAATCAGTTCAGTATCTACTCATGATTGAAAATTGAGGTTCAGTGGTGACCAGCTTGTGTTATGTTCAGTACATCCTGTAGTTTGCTAGACCGGTACAAGCGTCTTTATACATTTGTTCTTTCACATATGCTCTGATGGTTCTGAAATTCCTGTTTTTGCATTTCTGAGGGTAAGAATTTTGGCTAGCCCGGAATGCTTTTGGTGGCTTGGTCTGGCTTGATCTGAAATTTGTGTGAAGAACTTATGATAGGATTAGAGAATGGGAGGGGAAGAGAGAGAATGATAATAATCTTTATTATCTTGGTGTTGATTACAATGGTTATGTCTCTATTTATAGATTAATGATTTAACTAACTAACAATTTGTCTAACTAACTAATCCTAAATACTAAACATCTCCCACATCACACATCACACATCACACATCACACAATATTTCCTACCTAACCTATACAATTCTATCATCTCAACCTATACCTCTAACACCCCCTCAAGCTCATCATGCGGTACGCATGGTGAGTTTGCATATATTGCGAGTTCTAACATCTAGGCTTATGAATTTGATCTCCAGTTGCATCACGAATCTCCTTGAAAAAAAAATAGAGAAAGAAGAATGAGCTCTCGTGGCTCAATAAAAAACTATTGAGTGTTTCATGCTCATTTGATTTTTTTTTTTAAAACATCAATGGAAAGATCGTTTGTCTTAACAACATTTTGAGACTCGTTTGAGTTCTCTTGAAAAGAAAAGAAGAGAAGAATAGGGAGAATTAGAGCCTAGTGCATTGTTGGATCATTTGGAATTTAATTGGGAATAAAAGTTAGGTTGTGAATTGTAGGGAGGTTTTAGGAGAAATGTATATGATGGTGCAGGTTGTAAGCAAGCTATCATATCCTATCAATTGTGAGAAAAAGGAAAAAGGAAACAGAATTGTGCCTAACATTAAATTGCATTCTACTCCAGAAAGGATCAAAGATGCAAAAAATTTCAACTGTCGAATAAGCAACTTGATTGACAGCATCATCCAGATTGACAACTTGATTGACAGCATCAACTTGATTGACAACATCCCCAAAAGTGATGCATTTCGACTTGGCATGGTGCAATTGACAGAGGAGGTGATGGTGACCCTGCAAGAAGGGAACATCGCCACCAGACAGTCAACGTCGATTGGTAAGACATGTCTTGCTGAGGAGATGGATGAGCTGCAATTGGTGTTTTTGTCGACTTGAGTTGAGACATGCTGGATTCTGACAGCAGGTCCAGAAATCTCATCAGTCAGAGCTGAGGTGTTGAAGGAATTGACCTGAGTTGAGACTGACTGGATCACACAAGATCTGACTACACTGCTTCAAATTGGCTGATACAAGTGATTTCAGCGCTGAGGTAGTGTCGTGAGCATCTTGAGCTTGAACTGATATAAGTGATTTCAGCACTTGAATGACAGTGGTCTTGTTTTAACGATGACAGTGCCGTGAGTGTCCTGAGCTGAAATCACTTGAGCTGAAATCGCGATTGCACGCTCACGACACTCGCCTGAGCTGAAACGCCTGATTCAAATCAATACGACGACGCTTGCTACTGACTTGTCGGAGAAGAAACAGACAGGTGGAATAAGCATGTAGATTGCACTTGCGTTTGTACCCCTTTGCTTAGCGACGACAATGATTAAGATTTGAAACACGCGATCAGCGAAGCACGGCCATGACCGTGATCTTGATCGTAGAAAGGATGTTCCGATTTAGATGCTGGTGCAGGTTCCAATTGGAGGAGATCTGAATCTTGATCTTGAGTGTTAATTTCTTGTTTGATGAGAAGCAGCAGTAAGAGAGAATAGCCAGAGGAATGCTTGATTGTTTCGATCGGAGAGGAGAGAAGTAGAAGAGAGTAGGGAATGGAGGGTAGACTAGGCTAGAATAGAGGTAGAAAAAGGGAATAAAGGTTGGAATAGGCTGGGATAAGATGCATCAATCCTAGAATAGGCGTGAGCCTAAATCCAGTGATATTTCTGCTCTGATATCATTATAGGATTAGAGGGGAAGAGAGAGAATGATAACAATTTTATTATTGGTGTTGATTACAATGGTTAAGTCTTTATATATAGACTAATGATCTAACTAACTAATAACTTATCTAACTAATTATCCTAAATGCTAAATATCTCTCACGTCACATATCACTCAATATTTCCTACCTAACCTATACAATTCTATCATCTCAACCTATACCTCTAACAACTTACAATATGAACAAGCCATTTCCATCCATTATTTCTTCCAATGCTAGTTACACATTACTGAACAATTTGTGGGATTGTAAAGTTTGCCAAATGATGTTCTATACAATATCATAGGTGGCTTTACAGCCAGCAATGGAATGCTTGCCACTGGTAATGGAGCCTGAGTCTGGTTTCTACACCGACCCTGTGGTGGTATTGGATTTCCAGTCTCTCTACCCTTCCATGATTATAGCTTACAATCTATGCTACTCCACTTGTCTTGGAAAAGTATTTCCTTCCAGGTCAACTGTGCTTGGTGTATCCTCTTATCAACCTGATCTGCGTGTATTATCTGATTTGAAAAATGGATTGCTTCTCACACCAAATGGTGTTCTATATGTTCAATCAAAGGTTTGTGTTTGCCTTTTCTTTGAAGACGATTTTAGATATTTTATAAAACACTTCGTTGCTGATCACTAATTTTACTAGCCTACAACAACAACAACAACAACAACAACAACAAAGTCTTTAATCCCAAATAAATTGGTCTAGGCTAGAAATGAACTAATTTTAAATGTCTGAGGTATCATATCACATGAGACTGTTTACCGCACTAAATCTACTATATTTGTCATCAGAAGTGTATCATTCAATGTGTTGTTTTGCTTGGGATAATTTTAGACATCTGATCAAGTCCTGGACAAGAGTAGCCAGAAACCAACTTTTCTGGCCTAGCATGTCAATAAAACATCTGAGGTATCATGTGATGCATGGTTTGCTTATTTTTTTTATAAGGTCATGCATTGTTTGCAGGTAAGAAAAGGTGTTTTGCCCCGGTTACTTCAGGAAATATTATCAACTAGGCTAATGGTAAAACAAGCCATGCAGAAGTTGTGTCCCTCACAACAAGTTCTTCAGAGGGTAAATTACTCTCTCATTCTCTCTCAACTCCCTCAATGCCTCTCTCTGACTCTTACCGTCTTGTCTATGTGTTCTTCTTCACTTGTTCCCTTGAAGATGCACAAATGTACAGTAGTGATTGTTTCACTAAAAAATGTTAGTTGTAAGTTTATCCTAGTGACTCGTTGTTTGAGTCAGGGTCACCAGAATACAGCTGAGTGTCTGTACGCTGTGCTTATAAATCATTTGGAAACAGGAATGGTAATGTAGTGGTACAGCAAAATTAGCAATCTAAACTTTATTTAGCTTTGGTCTTTTATATATATTGTAATACATGATCATTTTCTTTGACCACTTGATTTTATATCCCATCTATTTTTGACATATTTTAAATAACAATTGAAAGTCCCACAAAGAATATAATTTGATATCCACCTAGTAACGCTTCATTAAATTATATGTTGTTTCCTAAACTAGTTATCACTCCAGTCCAGTTTCTTTGAGCTGCACCATGCCATGAATTTTAGCTCCATGAGAGCAGCATTTCACATCTGGTCCCTATTCCATGTACCATGATGTTCTCTTCTCTGGCAGCCTGACATGCCTTTGTTTCTCTCCTTTATCAGATATATAATGCACGACAACTTGCGCTGAAGCTTATAGCCAATGTCACGTATGGTTATACTGCTGCAGGATTCAGTGGCCGCATGCCCTGTGCGGAGCTGGCAGATAGTATTGTACAGTGTGGCAGAAGAACCCTAGAAACAGCAATTTTGTTTGTTAATCAGCATCCAGGGTGGAATGCTCGGGTTGTATATGGTGATACTGATAGGTATGCTATGATAATATATTTTTCTAAAAAATGGCAGAAGAAGGGTTGACTACCAGTTACCGCTGGCATTCTGTTGTCTAATGTTGTATTCTTTTCTTTACTTGTCGATTTAAATTTACTGGCTTATTAAGCTATCTAAGAAACCACTGCTGCATTCTTTAAAATTTATGGCAATAGAACCATCTGTTGTGCTCCAAGATAAAATGCAAGAAGTTCTGTTGGATGGCAAAGGACCAAGCAGGCACAATCAAAACCAAAAGCTAGTTAGCTAACTCTTAAACCACAATGAATCAGGTTGATGAGTCAGATGTGGATTGGGTCATCTCTGATCAGATGGCTGGTTGTGTTGGGTCTTGTCCTCTTGTGGAAAAAAATAGTGACCTGACATAGTTCTGATCCGACCAGAAACTATTGATAAAAATGGATAATACTTGCATACTTTATGCTTTTGTCCTATTCAAACAAAGGGGTATCCTCTATAGTTATATATTAAGTTTTGTTTGTAAAATCATGTATGTTGGCCTTATTTCCTTCTCTTCATGTTTTATTCTTTTGCAGCATGTTCGTTCTTTTAAAAGGTCGAAGTGTGAAGGAGGCAGTTAGAATAGGAAAAGAAATTGCTTCTGCCATAACAAGCATGAATCCTGAACCTGTTACATTAAAGTTGGAGAAGGTTTACCGACCTTGTTTTCTACTTACCAAGAAGAGGTATGTGGGATATAGCTATGAGAGCGCTGATCAGATGGCACCGACTTTTGATGCCAAGGGGATTGAGACAGTGCGAAGAGACACCTGTCCAGCAGTTGCAAAGATTCTAGAGAAGTCTATTAGGATTATGTTTGAACATCAAGACGTAACTAAGGTACTTTTTTTTTAAAAATTATTATTAGTATTATTATTATTTTTATATTTACTGATCTTATGTTTTCAAATTGGGTTTCATTTCTAGCCTACCCCAATTTATTTGGGATTAAAGGCTTTGTTGTTGTTGTTGTATTTTTTTTTATATTTAGTTGCACGGGTTTAGGTAGGTTGCTCAATTGAGTTACGAATGTGAGGACTGAAGAAAAAAATGATGTTCAGTTGATCAAAATAAGCTATTCTATTGACAGTTAATTACTGTTTAGTTCGGTTAATTCTTTTGTCTAGTGGACGTCTTGTTAAAAAAGGAACCAAATGTATTGTGATTGCTCTTGTAAGTACCGATGATTACAGTAAGCCTTAATGGTGACTACGAGTAGACGCTCAATTTTCCACCAAAGGATTACTTTGGTTTATTAGATCCAACTCATAAAAATGTACTGTCAGTTGGAAACTTTGGGTTTTTTCAAGGTATATTTAAGGTGGTTTTGGAGTAGGCATTGATATTTTGTTGCACCACTGCGGTTTAATTGGGTTGAAGTAGAACTACTCTTTAGTCCTGGTATTTTTCTTAACTAATTTTTAAAAATGCCAAATTAAAGTACAATGTCCCTTTTCTGGTTTATTATTATTCCTTTTTTTCTGGCTTGTTTGGTGCTACTTCGTGCAACTTTCTGTCAATTGGGACTGTTGCATGATCACAGATTGAGTCAAGTTGGAGTATGTTTACTCATATTCCAATTTTTTTTCACATTATCTTTGTTACTCATATTCCAATATTTTTCTTTCTTCTGTTACTGAGGCTTAATAGGATTAATTTAGTATGATCTTTGTTACTGATATTTCTAGAACATTTCTTTAGTTTTCTTACAATATCACTGACTTTCACAAGGAATTCAACAATTCTGAATGTAGGTCAAACCTTACTTGGAGCATCAGTGGACTCGTATATTGTCTGGCAAGATTTCTCTGCAAGACTTCATATTTGCAAAAGAGGTCAGATTAGGTACCTATAGTACTCGGTCTGCTACAGTTCCTCCTTCAGCAATAGTAGCAATTAAAGCTATGGCTCAAGACCCACGAGCTGAACCTCAATATGGGGAGCGGGTTCCATATGTTGTGGTCCATGGTGAACCTGGTGCACGCCTAGTGGACATGGTCATAGACCCATATCTCCTGTTGGAGTTGGATTCTCCATATAGACTAAATGATTTGTACTATATCAATAAACAGATTATACCAGTACTTCAGCGTGTTTTCGGCCTTGTTGGTGCCAATCTATACCAGTGGTTTGTGGAGATGCCAAGGCCGGTCCGAAGAATGATGAACATAAATTTGAATGAGAATAATAGAGGCGGGAGAATTGATAGGTATTATATGTCCAAGCATTGCATGGTGTGTGGTAAGTTTACTAGGAGGTTGGATTTTTTCTGTGATGATTGTGTAGAGAAGGATGATGTGGCCTGTGCAGTTTTAGTTGGTAGAGTCGCAAAATTGGAGCGCGAGATGCAGCACCTTAATGATGTAAGTTTTAGAAAATGTAAAGTGTTCCTATTGTTTGGCAAAATGCACTTCAAGATGATTTTCAACTTCGTAAATAGCACACAGTACCGTTAATTTTTAGTTACCACAACATTTTTTTTTGTGATAAGTAGAAAATATTACCCAAATGTTAAATTTAAGATTAAGAAAGATCAAAGCTAATTTGCTTTGAAGTTGCTTCTTTTGTCCTTGAAAGATTCCCAAATTACCCCTTTGTCCTGATACTCTACACTAAAGAGGGGTTAATTTGCGCACTAAGAGAGTAAGCAATCAGGATTACAATTTTTAAATCCATGATACTGTCTGGTTTTATCCTTGCAAAAGTTCCCTTTAAACTTTTCTGAGCTTTAGTTTTATTGGTTTTCTATCCTTTTCAGATCTGTAGGCATTGTGGTGGAGCTGATTGGAAAGTGGAGAGTGGTGTGAAGTGCATCTCTCTTACTTGTCCAGTGTTTTATGAGAGAAGAAAGGTTCAAAAAGAGTTACGAGCCCTCTCTAAATCTGCTGCCTGTGTCGGGTACTTTCCACAGGGCATGGCCGATTTGTTTTAATCACTGTATTTGTATATTTTCTTTTGTCAGTTTTTGTTTATACTCTGTTCTGTGAATAGTTCTTGTATATTTGTAATTCAACTTGTAACTTTAGGCAATGTTTCTCTGTATAGGAAAAAAGATGGGAAATTTGATATTTGCATTTACCCTCTTTATAATGGGAATTGTAGTGGTTCCTGGTATCTATTATTGTACGTGCATGAACAGATTTTTGTTGATTATTACAATTTCAATAACAGTTAATAGCTTCATTTGGATACTAAATTAAGCAGTGAACTGATGCCACATATTACTGCATGACTATACGTTTTAATAACAAAATTCCTGTCCTGTTATGTGCCCTCAAGGGTTTGTAGATTAATAGCATGGTTGACATGTGAGGGGGCGGGGGATGGAGCTACTGTTGGTGCTTTATTACCTTTTGATTGCCAATTACAACAGTTAAAATGTTGAAAATAAGTTCATCCATCCCAATCCCATCATCAACAGTCCCTGAGGTTCAGTCGTTCGGCCAGCCAGCCTTAAGTGATTTTCAGCCTTTTCTGAATAAAGCTCAACACCGCTCATTTCCACTCGTCCATATAACCTAGCCGCCTCTACTCTCTCCGTTGACCAGCCGATCAGCGCGCCTTCTCCCGTCATCTCCGCAGCTTTCTACAAGGTACATGTCGGTAACAAGTTCAGGTGATGAAGAACTATAGACTGGTTCTTGTTATTAATCGCCATGGCAGTAAAAGAGTTCATAATCAGAGCAAAGACGTGCTCCAAAATTGAAACTTGTGCTCCTGATCATTTGTTAGCAAGAGATTAGATGTTCTCCTTTAATATTTGCATTGAGCTTTAATTTAAGCACTGATGCAAATACACATTTCCAGTCCTTGAGTTATTGGCAAATTCTCAAAGACCTAGTACAGATGATATTGAATTTCGCTTCCCTACGGAGTGGTGCAAGTTCAAAATCCAAAATAGACATATAAAAAATAATATAAATTGGATTATTGAGAGCTCTATTTAAAAAAAAAATACATTCACCATGAGATAACCTGCAAATGGGTCTTAATCTATTTTCGCTGTGTTACTTTCATTTTTGGTGACGGACACCTTGATTTACTATGATGTGGTGTAAGAACTCTCTATTTGGTCGTATGTATGTGTTAGTGTTGTGATATAAGCTTTCTGTTAGCGTTTTGTAATGCCATCGACTAAAAATCTACAATACAAGCCTTAATCTTATATGAGTTCTGCTTGTACCTCCGCTCTGCTACATCTGTATCTCTACTAAATCTACCTCTCTCATACCACATATGTAACTCTCTTTTGACCTTTTATTTATAAAATTTAATAGTAGACATATTGTCTGCTACTTCAAAAAAAAAACGTGCGCCAAAAATCGGTAATTGGAAATTTGGAATAATTTTGGTGGATCTATGTATAACGTATATTTTTAACGTGGATTTTACTGCTAACTGAAACTAATAACAAGACGTAATCCTTTATTAGATGAGATGATCTAATATGAACTATTTTTATTTTTTAAATTTCATGATGCATCGACCACATGTCATTAAAGCTCGTCTACAATCAACTAGCTTGAAGCATAAAAAAAAAATTAAGAACGATCATTAACCCAGGAACCTTATTTTTCTAGTTATTATAGAATTCTCCCTTCATCACACAAGTGCAACTAACCCATCGTCTCCTAAAGAGACTAAAGTGGTAAAAAGTAAGAAGGAAAGAAGAAAACAGAAAAAGAGTTACAAAACTGAACTTATTTTGGTCCCATTTTATAAGCGCTCCTTAAGGAAGCCCTCTACAGCGCTGATTGAAAGATCATCTCTGCTAGTTCCTGCATGATTCCGTAACATAAAAATAAGAATGTCATAAATAATGCTCTCTAACAAATCTAATTACTTCAGGGTAAACATATATGATACCAAAATAAATGTAAATAATTAAGAGAAGGGATTAAATGTCCATGGTTATTCGTGCCTCATCATGAACAGTAAAAAATAAATCTCAAATAATTATCTACCTGTTTCCCAGAGGAAACTGTAGGCTCTCCCCATTCAATTGCCTTCTTTTCTAGGGTCTCAAAATCACCTTTACCAGCCTAGCAGTAACATAGAAAGAAATTACAATATAAGGAAATGATATCCAAGAAAAATTCTAATAATTAAACTGTTTTTGAGAATATACCTCAATTAAAGCACCGATTTCTGAGTCAAAACTTTTGTATCTTTTCATCACAAGCTTATCCAGAGAACCATCCTAGAAAGTAATGTTGAGCAATAGACAAATTAAAAGAAAAAAAAACAAATGAAAATTAACTCCCAATCAATTGAGCATCAATATTTTCTGAAATACCTCAACAAGTTTAGCAACATTTCTAAGACCACGTGCAAGTGTGTCCATGCCAGTAATGTGTGCAATAAACATGTCTTCAACATCTGTACTTTCTCTCCTCCTGCCACCACAACATGAAGTAAATATATAAAAAATATAAAAGAAATATTAAAATGGCTGATGGTCTACCACTACTCTTAAAGAAAGGTGAGAAAATTGGATAATATGGTTATTTGAAAGATTAAACATACAATTTCGCATCGAAGTTAAAACCACCAGGAGCAAGGCCTCCCTGTAACAGAAAGTTAGATGAAGGGAAGTGACACGGCATTAATAAATTATACGTATGCAAGGAAAGTAAAAAGGTATGAACAGAGTATAGGAACTTGATATGACATCATGATCTTACATTTCTAACCACACTCAGCATTACAAGAGTGGCCTCAGCAATATCAGTGAGGAACTGATCTGTGTCCCAACCTATTTAAAGATGATTACATGAATTAAATTAATATAAAGACTTAATTTCAATTAAGAATCACAAAGTAGAAAAAAGGAATATCACATACCAATCTGGGGGTCGCCGGTATTGGCGTCTATATTTCCTAATAAGCCATTAATTCTTGCAGTTTCAAGCTCATGATGACAACTTCAGAGAGATAAAGAAATTGTATTATTTATATTTACAGAACACAACCAATATTTTAGTATATTTGTGAACAAAACCCAACAAGTCTCATATTTGAAAATGATGGAACATGTTAGAGTTATCAGCAGGAATCATGTGAGGTTGTTACTTCACTTAATATTGGCAATTTTGCACCTACTAATTTGTTTATTCAGCCTGATCATAAATGCTTATGATAATCAAACAAAGTGAATTTGTATGCAAGTCCCTAACTAGTTACTAGATGGTCCGGAGTATTTTTAGTTAGGGATTAAGTTGAAAACTGAAGTGTCTTATTATTATTATTTTTTATCAAGATAATTTTTTTTGTCTTGCTTGACAACCTGATTTTTATTGGACCTGATGTCATAAAAGACTAAGAAATGCAGTGGCAATAGCAAATATAAGAAGTTAGTTTTTAAAGATAACTAAGTCAAAATGAAATATGAAAAACAAGTTAATTATAATATAAACGGTATGTAGCCATTATATGTATTTTTGAATTGGGGTGGGGTGGACAGAAAAATCTCACCTGTGGCCAGAAAGAGTTGCATGGTTGCACTCAATATTCAATTTAAACTCTCCTGCATAGTCATGATCAGGCATAAGTGGCAAGATAATATGAAGAGAGTTATTATGATATCCAATACAGGTTGAGATTATCAGCATTACCTGTCAGACCATACTTCTGTAGGAAGGCAAAACTAGTTGCTGCATCCCAATCATACCTGTATATTATAATGAATTAACAAATGCTAATCATTAGAACAAATTATTAAACCCAACTCTGTGGCATTTGACACTTACTGGTGTTTTGTTGGCTCCTGAGGTTTAGGTTCAATCAGTAAGGTCCCTACGGAAATGAAAAATAATATATGTCAACACCTAGAATTATACAATTTTGCTTATAACCTAATTCTAACAAACAGAGTTGTTAGAAAAAAGAAATGAGGCCCAACAACAAAGATACCTTTGAACCCGATCTTCTTCTTATAATCAACAGCCGCTTGAAGAAAAGCAGCCTAGGATAAATAAGTTGTTAAAAATTACTCTGATAACTATTGTTAACATAGAAAACTACAATAATATATGAAAAAAATGTGCATTACCAAATGATCAAGCTCTCTTTTCATATCTGTATTCAACAAAGTCTGATATCCTTCTCGGCCACCCCAGAAAACATAATTTTCTCCTCCTAGATAATGTGTAACCTTTCAAAGAAGGAAACTCTAATGTTTATGACATATCAGAAATTTCAAAAGGCAATGGAAAATAAGAAAATTAGACATTCAGATTTTAATGACGAAAATACTACCTCGATGGCTTTCTTAACCTGAGCAGCAGCATATGCATATACTCCCAACTCCGAGCTAAACTTGCAAATAGTCAAATTAATAAAATCTAAGATAAAAATATACCCTCTCCAAATTTTAGAAACAAACAAATAGATGTATCACCTGGTTGCAGCACCATGCATGTACCGAGGATGCATAAACAGCTGAGCTGTTCCCCATAGTGGTCTTATATCAGTACCTTCCTGTAAATTTTTAAAAGAAAATATTTAGCAATGCAAATTGATAAATGAAGCAGAGAAACAGATAAAAAACTCTTATGAAGTGAGAAGAAAATGACCTGAAGTTCCTTTGCTAGCTCAACTACTTCATCCAAGTTTGCATTTGTTTCCTACCATAGTGTTAAAACAAATATAAAAAAAGCAGAATAAATATATCTTTTAGGCTTCCACTGCAAATTGCAGAAGTTTAAAAAGCTGAAGAGACGAGCATATACTGGAAGGGTTTTGGCATCAGGAGCAATGTCTCTATCATGAAAGCACCATCTGTTGACACCAAGTTTGTCCATAAACTCAAAATGTGCTCTCACTGTACCATTTCCATGAAACAATCAGAAACAAAAAAAAAAATAAACTACAGAAAAGCACTGCAATTGCAATCAGCAGTACATTTTGTTTCATATGAGTGGGACTCTCAAAGCACCCAAAAAAATGCACTAAAATTGTGACCTTTTGTCACTACAACACACTTCATCAAAACAAGGATTGAAACCTTTATGCATTCTTTAAAAAATGCAATGAACATCAGAATACATTGTTTTACAGAAATGGGAAGAAAATGACTTACTTCTTCTTTTAGCCATGGCAACAGAATTGGTGCCGTCCTCCCATGGCCATGACTTAGTAGGCGCACCAAAAGGATCAGCACCAGTTCCTCGGAATGTGTGCCAGAATGCTACACTAAATCTAAACCAGTCCTGCGGTTATAACATCAACAACATGTAAGTAATATGTGAAACCCAAAACGAAGAGAAAAAAATACTTATTTATGCAAAACAAATAGATGATATTGCAAGAGCACCTTCATTTTCTTTCCGAGAATTATTTCCTCAGCATTGTACCACTTGTAAGCAAGTGGATTTTTGCTAGTAGGACCCTGCCATTTGTAGATTTGGAATTAGTAATTCAGCATAAAGACATCAATGGAAATTTTTTCAAGACAAAATTTTAGAACATAGTGATACCAGGATATCATCGAATCAGATTCCAATTCAAATTAATAAAGTTGGCGATCAATGGTAAATTTACAAAAAGTATCACCTCATATTTGATTTTGGGAATACCAGGAAAGAATTCGCCTTTCCAATCATCTGAAGAATCATCACCGCACTTTGCCTCGAGATTAGCGGGGCAAGTATTCGTGGTACTAGCAATCTAAAGAATTGAAAATAATTAATTAATCAAAACTTAGACTACCATATAATCTCAAAGCAGTATTAGATTACTTACAAAGACCGGTAAGCTCAAACACAGGCTTAACAAAAGCATCAACCCGCCAATTTTCTTCATCGCGCACAAATTAACAGAACCAAATCCTGCAACAAAAATCAGTAAAAAAGAAATATTATTCTTCAAAGATTAACGAAATCGTAATCTTTTCAATTTGCTTCAGAAATGGATGCCAGAAAAAACGTGAGAAAAACTCAAGGAAGCGTGAAAAGTCTGAAAAATCCTGATTAAGAAAAAGCAGGATTATACGATCTTACCTCAAAACTGACAAGAGCCAGAGAGAACCAAAATATTATGCTTACGAATAATAATAAATAATCACGGTCCCAAAGAGGCGCCTCTGCTACTTATAGAGTGAGAGAGAGAGGATAATGATATCGAGCAAAAATGGTTTTATCTTAATTTCAGCTCCGACTTATTATTTTGCTTGAACCTGGCTCACCGTTCTTTAAATATACACAGTCTACTCGAATTAGGTGATGTTATTTATATATAGGAGACTGTAATATCGTGTTTGTTCATTGAAGATTAGGTTTTTTAAATTCTACAGTGTTTGTTTTGATTTTGGGATATTATTTTTGGTGGTTGTAAATATCGTCTAGATGTTTTTTTTTGGTATTTGAACATTTTAAAATTGTATAATTTTCTAAAAAATAATGAAAAATGATAAGTAATTTGTCCGTTTTGTCAAAAAAATATATATATGAGACTGTATATTTATACAAGATGCACCCAGTGCACAGGAAATGAAAGGGAGGGTTAGCTTGACACGAGGCCCTCGAGTCAGAGCAAAGATCGCAGCGGTCCTATTGAAAGGTTTATCGGTTTCTCTGTGTCTCGTTTCACCATTTAAGTCCATGTTACATCTCTCTTTTCTCAACAATTTATTATCGGATCGTCAGGATGTAACGTATCTTGCTGGATCCACATGTCAGATTCTAGCAACATTATTCCTTTTTTTTTGAGTGGATAGAGGATCAGATCTCTGATCAGTGATGTGAGATAAACCGGAGGAGATATCCTCTTTCACCGATGTTTTTATACGACTATCTACCCAAAGCCATTTTTTTCTAATTAAAATATAGAAACGAGATAATTTTCTGTAATCGAATAATTAAATTCTCTCGCAAGGCAAGCTTACATAGACCGAGTTAGGCCGCCATACAGAAAATAAAATGATGAGAAGATCTTAATCTGAAAGGTATAATCTATTTTTAATATTAAGGTAATAACCAATCATAATTATCTTATATAATATAACAAATAATAATATTAGAGCATCTGGGTTTTAATTCAGTTTTTAATCTGATGTGTCACTGCATAATCTTAATTTTAGCGCTGGAGAAGTGATTTCTAATTTAAAAACTAGAACTGTGGTTTCTAATTTAGAAACTCGATTCTAATCCGAATCAAATTTAGAACTACACTGAAAACTAGCGATGGAGCAAAAAAAAAATTCTATTTTCACTAAAGTTTGGCGCGCTAAATTTCCTCCCACTAGCGAACTATATTGGCGTGAGTCCTACCTGACGCTTCATAGTTTAAGAAAACACAATTCAGCGATGGAGCGGAAGGGTTGAGTTTTAGAAACCATGTGTTCAAATAACTGACGTGTCAAACAAAAGATTTTAGAAACTAAATCTGCGTTGGAGATGCTCTTAGTATCAACATAGCTCAAATTGGGTCATATGTGAGTTCTGTATTACTTCGCTGACAACTAGAATCGTACTATTTATTATTTTTTGATATAAAAATCTCATTACTTTGAATTGTTTTCCCCAAATGTCTCTTGTAGAAACAAGATTTGCACATCCTCTTAAAGAGATCGGACCTATTTTCCATTTACACTGAGCAAAAAGCATACTATTCAAATTATCACAAAAGATTTGGCATAAAATTTAGAATAGGGAAAAGTTTTCTATACTCCATTCTATACCTCAATTATCTTAACTAAACTAACTATTTTTTAACTGTTATTCAATTTGAATTTGACAGAAAAATAAAAAAACGCAAGTCACGTACTTGACCCGTTTGAACCAAAACTCCAATGATCTCTCTCATCTTTGAGAGTTATCCTTCATGCTATATATCGTTGAAAAACTAACGACGAGGAGAACACAATGAGATAAATTACATATTAAATGGATCAAAGATTTGGGAGAAATCAAGGGAGAAAGCATTTCGGTTAGAAATTCGATTGGAGCAATTTAATGCGGGTGAATCTCAATTGATTAATCAAATCTTTTCTTTAGGCCAATGAGATGATATGTGGAGTTTTAATCAAGTTCTCAAATATTCTAAGTGTTTGGATCACCATTTCACTTCTCATGCACAAAGAGAATGTGTTGAAACTCATATTTTGAAGTTCGGTTGATCAAGAAGTGAATCTAAATCAATTTCTGAGAGTAAGAAAATAAAATTTAAGTATTCATTCGAATGAATTGTTTGAGAGATAAGAGAGAACACAAAAAGATATTTTATTATACTAAATATATATGCGTTAGACTTAGTATAATATGTATGAAGACTTAATTATACTAGGTATAAAATATTATTATACAAACTATGAAGACTTGATCGTAATATTGAGAAATGAGATTGAATAAACTTCAACACAAAACTAATAGAGACTATATTATTTGTACTAATGAAAATTAAGACTAAACTATAAATTATATTTTGAATGATATATTAATATAAATTTTAGTCAGTAAATGTATACTACATATTGAAGCGTGTATGTAATATATATTTAGATTTATTTATAATAGTGAAAATTAAGACTAAACTATAAATTATATTTTGAATGATATAATAAGATGTGTTATGATAGATATTAAGAGTTATTTATATTAAATATTAAATTTTTTGTCATAATTATTTTAAAAATATTATTTTGTGTTACATATCTATTATATATTCTTGACAATATTATGACTTAATGATATGAGATATAAAGATACTTTTTATTATTTATTAGGATTATTTTTTTTATAACTATAAATTATAAGGTCTTAAGATATTAAAAAAATACTAAATATAAATTTATCAATTGTAAGGTTTTAGTTAAAATAATAAGAATATCTATATTTAGAAAATATTATGAAATTTTAAATCTTTAAAGTAAAATATATTTTATTAATCAGCATTAAGAATTTAATTATTAAGTCTTAAGATGAGAATAATTAGATATGGAGATTTGGCTCTAGGAGTGTTTGATAAATATTTTTTGAATTATATATTATTCAAATTAAAAGTAAGATTTATGTTAATATATATTAAGACATCAAATGAATGATCTTAAAACTTATAATGCTAAATTTTAAGACTTTATTTATGAGATTTTATATCGAATATAAATTACATATTATTTTAGGTAAAATTTATTAAGACATTATTTCTTACTTGTTACATTAGATATAAATATTTAGTTTAAATAATATTTAATAAATATTTGAGATTTTTATATCCTTTAAAACTGAAAAAGACTTATAGCATTATGCATTAAGACATCATATGATAGCCCTTAAGATTTTAAATATTAGATATTAAGATTTTGAATATCGTCCATAGAACGATCTAGAGAGTTTCAGAAGAACCGTTATTATTTAATGAGCAGTTTGAATTCATCGGGTGGTTGTTTCTACCTTTGTATACAATAGACATTATATCCTTATTGTTAACGGCTTATCCAAAATAGAAATTTAATTGTATAACTCTTTTTGATATTCAAATAAGAGACTAAATAATTATTGTTGACTTAGATTTTAAGACATTATAGTTTATGAATACAGAATTGTTCATATCCTGATGGACGTTCAAATATAAATTTAAAGTTCAAAATTATGACTTATAATATTAAATATTAAGACATCATTTTTTGTGTGTTAGGACTTGAAACATTTGATTTTAGCACATTAAAGTTTAGGTATATATACTTATCTATATCCTGATGGGTGCTCAAATATAAAATTTAAGTTCAAAATATAATTTATAATATTAAATATTAAGACATCGTATTTCTCGTGTTAAAACTTGAGATATTCAATTTTAAGATAATGAGGTTCAAGTATAAATACTTATCAATATCTTGATTGTCGTTCAATTATAAATTTTAATTTAAAATATAATTTATAATATTAGATATTAAGACGTCGTATTTCTCTTGTTTAGACTAGAGACATTCAGTTTTAAGATATTGATATTCATATATAAATACTTGCCTATATCTTAATTGTCGTCCAAATATAAATTTTAAGTTTAAAATATTACTTGATATACTAGATATTAAGACTTTATTTCTCCAGTATTAAGACTTCGATGATCGTCCGCAGACGGATGGTCTGTTGTTGTTTGAGAACGTAATCAACATGGTCAACGATTTTTTCAGTTGGGGTGCAGATCGGGGTACATATTTGGGGTATAGTTAGTTGGTCTCTTTAGAATAAATTGTCAAGTAAAAATATTGACTAAAATAATAATTTTCAGCATAAAGAAGTTCAGAATTCATTTAACAGCTGGAGCTTATTGAAAAAAAAAGTATTTAGTCCTTTATTACTCAAAATAAGTTATTAAGCAAAATAGAGTCGCCTCCGAGTGTTGAGAGCATGCAAATTCGGGGAAGTAAAAACACATCAAGAATTCGGGCCGACGTAAATAAAAAAGGTGGATTTTACAGTAATTAAATAACTTGGTCTTGAAAGTGAACGAATAATATTTAGAATAAACCTAAAGGTTTTGCACTAATAACCTCTGTTGGCATTTATAATTGGTGATGCTTGTGGGTTTTGATAGCATAATTTGAATAATATGAAAGATTTGGCGCTTTGAAATCAATTTTCAAATATTAATTACAGCGAAAAATCCGAACAAAATTTGGGTACAAAATATACTTGCACATAAATTTCTAATTAAAAATTTATCATAGAGTTCATTAAATCTGTTTAAAAGCATTAGAATAAATAGTTTTGATCGTATGATATTTTGATTATAAATAAAATGATTGATTTAATTATATATAATAATTATATTTTAAAAGACAAAACGATTTTTTGATACAATATATCGCCATATCAGTGACATTACCATACATTCATAAAATGTTTGCATATAGCATTTGTTTCTTCTTTCGCACAAAATTATACGAATAGAAATTGAAAGAAAAGTATAAGTTTTAGTTTAAAGAGTGATATGGTATAAGGTTAGAGGCTGCAGAATCCGACTCGATCTAATTTTTTAGGAGAGTCAAATTGACTTGATTTAACCTGAATCTGATCTAACTCGACTCGACCCAAAAATCAAATAACCTATAATCCAATCAAAATTAATTAAAGATCTGTAAAAATACTATATATAAATTAACCCAACCCGATCCAGCCCGACCTAATTTTTTCCAGAAGGTTAAACTGACCTGACCTAACCCGTCTGAACCTGAACTCGACTCGAACTACCTGATTTCCACCTCTTAAGCTCATTATGTTTTTTATGAGCTTAATCCAAAAATATATTTTAATATTTTTAAATTTTAATTTATATTACTCAATAATTTTTTATATTAAAATATCACAAGATACAAACATATTTTTATATACAAATATACACTATGATTTCAGAGTCATCTAAAAAAAAAATTAAAAACTCTAAAATTTAGATTTTTTTAGTACTCCATGAAAAGAAACAACTTCAATGCGATCTCTACATCTCGTTTTTCAAATTTTAATTCATAACATAATTACCTTAAAATATTTATTAAGAAAGGAAGGGAAGTCCCATGGAATTGTGATCATTTTTGGTTTTAAGACACTTTTTAATCATTAGATTAGTATTTAATCACCAATCTCGATGCAACTGATTTTCAATCCTATACTTTACTCCAATCTCAATATTAATCCAAAAGTTAAAACATATCTTAGAATAAAAAATGATTCCAAAACTTGAAACTCCCCCGTTCCCATTATGAAATATACACCAGCTTTGCTCATCGTTTAAACAATTCCCATGATGTTCGAATTATAAACAAATAAATAAATCTTAATTCCAGACAACTAATAAAACAATAAAAAATAATAAAAAGGGTCTATCTGCTAATTTGTATCCCAGTCGGCCAGTCCGATAGCGGCAACCCGCAATGCGCTTTCGTGTTATCCAACTCCAAATATCTCGATTCTCGACGTCTCTCCATCATTTATTTACCCGCACATTCTTTTGTCAGCTCAAAATGCTGTCAACGATGGCGACAACTGCCTTATCCTTCTCCTCTTTCCGACCAGTCTGCGCCGGAGCCCGCCCCATGCCGCGTGGAAATCCCAAACGAAAAGCCCCTTCTAGTAAACCTAATTCCAATTCCATTACTAGCTCTGGCTCCAGTAGTTTTCAGCCATCTATACTAGCCACAACATATACACGCCTTCCCCTAATGGACGACGACCTATCCGGTGACTTGTCCCCCATGGAGATTACCATTGATGACTTTTCTGAGCTGGAGAACAAACCGAAGAAGAAAGCGCCACTATCGAAGAAGAACCCACCCAAACGGAGCGTAAATGCATCTCGTTTCTTGCAAGATATACTAGATGAGGAGGAAGATGAGGTAATTATATTTTCGACCGGCCTCTAAGTAGTAATGTGCTTTGGAGCTTATTAGCGAGGTGACTGATATTGGTACAGTGCCTGGTATTAACCTGACCTGTACACGGACTGGTAGGTACATATCAACCCATCTGTATGATTCCTGATATGTGGCTTCTTTCATCCTCTATATGGTCTTACTGTCCTGAATTTCTAATCTGTGTGGTACAATCCTGTATACCTGCCAGGTAGTGGTATTATGTATCCACCAGTATTAAGCACAACCTTACAGGATGTTTCAACTGTTTTATTTGGAACAATCATGGTGCTGCTACCTACCAAAGCCGTGCTCTTAATATCCTTCTAATAGGTGCAGGAGATCAATACAGAAGAGGATGAGATATTTCTAGATTCAGACTTCGACCTGAAAACTGAGGCCAATTCCACGCAATCTGACAAAGAGTGGGAGGATGAAGTAGAGGATGAAACAGAAGGAAAAGAGAAGGGGGTTCCAGCTGTCATGAGATGCTTTGACAGTGCGAAGATTTATGTCAAGGCTGGGGATGGTGGAAATGGTGTTGTTGCTTTTCGAAGGGAGAAATTTGTGCCCTATGGCGGGCCCTCTGGCGGGGATGGAGGCCAGGGAGGTCATATTTATTTGGAGGTTGATCCTTCCATGAACTCTTTGCTTCCCTTTAGAAAGACATTGCATTTCAGGTGGTTATAGTTTTGTACTTTTAATAGTAGAAGTAGATAATGGAATGTCGTAATAAATTAAACTGAAACAACTTAAATGTATTAGACATGGCAACTGAGATTTTCTCATATATTTGCTGGGTCAATTATGAGCGCCAAACTTGGCATTGGTGTATTGGCATGTTCCTTTTATCCTCATATTTTGATACTGCAAACTTAGCAAATTCTGTAGATAAATCCCTTGTAGGGCCCACCTAGCGATTGCACTCATCTCAACCGACATTTAGCCAGCTGGTTGCTTGGTTGTTGGTTTCAATTGAAGTAATCATTTTTGTCATTGGTTAAACATGAAGTCTGTTAGGTGTAATTTTGACCTGTCTGGTTGCAGAGCAGGGAGGGGTGATCACGGGCAGGGAAGGAAACAAGCAGGGGCTAAGGGGGATGATGTGGTGGTGTTGGTCCCACCAGGTACAGTAGTCAGAGAGGCAGTGAAAGGCGAGTTGGGGAAAAGTGAGGTTCTTATGGAGTTGGTGCGACCAGGTCAAAGGGCATTACTTCTGCCGGGCGGCCGTGGTGGACGTGGCAATGCAGCTTTTAAGTCTGGAAACAATAAGATACCTAAGATTGCTGAGAGAGGTGAAGAAGGCGCTGAAATGTATATATGCTTATTTTATTTCTTTAATTCTCCTTTTGCTTTATGATCATACATTTGTTAATGAGACTGACTAATATGAAAATGTTTGCATTTTGATCCAAAATGTAAACGGTTCAAAATATAACTTATTTTGTCAGAAATTTCGATTTATGGTTCCCACTAAATTCATCATATAAAAATATTGGGGGATATTTTTTTTTCATTTTAGAGTTTTCTAAGTTTCGGGATTAAAGGCTTTGTTGTTGTTGTTGTTGTTATAGAGTTTTCTAAGTATTTGGTTTGGGTTTTTGAAAATCAGCCTTAAAAATAGTAATAAAAAATGAATGTTTGTACATTATTTTCAATATCCAAAACAATTACTTAGAAAACTCTATAAATGAAATTTTTTTGTGTCCCCAAATTTTTCATATGAAGAATTTAATGGCAACCAAAAATCAAAATTTTGGACATGAAGTTATATTTTGAACCGTTTGCACTTCGGACCAAAATGCAAATGTTTTCATATTAGTCAACCTCTCTTTGTTAATTGAAATATCTAAGGTTTAGTACAATCTTGAAAGTTTTACGAACTGAAATAAACAACGTAAAGTTTTCAAAATTAAAAAAAGTTTAAAGAAAAAAAATCATTATAGTTGTTTTTGTCTTTGTGACAAATAAAGTTGAAAATCAGTTCTTTGTTGCTTTCTCGAAAATATGAGAATTCTAATTCAATTTGTACATATCCTTTTTAGAATGAATCGTGAAATGTTTCTAGACTACATTTAAATGTAATTTCTGCCAACAGAAGAATTCTAACCATGCTGTATCACATATTCTATCTTGTATCATGCAGCATCCCATTATTCTAACATTTAGTATGGTTATTTTGGTAGAGAAAATTGTTCACTGCTGTTATACCGTCTTCTCATGTTGCAGGTGGCTGGATCTTGAGTTGAAGCTAGTAGCAGATGTTGGTATTGTAGGTGCTCCAAATGCCGGCAAAAGTACATTTCTGAGTGCCATAACCGCTGCTCAGCCAGAAATTGCAAACTATCCATTTACAACATTACTTCCAAATTTGGGAGTTGTCTCACTAGATTTTGATGCAACCATGGTTGTTGCTGATCTCCCAGGGTTACTAGAAGGAGCACATCGTGGCTATGGTTTAGGCCATGAATTTTTACGTCACAGTGAGAGATGCTCTGTCTTAGTAAGTCTAATATCAGAAATATTTAATGGAGCAAGATCCATTGCCTGCTTGCCAGATGTAGTGGATTTATTTAGCCAGTTGTTAAGTGTGAGGTGGTATCTGGTTCCAGAACATATATTGTGGTTACGTTCTTTGTTGTGTTAGTCCCCCATGCATGTGCATACTTTGTGTGTGTGAGAGAGAGCAAAAATGCACCAAAAATTGTGCTAAATTATGACAGATAACAGACACCTTACTGGAACAGGTGAAGCCAGCAGCTAGCAAATTTGAGATTAACAGTGTTTCTCATTAAACTGTACCACCAATACACAACTATGCATTCTGCATTTGCTGTTAATGACATAATACACATTTATTGGTTAACTTTTTGTTATTTAGGTACATGTAGTTGATGGATCAGCGGAGCAACCAGAATATGAGTTTGATGCTGTGCGATTAGAACTGGAATTATTTAGCCCGGCTTTAGCGAAGAAACCATGTATAGTTCTATTCAACAAAATGGACCTTCCAGAAGCTTTCCAGAGGTGGGATTCGTTCAGGGAGAAATTGCAAAGTGGGGGAATTGAGCCATATTGCATCAGTGCTCTCAACAGACAGGGGACCTATGAGGCGATAAGCACTGCATATGAGCTGTTGAAGAAAGAAAGGATGGAGGGAAAACAAATAGAAGGTCACACTATCTTGAAATAGCACACTGGAACTATTTGCATCAACTTCTGTTGCACAAATAATATCACTTGAACTACGTGCATAATATACTGGTGATGAACTACATTAATAGACTTTTAAATACTGATTGGTACCACAAAGTTCCTCCAGATTCTCTGATCCATGCATTTTCCCGACACTGATGGTTAAATTCTCGCATGTCTTCTGAATGTTTACTTATGCGAGTTGCCCCCAATTGTAAATATAATTGATCTTGGACTCACCAGCTATATTTCTAATTCGTACTTTAAAAAAAAAATTCGACATTAAACTACTAACACAAAATTCATTTTGCCTTAGCAGAGTGGCAAGATCCAGAAGACCTGAATCATGTTGCTGATGCAATAAGAAGGGAAAGGAGCACATCCATGAGTGATTTTGAAATCATCCATGAAAATGGCTCAAACGCGTGGCATGTGGTAGGAGCTGGGATCCAACGGTTTGTTCAAATGACAAACTGGAGGTATCCATTTCATTTTGGAACACAACTAGTAACCCATTAGGACCAAAAAAAAAAGAAAGATTCTTGCCCAAACATTCATCTTATATTTATTGTTCTGTTCTAGATACTCAGAATCATTAAGGAGGTTTCAGCATGTACTGGAGGCATGTGGTGTGAATAAATCTCTTATCAAGAAGGGTGTAAAAGAAGGCGACACAGTTATTGTTGGAGAGGTAATTTTCTTAGTGATGGATCTTACATTTGATTTCCTAATTATACATGGAAGAGTTGACATGTATGGTTCATCTGCATTATATTTTTTGTCAGATGGAGATGATCTGGCATGATGAGCCTGAAAAGGGTAGCTCTGCAAGCTCGAGCAAAAGCAACAAGGGGCATACTAAAGCAAGGTCAAACAAAAGGGATGAGGGAACCATTAGATGGCCAGAATTTAGCTAGAAAAAAATGTTGAGTGATTGAGTCGAATGGAAAAGTGAAGCCTTCCAGATTTCTCCTGAATTATTGTAGATTCACAGATCAACACCATGGCATCCGTTCTGCAAATTGAGGTAGTACTTAGCGGCCAGTTATGGCTCGCTCAAGCCTAAACTGTTGATTATGGTGCTTTAGTATTATTCCTGTCATTTACTCTTGCTTTTAATTTTTTTTTCTGCCGATGAACATTTGAGTAATCTCTACAGATAAGCGAGGAAACCTGTCACTGGTTCACTTTGGAGTGATGTCCACAGACAATAGAGAAACAGTAAAAGGAGCATTGTAGGAATGTGCCGCTATCTGGCCTTGAAAAAGATACAGATAAGAATAATTTAAAATTTTCTTATTTGTTCAATTACTTTCTCAGAAAAGTAAAGAAAATAAACACAATTGATTCTTTTGACGGAAACAGTGTATTTGCATTAATTTATACATCTGTTAAGTACATTAAGTACATAAACGATCCAAATGAGGATCTGAAATCAATTAAGTAAATAAAGTAAGGATGGGATCCCTTAACAATTATTATTTTGACAATCTTGACAACAAATTTTCAAATAAATTCATAAAATCTTAAATGGACAAAAGCTACAAATTTATTTTTGAATTTATATATAAATTGTCTTTCGAATTTTATGCAATTTGAGTGTCTTTGATATCCCATCAAATCTAAAAAAAAAAAGTTTGGGCTATTGTAAATGTCGTACAATTTTGATATCCTTGGTTCGTTCGGGACAAAGCCAAGCAAGACTTACGATAGACGAAGGAAGGTTATTCAAGTAGAAACCACTCCCACATCCTACTCCCCTAGGCTTTTTCTGACTGGAAAATCCCAGCCAGTGAGAGTATGAGTTTACAGCATTCTAGTTCTACTAGTATCTGCTGAAGTTCATAACTACTTCTGGACTTATTTGATTTAGACACTGAACCAAAGTAAAATCAATCAATTAGCAGTAAACCCAATGGCCTACATAATACGAGCATAAAGTAGTAAGCTGACTATTTTAAAATACTACTTCGCGTCTGTCCTAAATATGAAAATGGAATATGCATTGTTTTCTAGTGAAACCAACGCTCTCATTTAAGTACTCCCCGCTTCCAAAGACTTACGGCTGTTGATACAGTGCTCTTCATTTCACTCACCATCATCTACATACGGGCACCATAATTTTGTTTTTTAGGGTTTTTTTTTGTTTGTCATAGGTGATAGAAACACATGAGGGCACCATATTAGAGGTATTCAAGTATTTTCCAAGCCATCTCTTCTCCCTAAATAACAAATGCGTGTGAGCGCGTCCCGTTGATGCTTGACCTATTAATTACAAGCCTAATCTTTGATGGAATATTATATGTTATCCAATTACATGAAATTAAAATACAATCAATTTATAATCACTCTATAAGTTTATAATTTTAAGAATACCTTCGTAAACTTTTTCACAAAAAAATTATGAGGTCCGGATCTCACTAGAGGCAAAATATACAAGTTATAAACCGAGCAAGGCACTTAAGCATTGTGCCCGGTGAAATCTTTCAACGCGCATGCATATCATTTTCATAGTGTCTATAGTCTACCGGAAATAGACGTTTGAGAGCATTTGTAGCAATAGTATTCAAAATCTGCAAAACAAAATGAATTTGGTGTTTAACATAAATGGTTAGTGACACTGCCGTTATCGCTCAAGTCGCGAGTCAAACCGAGCGAATGTTGGGAGAGGACATTGATATTTAAAAAAAAAATGGATGTTGAGTCTGATCACTAATATAAATAAGACCTACAGTAAAAAAAACAATTCAAAACCTACATATTGTTGGATTTTCTCCCAATTTATAAATCGGCCTTGTCTAAGGCCCAATTGGTTGATATTAAAGAGAGTATTTTTTCTCTTGTTCTGTGAAGAGCACGCAAAACAACAGAGTCACCAATGGAGATCCCCATAAAAAAGAGAGAAAGAGATGAAGAAGAAAAGGAGGAAGAAGAGAGTAGTCGTCGGAGTAGTGAAATTCCGATCAATTATGTGTGGTGCGATCCGGAGCGTGTCTTGATCCCTCCCTCAAGGTATCTTCTTGTCTCGTGTGGAATTCATCGGTGTACGGTATACGGTGATGACAAGGTGTGTGGCTTTGTGTTATGTTTCTACGGGAAGTAGAAAATACGTGTTTGTGGATCCTTTGTAAGATGCAAATATGATAACAGACTTGAGTAATTAGTAAGCCTCCAATATTGGACATGAGTGAAATTTTCACACGTGTAGTGCAGAGATGATAATGATAGTTCTCAAAGTTTTTTGATATTGCGGCATTGTAGTTAAATAACTTCTGATTTTTTTCACTTTCATTATTTGCATATCTCATTGTATTGTAATTTTAGCACGTAAGGCGTCCAATAAAATATTTCAATGAAATTATTTTGTGTTTATCGAGTTCCCAACAAGTGGTATCAGAGCTCGAGGTTAATCTCTGAATTTGCTTCCGTTTTGAACTCATGATTTGCTGTTTTGTGTGCCATATCAATACAAATGTGAAATATAATTCAGTGAATGAAAGAAGATAATTGGTATACTTCTGATATTTTGGGCTGATTTGAATCCTCCGTATTTGCTAATCACGGGGAGTTTGTGGGCCTTGGTTTGAGAAGTTTGTGATATTATATTCATATTGCATATTTGTATGAAGGTGAGAGTAAATCGATCACTCTTATGTAGGTGTCATGATGATAATTCGTGATATGTTATCCTCCGAGTGATTCTGTTCTAAAAATGAGTTGGTATGAATTCGACTCATAAGTTGGGAGGCGGAATTTGTTGGATTTTTTCCCCCAACTTATTAAGTCAGCCCAGCCTAAGGCCCAATTGGTTGATACTAAAGAGTGTTTCTCTCTTATTCTGTGAAGAGCACTCAGCACACACAACAACAAAGCCACTACTGCATCTGGCTATTGTTCATCTGCTCTCATGAAGAGAGAGAGAGAGAGAGAGATGAAGAAGAAAAAGGAGTAAGAGAGTTGCTGTGGGAATAGTGAAATCTCGATAGGTTGTGTGTGTTGCGACTCGGTGTGGGTCTTCATGTCTCTCTCAAGGTACCCTCTTGTTGTGCCTCGTGTGGAATCCGCCCACTGAAATTTCGATTTCGCCCTGGCATCTCTTCATAGTAATTGTAGAAGAGGATTGAAAGATGAACACTTTTGCTCCATCACGCAAGTACTTCAACCATAAAATTGATGGAGAAACTTCATGACATAGATCAAGAAATAGTGAAAAAAAAAATAAATCGTTGCCAATTTGCAAAGCGAATTAAAGCAACAAAAAAAAGAACAAAGAAAAAAAACCTTCAGCAGAACAACGATGTGCTCTGACATCAATTTTTGATTCTTATCTGGTAAACAAAAGAATTGAGGACAACGAATTCACGATGAGAATCTGATCAGAGCGACGGTAGGGTTCATCGTCTTCCTCCTCTTCCTCGTCGTCCTATATTTCTGTGTCGTCGATGAAATCAGATCGAGCCCTTATTCTCTTCGCCGCTAGACGGCTTGCCTCCCTTATCGCCTCTGCTGCTTTTTCTTCCTCCTCCTCCAATTCCCCGTCTTCATATTCATCGTATTCGCGGTGCACTATGGCTGGGAAAGCCAATAGAGGTGATTTTACGGTGTGTAGTATTTGTGCGAAAGAGAGGGGGGTTACGGCATGCTTCTCATTTGCAGCGAGAGAAAGACGAAGGGAGATCAGAGAGGTGCGAAGAGAGGGGTGTCGAGAGAGAGAGGGGTTGGAGGGACGTGGCGAGGGTGGGAGGTTGTTAGGGCTGTCAACGCATTCCGTTTCGCCGTTTCGCCGTTCTGTTTCGTGGCAAACGAAACGAAACAGTTAAAAAATTTCATTACGTTTCGTTAACGAAACAGTTAACGATATTCTATTCCATTCCGTTTGTGGAACGAAACAGATAATGAAAGTTATCAATTCCGTTTCGTCAGTTTCGTTCGTTTCGTAAATAATTCTACACGACTGCTATATAGGAATTGCAGAGATGAACATGCTAGGGTTATAGATATAATCGATGCCGAATTTCGATCGTCTCTCTCTCTCTCTCTCTCTCTCTCGTCTTGTCCGCCTGCGCAGCGCTCTCGTTTCTTTCGCTCCTCTTCTCTCTGAGAGAAAACCCTAACCCTAAATCTCTTACCTGCTGGCTGCTGCCGCTGTCTCGCTCAGCCGATCTGGCGATTTCCTCTCTGATCTCTATCTCCTCTCTGCCACTGTCACACTTTTAACCACTCTCTCTTGTCTCGCTCACTCAGAACTTGTTAGTGGGTTTTTAAGTAAGAAGTGCTAGATGATGATCCATCGTGGCCGTAAATCTTGTCCATGGTGTGTGCGTGCGCCTATCGTCAGCGATCTGTCCCTGTTTCCGGTACGGCAGCCAAGGGCTAAGAGAAATGTGAAATATCACTAACCGAGAGACAGGTGACGGTGGTAGTTGATGCAGACCTCGTCATCGCCTGCAAGTAGGCACCAGGTGATTAAATCCTTGTTTATATATTATTTTGTTCAAGTTCTGAGATTTATCTTACTGTCTTGCTTTTACTGACCGTTCTTATTGTTCTTACTGTCTTGCTCTTACTATAAGAGAGAGAAGGAAAAAAACTAAGAGAGAAGGCGAAATTTAAGGTTGGTCTTACTGATTCTTACTGTCTTGCTCTTACTGTCTTGTTCTTACTGTCTTACTCTTACTGTCTTGCTCTTACTGTCTTACTGTCTTGCTCTTACTGTCTTGCTCTTACTGTCTTACTGTCTTTCTCTTACTGACTCTTACTGTCTTGCTCTTACTGTCTTGCATATTTGAGAGGAATATTGCTGTTGTTGCCCTTACTGTCTTGCATATTTGAGAGGAATATTGCTGTTGTTGCCCTTACTGTCTTGCTCTTACTGTCCTTATTGTGTGAATATGGTATCAGTGACTGAATCTGAGCCTGATATTTCCTCTGATGAGTATGTCTCCTCACTCTAACTGTGTTACTGTCTTACTGTCTTGCTTGTTCTTACTGTCTTGCTTTGTTGGCTTGTTGGCGTGTTGCCTTGCTGGCTTGTTAGTTGTTGCCTTAATAGTTTGTTGGTTTGTTGCCTTTGGCTCCCTAGATCTCAAGCAGTGAAATTCAATGATGTTAGAGACTTTAATTATTTACATACTTAGTCATTGGTTGAGATTGGTATATGTTAATATGGCTGAGATTGGTATATTGCTGAGAAACCTGCTTGAGATCTGAGTTGAGACCAAGAGTATTATCTTATAAATTAGAATGCTAATATGGTTGAGATTGGTATTTTGTTGTAATTTAGCATGGGTCCAGGGTTGAGATTGGTATTTTGTTGCGCGCGTCAGTTACTGGTATGTGCTATATGTTATATGTTATATGATATACTGTTGTCTGTTATCTGTTATCTATTAATTGTCTTGCTTGTTGTCTGTTATCTGTTGTGGCAGAAAATGGTTTGGAATTTGGTGATAAATTATGGCCTAGTGATGATGAGGTGGCACCGAATGATGGTGTATGTGGTAGTGGAATATGAACCTGTATCAGTATGTTAGTTGTAACTATTTCTATACTTTGTTGGCTGTTGCCTGTTGGCCTGTTTGTTTGTTGCCTTGCTGGCTTGTTTGTTTGTTGCATTGCTGGCTTGTTATCTTACTGGCTTGTTGCCTTGTAGTATTAGTTCTGTAGTTGTAGCCTGGAGTTTGTGTACTCTTTGGCTCCTCGGATCTCAAGCTGTGATTTTCAATGATGCTAGAGACTAGTTGGTTGAGATTGGTATTTAGCCATTGGTCGAGATTGGTAAATTGCTGAGAAATGAGCTCGAGATCCGGGTTGAGCTTGGTATTTTGATGTAATATTTGGTTTGATGTAATATCTGGTTTGATGTAATATCTGGTTTGTTGCACTTGTTGTAATATTTGGTTTGATGTAATATCTGGTTTGATGTAATATCTGGTTTGTTGCAGTTGTTGTAAACGATTGAAATTGTTCTGGGTAAAGAGTTTGTGGTAAAATCATTTTTAACGCAATATTTTTTAACCGTTTATTTCGTTCAACTCATTTCATAAAACGAAACGATCAGCGCAAATTTTTTTCCTTTCATTAATTTCAAATAATGGTTAACGCAAAAAAATTATTAACCGTTTATTAAACGCAACAGTTAACGCAAATTAAATTTGCGTGACTGTTATACACGTTAGACAGCCCTAGCGGTTGTAGAGAGAGAGAGGCGGGGACGTTTGTTTTTTGGGATAATTAGTTATATGTCACTTCAAAGTGTGAGATTTTGAAAAATGCCACTCCAAAATTTGAGTTTAGATAAATATCACTTCAAACTTATTTGGTTTTTAATTTTGCCACTCTACCTATTTAATTGTATAATTTTATTACTAAAAATATGATAATTTTAATAATACCAAAAATACCCTCAATAATCTCTCAGCATAGAAGAAAATTCAAAATCAGAACCATTAATAATTAAGACTTTTGGCTCCGACAAGCTGATTATTAGAACCTCTTTGAGTGAGTGCGAGCGGCAAGGCGCCCGGCTCACCTGGGGGTGTGCGGTGGTTGGGTGAGTTCGGGCAGCGAGGCTTCCGGTCTCGTCTGGGGGTGTGCGGTGTGCGTCGGTGGGTGGGTTCGGGCAACGAGGCGCCCGGTCTCGTTTGGGGGTGTGTGGTGTGCGTCGGTGGGTGGGTCCGGGCAGCGAGGCGCCCGGTCTCGCCTGGGGGGGGGGGTGCGGTGTGCGTCGCCTAGGGGGGGTGTGGGGTGCGGTGTGCGCGTTGAGGATATTTTTGGTATTATTAAAATTATCATATTTTTAGTAATAAAATTATACAATTAAATAGGTAGAGTGGCAAAATTAAAAGCCAAATAGGTTTGGAGTGACATTTATCTAAACTCAAATTTTGGAGTGGCATTTTTCAAAATCTCAAACTTTGGAGTGGCATATAACTAAGTATCCCTTGTTTTTTTGCTGAGCACTCCAGCGAAATTAATTGTTTCAACCGGAGAACAAAATAGAGACAATCGAATGAATCAACATCGTTAATAGTTTGTTTTCATTAATCCGAGTCGTATAATCTATATCTATACTATTATATAAAATATCTAAAAATTGAACAGTCTATTTTTTGTGATGATATTTTTTATTATACTCATTTTATCCTTCAATTAGACGGATAATATATATTTTTGGTTAATTGAACGTATGTGATCGCATTCATTGATCCTCTCTTTCTCTCCATTTCTTTCCCATATATACTATTATTTTTATTTAGTAACCTTGTGCAAAAATCTCATCCAAGATTAAATATAGTCTTTATTATAGATTTTCTCTATAATTTGGTGAATTTATAATTTAATATTAGATAGATGTAATTTTTTTTATCTTATAATATTTTAATATTTAAATAAAAGAATTTGCTCCAACGCACAAGTATATAACTAGTAATTAAGAGTATTTCAAACATTTCACTTTATCTGAGAACGTCATTCAAAGATTTCAGTTCATTAATTCTTTATAATATAAATATAAATTTTATAATATAGTATATATAGATGAGCATGAATTTCCCGTTGGCGCTCGTTACCTTTGTAAAAAACACAGCTTGTATGATGTTTCGACGGTTTTGACCTTTTCTACGAGAGATCAATTGCGGATAAATTTTTATCGTATTTTGTACTCCATTGTCCATACCATGATACTGATACAGATGTCTTGTTACGGGCAATTTTGATGAAGAGATGATGGCAGGTTTTCTATTTACATTCGCAAAGCTTCTCATCTGTTATTAGAAAAAGAATTGTCTGATTACAATATCTGATTGTGTCATTATAAATTAAAATATTGAATTGTATTTTAAAAAAAAGGAACTGATACATACATGGGCATCATATTGATACACAAATATCATAGTTGATACCGTCATTAATATCATCACTGACACACAAATATTATCATTGATATCAATTTTATTATTCATATTAAATGAGTTATTATTTATAATATATAATAACTTAAACTTATTTTTTATAGTATATTGTATCCAGATTAGTGGTGTTTCAATTGAATAATAAAATTACTATACAAAATAAGTTACAACGAAGACATTATTGCGAATAATAACTCATTTAATATGAATAATAAAGTCGGTATCAATAATGATAATGAAAAGCTAGATTTTGTACTTGTTCTCACATTCAGTAAAACGCGCAGTGTAAATCAACAATTCCAAAGTTGCATGAACCTCTAACCAATCTGACCATGAACCAGGACCTGACTCGATCAAAATGAAACTACATCAACCTGAAAATGCTAAATACGAACAAGATCCGACCACAGAACTGAAACACCACCAAAACTCAAAATTCATGAAACCGAAAGTTGGCAGTTTGACACCTGAACCGAAATGACTCAAATCAGGTAGACCTAACACAACAGATTCTAGTCAACATTAACACGCTTTAATCCCATAGGAAGAAAATACAGGATACAATAGAGAGTCATATGGCAATTTAGACCGCACCAGTAGATAAAGGTAAGATTTAGTATAACAAGGATGAAACCCACTTTTCACCGGCCTATTGAGAAGGTGCCTCTCACCTAATAATCAACATCAAAAGACCACTTCCATAAACAACGGGGAGCAAAATAAACTCGAACATTCAGTATGCTGAGATGTGACCGTTTTTTACTCTGTTTTGCAAGGTTTCTGCTTGTTTGATTTAGTTTGCTTAGGGTGCAGTTTTTATTTCGTGTTTTTGTAATGGTAAACAGTTTTATGGTAATGAAATAGACAGTATTTTGCCTCTTATCAAAAAAAAAAAACAATGAAATAGTATCCGACCAAAAAAAAAAACGGAACTTTTCATATATGTGCGTGTGTGAGATTGAGCAAGCGGGTCCAGAGGGAGTGGGAAAGAGGAGGCTATAGGCGCGATGTGAGAGAATCGCGAAAATGCGCAGGCGCATGACCAACAGCTACAGTTAAATACCTTACATGTAAACAATGGGTAAAAGCTGGAGTAGCTCAGTCGGTTAGAGCGTATGGCTGTTAACCATAAGGTCGAAGGTTCGACCCCTTCCTCTAGCGATATTTTTTTTTTTGATGCTGCGCCTGTTTTTATGATTCATCAATCTACTATGCTGAGCGGTCATATCAGGGCAAACTTTTTGAAACATGATATGTTATTTTGATGAGCGATAAGTTAAGTTCCCGTTATAAGGCAAGACGTACTAATGTGAATAAGTTCGTGTCCAATTTCCATACAAAGGCTAGACTAACTAACCAGTTGCCAGTTTGCCACTGATACAAAGTTTCTTTTATTAATTTATTCTACCAGTATTTTCAGTTCTGTTTCGCATTCTCTGTCTCCATCCTCAGTAGTCCGTACCAAAATCGATGCTGCAAACAATATGAATTCTGTACATCATTTCAGCTTCTGGTTTGTAAAGTTGATACATAAATTTTAAGACCCACAAAAATCGTTCATATCAAACTATCTCAAAGCCAAGCAAAAAAGAAAAACCCAAATTTACACACAGCAAACTGCCATCAACACTCACAGGAAAAGCAAAAAATCAAGAAATCGAGTGTCTTCTTCTTCGTTGAAACAAAAACTTAGCATCGGTTGCTGCTCTAGCACCAAATGGCTTCACATCTGATTTCATCCTAAACAGAGAACTGAACTTACTACCCAACTTTTTTGTAAAGGATTTGAACAACTTATTTGCGGGGTTTGCTTTAACCAACTCCTGTTTCATGGAAACATGATCTTTCTCTAAATCTGTTAGTCTCATTCGCATCCTTGCAACCTCTAACTTCAGCTCTCTGTTCTCTCTCCTGACTGATGCATAATTGTCCCGTGGAGAGATGGCGCCACTCCCAACCCCACTTCCTGACCGTTGTGGGTACTGTGAATTGACCAGGCCAAAGAAGAACTGATCATGGGTACCAGTCAGGGTATTTCGGAGGCGGATCTGTTCGAAGTAGAGAACTTGCACTGCCATTTGCACTGGGAGACGCTCATTTTGTGCTGCATGGTTACATGCATCCTGTGAGAGCCTCTGACAATCAATGGTTTTGCATAGGCGGTATCTTTCAGACTCCTTGATGTTTGGGTGTACCTATATTTGTACATTATTACATTGTGTTAGATGACTTCATAAAAAGCCTAGATAAATCTGTATATGTATCCACTCTTTCAGATAACAAGTAGGGTCGGACTCGCGTCGTTCCCAACAACCGACGACAGGTAGCACCTCAGTATACGATCACGAGCAGTAACTGGGGGTCATAAACCACCAAACGCAACTCCCATCCATTCACCAAACCCAGGTTAGCCAACAAAATATAAGATTTCATCGATACATTTTACTACCTAGTTCTCGTTTACGCCTAAAGTCTTGATAATTGGTACATAAGCTCTAAAACTTAATCCTTATAAGGCACTGCAGTAATTTCTCTTTTACTTTGCAACGGAAATGGTTGCAAAATTGGTTGTGATCAGAAAAAACTGAGTTAGTTTCAACAGTTAACTAATTTAGAAGTAAATTGTTTTGGATTGAATAAAAAATGGATCTAATTCACTGAAATTAAAAAAAATAAAATATTCTAAGAGAGATGATTTTTAATTTACCTTTAGGAAAATATCAACTGCTCTATAAAGTCCATCAGTCACGACCCGAGCATGATCTGGCAACAACTCAGCTAAGGAAATAAATTTTGAAGGCATCAAGTTTGAATCTAGTGCTATCTCTGCAAGGTAACTATCCATCAATTTTGAAACCTTCAAAATCAAGCTCTGCTTAGGTGATCTTGGGCTATCGAAATCATAGCAAACATTATTTGAATCTTCGTCGTCCTCATCAAAATTCAAGAATATCGAAAATATTCGAACCACAGAATCAGTATCATATAAAGTATGATTGTGGTGACCATTTTGTGCAGTTACCGGTATTAATATATCCTCTAATATGGCTTGATCCAATTGCAACCCAATTCTCTTCTCCAGATCGCCTTTACAAATATTGGATGCAGATACCATATATGATGTTTTTAATAAACCTGAAAGAAATGCAAGGTGTACAGGACTTTTTCTAGATTGTGCTGGGAGTAAACCAACAATTGTCTCTACAATCAGCCTATGTCTTTTTACTGTTTCAACATCAGTAAGGCTCCCTTTACTGGAATTCAGATCTCTCGCCATTATACCTTGCAGGGAACATTGTGCATAGTTAATCAAAATCCGACTAACCGTATCTTGTTTGAGGCCCTTCGACTTCACCGAAGATAAAACCTTTTGGAATAAATCCAATCCTAATATCGAAAGTGATTTCCCCCACCAATCGGGGTTGTTGACTTCAAGCGGCTTTAAAGAAGAGTGTTGCTCAAGCTTAGAGAGACCAGTACTTAATTGCTCCTTGCAAACATTTGTTGTAATGCTGTTTATTAGTCTATTTACCAAACCAATTTCTTCACTTGTGGGTAGCAGAGATTCACAAGAGCGAAGAACTGAAATTGAACTCAAGATACTTGGCATCACAGTTTCCTTGAGAAACGTTTCAGTTTTGGATTCAAGATTTTTTTCAGAAAATTCTTCGGTCATGAGGAGATAATGTGAAACACAACAGAGCATGGCAACATTGGATAAGGTGATATCTATGTTGACACCATAGCAAAATTTTGCAGCCAGCTCAAAGGAATGGGCTCCACCTGGAGTGCCGTTTAAGTTTAATTTGGTAATTTTTGAGTCTCTTGCATCTGATAGGAGCTTTCGAATTTTGCCACTTCGCGAGACTAGAGGGAACTGCATTTGTTGCAATGAGGCAAAAATATGATGTATTTGGTGCAACGGGTAAAATGTCATCAGTATCCCACCGTGGAAGAATTTTCTTTTCTTTTTATTCCATTTCATTACTTTTTTTTCCTGAGTGTTTATGGATTAAATAAACCTCAATATGAGGTTGTAATGTGGTGTCTTGTCAGCACTCGGCACATTAATTAGTGGATAAAATACTAGCAAATTCTTACACTTTTGTGTTGAGACCAATATAAACAACTTGAAACAAATGAGAGTGCATTAAACAAATGAGAGTGCATTTAAGTGGTTTTGCCATGCTTTAGTAATCACTACTTGCTCAAACCAAATAAAAATTGGACAAAATATTTTCTTCTCTAAGTCAATTATTTGTTGGTAATTTCAATTTACTATAAACTAAAAATATAATAACTATAGAAAACAAAAGAAAAATGCTAGATCTTGGTTTCACCTTGTGAAGTGCAAAGCTTGATGTACCCACTTCGACTGTGAGATCACTGGATACATCAGTCGGTGGCCTACATTATCGATCATGATACAATAAAAAAAATCATATTACATTAGTTTCAACAGAACATTTTTTTTTTCTAACGGTAGTATTTAGGTACGGTACATACCAGGTGCTGTTTTGGTTGAAAATATTAGTCAATAGAAATTACAACAGTTTTTTTATTATAATTATTCAAATAATCTTAATTTTACTAATAAGAGTGATAAAATCAAAATAAAAAAAAAACTGTTTTTTTCTTTTTTACTTTTCAGTTTTTTTCTAAAAAAAAAACTGAAAGAGACCAGTGAGAGTGGTGTTTTTCCCACTGACGTCAACACCAACCTACGTAGCGCGCTGTCATTTATATTCTTAAAATTTTGACTTTATCACTCTTATTAATAAAAATAGGATTATTTAAATAATTATTATAAAAAAACTGAAATTACAACATAGGGATATAAAAAACAACTGTGCTTATGGTTTCCCAGTTATCAACGAGACCAAATTGTTTAATTTTAATCGGCTACTAAAAACCTGTTCCCAGAACCCATTTCTTTCGCCTTTTCCTTTCTTTTTCGAAAAAAAACACGCCAATAGGAACTGAAAAGCATCAGTTACTGAACAGTAGATATTTCTTAACAGGGACGGACACAATAAAACATCCTCAGTTAAACATAACCATAATTAAAAAAAAGAAGATGAGAATTATAAAACCACAAAATCAGAAATCAGAAACGCCCTACAGTGAAAGAAAATCCATAACAAGCTCAGAAAAATACTCCCCATGAACCTTAATTAACATAGATTCCTACCACTCGTTTGCATGCCGGGATCCGAGACTCGGCCGAAACGACCTCTTCCCTGATATACTCTGCCTCAACTCTATCACTGTTGCCACTCCCATCACTCTCTCTCTCTCTCTGGTGATGGTGGATGATTACAATTTCAGGGGAATATGTATAAGAGGGACTGATTGAATAAGAAGGCTTTAATGTGGAAGGAGAAAGTTTCGTTGGGGACTATAGTAACAGGATCCTTCAAAAATTTGCCCCTTGGTGTATATATGTTATGAGCCTCCAGCACTTCGTCCTCAGTTGTTTATAAAAGCTACAGTATAAATTACAATAAAATATATTAATCCTTAATACAGTTTTATTAGATTTCAAAAAGATTAATTGGGACGGGGTTAACCTCTCCTGTTTTTTTTACTAAGCACCACCTCGTTTTAAGGGTAAAAAAGAAGATAATTGGAAGTACCATTCTTTCTAAAACTAATGAAATAAGAAATTAGAAAAAAAAAACTAACCTAATCATGGTGCTACTTGTTTATATGAATTCACAAATGTTCATATCTAGTATGAAAAGTGCTCACTACGTTTTTCCCCTCTAAATAAAAAAGAAAATTCAAGTTAAATAGTACTTATGACATAAACATTTTACTATAAAATATAAATATTTTTAGAACAATATCAACACATTAGGATGCAAGCAAAGATGAAAATAAAACATGTCATCTCAATTATTACATTTTGCAATACATTTATCACTATCAATTATGTTCGCTACATAATTACTTCAAAGTGAAAAATATATTTCACTTGCTTGATCCGAATCGAATATAACTAGCATATTTTCATATTGTATAATTATATCGAATGCTTTCAATTTTATGATTGTGTAAAATTGCAAATGTATCACAATCCGATTGGTTCATTTTATTTAATTTGAAGAAGAAAAAAAAACCAAGCATCATCTTAATATTACGAATTGGATGCTGATGTCAATGACAACTTTTTAGGGGTTTGTCCTGGAGATTTATAGCAGGAGCGTTATCCATTGTTTTTGTTGGATTAAAAAGGGGAGCCTGATAGGAGCGAAAAAAAGTCTCTCTTTTACTGCATCAACATGGTACTTTGTGAATGGCAGTAACCTTTTAAATGGTATCTCACGTTTTATTTTACCCTTCTAAAAGTAGGTGGTCTACATTAAATAGACTATAATCTGCAAATTGCTGATTGTGCTACCGCCGACCAGGCATTTCTTAATTCTACTGACAGGTGTATTAGCGCAGTAATCATCATTCATCGATATGCCATCCATAAAGCATTGTAAAAAATAATATTTGCTTTTTTTAAAAAAAAAAGAAAAAAATTGACAGTGCATTGCAGAAAAAAGATTTATCAAGTTATATGCGCATGTTATTAACATCAGTTGACTCTTTTCTGGATTATATCATCGCTCTTTGCTAAACCTTGAGGTAGAGATGGTAATCGGGCGGGTCGAATCAAAGTCAGATCGGATCAGATTAATTTAAATGTTAATTTTTTTGTTATATTTTATATTAATTTTGATTGAATTACAGATTATTTGATCTCAAGTCGGATCATATTAAATCAAGTTTAGATAAAATCAAATCAATTTAACTTTTTAAAAAAATTAAATTGAGTCCGATTCAAATATGTACAGATTAGATATGTTATCTCAATTATAAAAGGCGGCTTGATGGAAAATCAAATGTTACTTAGAGAGATCAAACACATTTCCCTTGTAATAATTATATATATATTTTTTAAACTTTATTCCTCCACTTTTCATATTGAAAAATCGTTTCTAGAAATAAGAAGTGGAGCAAAAGTGCAGGAAATTCTAGAAATAAGTAGTTCCAGGGTCCTGCTTGAGAGATCAAATTGAAACATGCTCCCTGTTTTAGGCTTTACCACCAGAAAAATCTTATAGCTACCCAAAAAAAGTAAAAGGATAATATAGTTCGCTCTCTCCAATGCATTTGTTTATTTAAACATTTTTAATTACTATCATAAAGGTTAAGTAACTTGGATTTCTCTTTTTAGTAAACTAGTAGTCTAAGTTAGAATTTTTTTAATTATATATAAAGAATTTCATTCGTATTTCGAACGTGTGTTTTATATAGAGAGCATTGTTTTTGTCAGATTAAAGATAGGTTCTCAGCGTTAATTGATTTGTGAGTAGTGACTAGAGATTTTATCTTGATTCATGGACCACAATTAAAACACAATACACCATATAAAAGGCCACCAATTAATGGTCGACAACATTCTTTCACTCTCTGTAACCTGATTAAAATCTTCTTCTGTTGTTGTTGTTTTTTTTTTTTTTTGGGGGGGGGGGGGGGGGTGACAGATACTTTGTTAAGGTTGAGGATAATTTAACCTTTCATGGAGTCGAACATATAATTACAAATAATTATTTTCCAATATAAAAGAATTTTACTAATTTTTAACTATCATATCATATTAGATCAAATGATAATAAAATGAGTAAACCTAATTAACTATGATTAATTTATTTTTATGCATTCATTTTATTATCATTTGATCTAGTATGAAATGATCTCTAAAAATCATAAAATTTTATAAGCATATATTTATCATAAAAATAAATAAGATCAATAATTTGGATTCAAAATTTAAGTATTAAACTTTAAAAGATAAGTTTCATATACCACTAAAATTAGTGACACTGAATCTCTTCTCTAAAACTTTTTATTCGTTTAGAACTTTGAGAATAACACCATATACTATATAGCTCATAGGGACGCTTTAAACAATATTTTGACATATGTGCAGTCTAATTATTAGAGATTGATGCTTTGATAATGCCAAAAAAAAAAGACACTGCAGTGATGGAAAAAACACATTAGTACATTATTCATTTGTAGATGCGAAAATAAGGACTGAGAAGAAAGTTTGCTTTTAGAGGGGAGAATAAAGGGTTGATTTAACACTAGAAAAAACGTGCACTTTCAACGGACATACATGCATTTTAAGATTGTTTTTTTTTTATTTGGAGTAAAAGATGTGGATATCTTTTAAGAGTTGATATTCTTTCATGCATTATTTGACAGCTAACAACAAATAAGAATGATACTAAAAGCTTCTTTGGAGGATAAAATCTCTACATGTGTAACTCTACCTTCTCATTTAAATTCCAAAGCTAAGAGGCACTAGTCTGTTAGTAGACCTTTTGTACAGAAAGAGAACAGTTGCTGAACCTTTTTTTCTCCAGCCATTTAAAGTTGGTATTTTTATTTAGATATCTTTAGTGGCGATGCCTTCTATGGATCACCTTTTGCAATCCCTGCGCCCCCCTCAATTACACAGTGATACAATTATGAACAGGTGCAGAATAAAAAACGATCGGTGGAGATTGTTCGAACCAAGGAAATAAAGTTTCTAGATAAATTTTTATTTTATTTTTCACTACAAAAAAAAAACTTTATTTTTTAGTGTTTGCGTCACTGGTTATGGGCTCTGGATTATTGTGAATCACTGATATCTGGGGCCGTCCTAATTATCTTCATTGGATTCTTCAAATCGACCCGCAACAAAAAGAGTTGGGTCCTGCTACAGCGAGATCGGATTCTTCAAAATTCTGTTGTGAAGTTTAGAAGAAGTGTTTAATAAAATACAAAAGGTGGGATTAATGAAATGCAAAGGTGGAATTGGTTCATGACTAAGCCTAGAGGTTTATTAAAATACAAAGAGAGATTAAAGTGGGGTTCTGGTTAAGCCACAGAGGAAAAGTAAGCTTAAACAAAGGCAAATTGGGTGCGCACATAGAAAGCCTATATGCTTGGTAACAAGTCATCATTATGCCTTCCACCTAATTTTTGGGCCTTTTTGGGCCCTGAGGTGTCAACAGCAAGCTCAAGATCGATTTATACTTTATTGCAAATTTATGGGTAACTATTTAACGACGGATAGAGAAAATCTGTCGAGCCTTTTCTTTTCTGAATTTTCAATGAAATTATCAGTATTTTTTCACTAATCTGTAAACATTAAATCTCTCGAGCTTTTTCTTTTCTGAATTTTGAACGAAATTATCAGTTTTTTTTCCCACTAATCTGTACATAAAAAGCCTTTTGCTACCCAAATAGGTAATAACAGTAAGAAACCAAATTTCTTGCAAATAGCATGGTACCCAAAATCACGCCATACATTTTACCAGACTTGATATCAGTTGATTGAAACATGTAACCCCTTGTCCTGAATGAGCGAGGCAATAACTGGAGCCTGTCTCTCACTTGTGAATCAATCCCCACCACAAAATCAGGAAATTTTGATGCATCATGTCATGGTTCATCTTGTCTCCATTAGGTTACATAGCTTCTGATCTCCATTATCACCTACTGATTATCAGGCCTTCTTTATTTTTCAAAGTATGTCTCCAGTTTCATGGGGACTGGAGAGAAAATGGGCCAGTAAGAGGTGATTTGAATAATAATTATGGCTAGAATGACTCGTGGTGCTCATAATGGCAGACCAGAGAAGTTGTACAAATAAATTCTTTAACTATTGTGCCCATGATGCAACCAGGATGTTTTTGTTTTTGTTAATTACTCAAATTAGCTTTAATGATTGTAGATTAAGCAGAAAGCAAGCTATTTAAGGTAGTTAGCAAAGTGAATCTAGAGCTTTATGATTGTGCATTGTGGGGCCAGCGAGCCTGGTTTTAGAAAGAAAATGTTGAGAAAAGCATAGGAATTCCTGTGAAAAGAAAATGCAATCACTTGGTTCGTTGGAGTAAATACACAGCAGGTCCAAGTTTTGAACCACATGTAAATTTACATTTTTGTAGAGTTCACACTTTATCAGAAAAAAATTATACATAATTTACGTTTAACTTGGCAGGGAATGTTTTATTGGAGTGGCGGAAGGGGGGAGCAAAAAAATTTCGAACGATTTTCTTAGGAAAAAAAAAGGAGAACCACACATGCATTCTAAGGTCATTGGAAGTTCTGATGAAAATACTTGGTCGGATACTTTTGATTTTGGTTCCCAACTGAAGATTTGAGCAAAATATATGTCATTAATTAGATATTTTGTTTGTTCCCAACTGAAGATTTGGGCAAGATTTGTTTCAAAATGTATGTCATTAGATATTTTGTAAAGAGCAAAATGTATGTCATTAGATTAGTAGTGTTTCAAATTTAGTACAATTTTATTATTATTTGATAATTCGTCAAATACCGTTACAAATTGTATAAAATCATGATGGTCTTTGTGAACTACCAAATGATAATGAAATTACATGAAATTTAAAACACTATCGATCTAAAGTAAAAGAACATATCTATGTATTTTTTTCTATTTTGAATTATTTTTATTTTTATTTAAAAGTCCATTATCAAGATTGTCAAAATAACCCATTGTGAATGGATCCCTCCCATATAATAATTCAGTTAAGTTGAATAATAACAATATTGTATAAAATAAATTGCTAATGAACACTTTGTATATTGGCTACATATTTTGAAGCATAGGGATATCGACTGTAGGAGAATTATATAGATTTCCCTATCAACCTTTATTTAATTATGAGACTCATTCAATTATTTGATACATTTTTCTATCTACACATCCGGAATAAGATTTGAAAATTAATTGCGACTACCTCTGTGACAATTTTAGTTAAATTGCTAAAAAAAAATCAAGTATATTAATAATTGTTTTATATTTACTACAACTAATGTTGCAAATTTATCATATAGCATTTACAATTTGTTTATATATAACTGAAATGCACACTATCCTGTGTATTAAAATGATAGGAGTAACTGATTTTTTCCCTCTTTCCACTTGCAGGAAGTAGGAACTAATGTAGCAATGTGTGTACTGGACGGGAAGTTCAGATATTAATTATTTTATTACATGCGAGTCATAATGTGACCTCAGATTAACTAGTAGTTTAACTGTGTAGCTACATCCACCGACAAGAATGAACAACCGTTTCATCAGGCTTTTATTGATGATAAATAAAAACATATTTTCCAACTTTTAGTTATGTCACTTTGTATTTTAAAAGAAAGAAGCCGTGTAATCATTCCAAGCAGGATCATCTCGATAAGCGTGATATCATTTACCATAGTTTTGGGGATCAGACAAGATCATCTGTTATGTTTGATTTAGTAATTGTTTAGATTTTAAGACTAGTTGGCTGTTGAGAAAAGATGATGATTGTTATTATATATCTTATTGATTTATGCTGTACAGTTACAATTTTTTTATAGGCTACTGCTTTTAAACGGGAAATAAAAATAAATGGTAATAAATGTTACCGTTAGAATACTACCTACCCACTATTATCTCATATACTGTTGTCTAATTATAAAAAAAAGTTTGTAACCCTTTTTCTAATTAATTGAATTAGAAAAAGTTGGATGTATTCTTTCTAATAGCCAATGATGAAAATATCTTCATAGGTATGAGGTTAATTAAGTAAATACTAATCTCTATTTTTTCTCAACAGTAATCCTCTCTTTTTTTTTTTTGTTTTTATTTCAGGCCTCGTTTTTGTTATATAAAATTTAGTGATGATGGTTTCATGGCTGAGCTGAAAGGCAGATCACTTGATTGAATGAAACAAGTTAAACATCGGTCGAGGATGATGCTTGTATATTGCGCGTCAGCATGTATTATAGAAGCTCCTCAAAAAAAAATATTACACATATTTTTTACTATCTAAAAATCTTTAAGCTTGGCACAATAGTCATACTAAGTACTAACTAATAGCCGATTATTCTACCATTCTAACACATAAATATAAACCCAAAACAAACATAAATATAAAAACATTAACTTTAACATCTCACGGTGAGCCTGTGTCCATCTGTTGTTCCAATGGAGATGGTCGTCAGAGCAGCAATGGCTTGTTACTGCAGCCATTTACCACTTCTCTCTCAATTCAGATATTTTACCGTTCAGAGTTGTCATATATAGAGAGGCTTGCACAACTGCATGAGGAGCCGAGGCAAGGAGATAAACAAGGCGGATTCTCTCTCTTGTTAGGGTTTGCAATTTTGCAGGGATAGATCGATGCTGTACCAGTAATCTATTGTTGTCTCTACTGAGCTTATATTACTGAATGATTTTTGAAATCACTGAACTTTTCTGGTAAATTTAACATGTGAACCTGGGATTGATGTTGAAACTTGAAAGGGGTGGGAAATGGAAAAAGTCGATATATTTTGATAAACTGGATAGTTTTATTTTAATTATTCGGTTTTGGATTCCACAAAGGTTGTATACGTTGGACGAGTAGAAGCTAAATTGAATAAATACATGCCCATTTCCAGCACAAGCTGATTTAACTATGGGCTCAGTCGAGTATATATTATATAACTGGTACCTATTCCCTCTTTGCATAGTAAATGATCTTTCTTTTTCACTTTAATTTGCAATTTTGGTGTTTGATTTGTGCCTGTTAGGGCGTCTTGTCACGTCGTAAGATATTAAGATTTGCATACGTTTATATTTGCATTTAGCTTAATCAAGCTCTATTACTGCCCATGACATAACTTCATTTTTCTCTCCTTGTTAAGAGGAAAGGACTATATGCCATCACAATCGGGCCCGAATTATAATTTAGGCTTTTGGTACCTCTGTTGGGTCTCCATAGCCCATCAAGATTTGACAAGCAATTGTGTTATTTAAATTTGGGAGGGATACCTTGATAATGGTTACTTTGACAAACTTAATGAATTTTTAAATAAATTTGAAAAAAAAATCTTAAAATAGAAAAATTACAAATATTTTTTTTACTTATATATTTATGTTGTTTTAAAATTTATGTAATTTCATTACTATTTAATATTATATAAAAAATCATCAAATTAGAACCATTAAAAATTGTATAAAATTTTGATAACATTTGATGAACTGTCAAACGATAATAAAATTATATGAACTTTGAGTCCATATATTTTCACCTTATTGATGGATGAGATCACAAATGACATACAAAGAGATATTCTTTGGTGTATGCTATTTGCTAATGATGTGGTGTTGATTGATGAGAGCAGAATTAGAGTCAATCAAAAAATAGAGTTGTGGAGACAAACTTTAGAATCGAAAAGTTTTAGACTTAGTAAGACGAAAATCGAATATATGAGGTGTTAGTTCAGCGGAAAAAATTCAGATGATGGAGATGTTAGTTTGGACGGATGAGTAGTATCCATGAATGACACATTTTGATATTTTGGATCGATATTGCAGAGTGACGGATAGATCGATGAAGATGTTAGTCATATAATAAGAGCTGGATTGGTGAAATGGAGACAAGCATCTGGTATTCTCTGTGACAAGGTCCCAAACAAAATAAAAGACAAAGTCTACAGGACGATGATTAGACCCGCGATGATGTATCACGCAGAATGTTGGGCTACAAAATGACAACACATCCAGAAGATGAGTGTAGCTGAAATGCGGATGTTGCGTTGGATATGTGGCCACACAAGAAAAGATCGAATCAGAAATGATGATATTCGGGACAAACTTGGGGTAGTATTAATTCAAGAGAAACTAGTCCAACATCGTTTGCGATTGTTTGGTCATATCCAACGAAAGCCTCCTGAAGCACCAATACGTAGTGGTATTCTAAGTCGTCATGAAAATACAAGAAGAGGAAGAGGGCGACCGAGACTGACATGGGAGGAAACAATAAAAAGAGATTTGAAGGAATAAAATATATTCAAAGAGCTTGCTTTGGATAAGAGTGCTTGGAAGATGGCGATTCATGTATCTGAACTATGATTTAGGAGTTAGAGTCTAGTAGTAGAGTTATAGACTTTAAATTCTTAGATTTTTAGGATTTTAGAGTTTAAAATTTAGCATTTAGAAATAGATTTTATAATAGAGTTTTATTGTATTATTATTATTATTATTAGCATATTATCAACATCATTATCATCATTATTATTATCATATTGTCATCACCATTATCATTATCATTTTTATTTATTTATTTATTTATTATTATTTTCATTATCCTCATTATTATCATTGATATTTGAGATTTTTGATCTTATGCTTTTCGATTGGGTTTCATTTCTAGCCTACCATAATTTATTTGAGATTAAAGGCTTTGTTGTTGTTGTTGTTGTTTGAAATACTATCAATTTATAATCTATAAGTAAAAAATATATATATATTTTTTTTTCTATTTTAAAATTCCATTGTCAAGATTATTAAAATAACCCATTGTGAAGTGATCCCTCCCCTTCAAATTTAGGCTTCCAAGTAATTCTGCCATATCACACTATATTTTTAACACAATCCAATTTCTGTTAGAAACAGTTCTGTTATCAGTCTTCTCTAGAATATTTTGTTATCTAAAAAATAAACGTATCTAGAGACAGTTTTTGAAAAAGAATATTTTGTAACCCATCTTCGTTCTTACAATTGTAAAAAATATATTTTTTAGATTATTAATTTTAACAATTATTTCTTAATTAATTTCATATTATTTTTATCTCGTAATGTTAATATTGCCACCATCAACGAAACCAAATGTGGTCCATGCAGTTAGCTTCCATTAGCATAGATTAAATTGCATTTCATGATAGCATAGAAAATATTATCTGAATATGAGTCCCACTAGTTACATAGGATAATCCTAATTAAACTAATTTCCCTCTTTCCTCATGATATGATCCCAAACGCACACGGCTGTATCCTTTCTCCCAGTATTAATGGAACCCACAAAGGGGCGGATCCAAGGTAGGCGCCAGTTCGGGCACCTACTGAAAAATAAAACTCGTATGATAAAAAATAATTTTTTTGACCCCTAAATATTATATTTATTTGAACCGGATATCTCCTATCAATTTTTTTTGGCTCCGCCCTGACCCCACATGCACATAATTATTGATGAGGCTATTCGGTATTGGTACAAAATATCGAAAACCCTAAGTTTATCTCTAATACAATTGTGTGTAAATTAAGTTGTGAATTTTTCCTTAAATATGAGGTCTTATTTATAGACCTTTGAGATCAGCAACAAATATATCGGAATAGAAGCTAGACCAGGTGATTCAGCTCTTCTGCTTAGTCTTTACTGAATATTTGAGACTGGTTCCTTGCAGAATCTAAACTGAGACTAGACCTAATATAATTGAGTCATATCACTCATCTGCCGTCTCCTCCCTCACCTACTTATCATTAACAGAGTTAAAATTAAACAAACAATATTGAAGGTTTACACTATTCCACATTTCGCTCTTCTTCATATTTTTTTTCCAGAAAAGTTCTTCCTATAATAATTAGTTAACGATATTAGGAGCACGTACTTGATGGAAGAAAATTTTAGAATAATATAACTTATAATATTTTGAAGAACAAACATATTATTGCAAATTTTTGTCCTGAAAGACATAATAACATAAGTTTATTTTAAAAGTTTTTTTATTAGGAGGCGACAACCCTCTAGGTTCATGAGACTCAACCCGAATATATAGCTCTAATAACACAGATTATAATAACGAAACTGGAACAAAACTTAGGGGAGAAAGCTAAAATAATTTGATACAGACAATTAGAATATATGTCATGTCTTTAATAGAAAATCTCTAACACAAAATTTATGATCACTGTAACAAGTGCAGATAAATAAATTTTGGAAACATAGACCTCCGTTTTTTTAATAAAAAATAATAATTTGATAAAAAACTGACATGTCATGTCTAAAATTCTTGATAGGAGGGGAGGCTGAAATAATAAGATTATAATATAGTTATAATAAAATATCTTTAAGTTTTTAATAGTTGTACTAGAAATATGTGAGGGGATTTGCAACGCTTACCACTTACGGTGTACAAAAATTTAATAATATTGTACACTGCAACTTTGTATGGGAAGTCTAAAATATAACACTTTGTATAGATGTATCTGTACAATGTATCAAAATATTAAACTTAAAGTTAGAAATGATTGATCCGAACTGGTCAATTTATTCTTCATATTAAACTCTTTTAGAAAATCAAATTTTATATTTTTTAAAAATTTGTGTTATTTTTTGGTTAAGATAAAGTTAATTTGAGGATTTTGGATCATCCAATAATAATGATTTTCTTCCTACCCAATTAAATAGCAAAAAAAAATCAAAAAATATAAATTTGATTTTCTACGAGAGTTTGATATGGATAATATATTGAATATTTCGGATTGTTCATTTTTTATTTGAATTTTGAGATTTTAACATGGTGTACAGATGCATCCATACAATGTGTTGTATTTTAGACTTTCTCCTTATATATTTCATAAAATATTTTCTTAATTAAGTTTGAGCATAAAATGAAGAATTTTAATTTTAATTATCTTCGTTTATCTGTCAGTATTTCGTTGTGGAGGCAATTAAATGATGAATCACATTAAAAATATTTGAATAATCTATAAAATATTATTAACATTTGAAGGTATTTGATTGAAATAATATGGAAATATGATATTTGTGCAATATAATTTTGTAATCAATAATAATAATAATAATAATAATAATAATAATAATAATAATAATAATAATAATAATTATTATTATTATTAAATTTAGGCCCGTCAAGTATTATGGGAGTGCCGGATCATCAAATTTAGGTCTGAAGGTAAGGATCGGATAGGCCGGGCCGAAAATTTTAAAAGACGAGCCGGACTCCGAATTTGATATAAACCCGGTCTGATCCGGCCCATTGCCATCCCTAGACATGATGCTGATAAATTCACTACCAAAGAAATGACTTTCTCTAGAACATATAAAAAGCGACCTCCACCATGATGTTCCGCTGCCTCGAAGATTTTTTGAGTAATAAATAGTGAAAGATATGATTTAAGGGATCAGTTGACAATTTTGGCAATAAATTTTTAAGTAAATATGAAAAATATTTTAAAAATAAAAAATCTTATGAATATGTTCTTCTATTTATAAGTTGATGATTATTTAAATTTCATATAATTTTATTATCGTTTGATAATCCATCAAAAATCATCACCTTGATGGAGTATCAAACGATAATGGAATTACATAAAATTTGAATCATCATCAATCTATAATAGAAGAACATATCCATAAATTTTTTTTTAATATTTATTTAAAAATTAATTATCAAGATTGTCAAAATAACTCATTGTCAAGTCAAATCATCCAAAATATGTGAAATAAATCAACCTACATAGTAATTCCGAGAATGATCATTCATTGTAAGAAAGACTACTTCCACTTGATATTTTACACGCCAAATTTAACACTGATGTGTGTGTAGTTTTGTGCTTGATAATTAAAGAACCATACCGTCAATCAACACAATCTGGACAAGGATTGTAGTAAAAATATAGTATTTTTTTGAGATAAAAAAAAATGAAAATTCATGTTACTCAACTTTAAGTTAATGTAATTCTCATGCCAATTTCGAACAGATGTAGAGTCCTATTAAGAAAAAATTCTTGCAAAAAAGAAAAGAAAAGAAAAGGAAAAGAACTTCATTGGATGCTTTTGTCCAATATCCACTAGGGGATGTTAAGTTCATAGTTTCTTTTCTTGGGATTGGGAACGTGTACCACAGGACAAAAGAGTACAGCTTTGTCACAGACTCACAGTGCATTATCCTGATCAGAAAGCAACACAAATAATTTGTAGGTTGATAGGAAGCCAATAAAGTCGGTAATAAACACGATTAATAATACGGCAAAGGAACGGTCCTTGAAAATAACAAGGACAAACATTTTCTTTTTCGTGCTCACGTGTCATCTATGTGAGAACTTACAGGTTTATAATTAAAGGTGGTAATCTAGCAAGTCCGGTCAGGTTAAATTTAAATTCGGACGAATGGGATCAGATTCATTTGACAAGAATTCGACTCAAGTCGAATCAGCTCAATTTACATATTAATTTAATTTAGATTTTAGATTAATTTAATTGTAAGTTAGCTCAATTTATATATTATTTTTTTAGATTTTAGATTGATTTGATTGTAAGTTAATTTTGGTTTTGGTTCGGATCAGATTGAGTAAGATCAGTTTGATTTTAAAAAAAAAGTTGGACCAAATTAGATACAGATTCAGATTCAAACAAATCAGATGAGTTTCTCGAGTCAGATTAGATTTTACTATTTTATTTATAACGATGCAATGAGCCAATGACTGATATTTTTATTAATAACATAAAAATTTAAAAACACAAGAATAACACTTGATGGGCAGAAATCACGAAAGTAATAAATTCACGTTTATTAAACACGTACCCAGGTTCGCACTTATTAAATGCGAACCAGAAATTTTTTTTATTTTAGAAAATGAAGAGTTGAATTGTATTAATTTTAATCAATGTATTTAATTCAAATTATCTTATAATGTACTAATAAATCCAGGTCTACTTTTAAGAAATATGCATCCAGGTCTGCTTTTAAGAAATATGGACCCAGGTCCGCTTTTAAGAAATATGAACTTAGAACCATTAAAAATCCGCAGCTCTTTCAAATTTATATTTTTTACTTTCTCCAAACATAATAAAGGTCAGTGAAAATATTAATTTATTTTATATTAATAAAGTTAAAAGCATATTTAATATATTAACAAATAAAATTTTAATAATTTGACAGAACAATTCTGATTATGATTATAGGTATTGATTATGATAATCACATGATTCTGATTGTGATTATGGCAATATCATTACATGATCAATGGGTATTGATTATGATAATCATCCTAGATTTTCTTTTCTTGAAAATGAAGATACGTATTTTGACGAGGTCAGAATTATGATATATAGACAGCTCGAATTACTAGAGAATTAATGTTTTTTTTAGTATCAGTGCTTGATATAATACAGGAGGTACCGGTGCTTATCATTTTTGTTTAATTTCTATCCGATATGAGGTTGAGTGGCGAATGATATTTTAAATGGCAACAACAGAAATGAATTAGAGAATGGTTGAGTTTTATGTGGAAATATTGTCAATTGATAATGAAGGGGATCTTTGAATAATCTACTCGAAATCAATATTAGAACCAAGAATATTATACCTTCCACAATAAATTTAGCACATTAAATACATAAATCAAACTCACAAAGACCCCTGTATCCGACACTTGCAGGTCCAAATGTAATAGATGAATATGAGCAAAATGATTGTGATGAGAATGATGATGTTCGTAATAAAGATACTGATGTGTTAGAGAAAGATGAGCAAAATGATGATGATGAGGGTGATGATGATTTTGTACTCATTTCAACAGATAGATGAAAAATTAGAGAAGATTATTGTGACTCGACTAATAAAGATGATGACCTAAATTATGATCATCATAAACATATAGAGCGTCGATTAATTATGAAAAATAAATCAGAAAAGCATCACCTGGCACGTGATTTTAGTGATATTTCTGAGATTTATAAAATAAATGCTCCATCATAGTCACAATTCGATAATCCGCTGTCAAAAAATCAAACATTTAATACTAAAGAACAATTACAATTGGCAATTAATGAATATCATATAAGAGGAAATATCGAGTTGAAAACAGAAAGAAGTAGTAAATCTATATTACTGATGATATATAAACAACGAACTAGATATTTTTAGAGATTATATGTTGTGTGTCCTAAGGTAGTCCTTTCTGGATTATCAAGACTAATCTCTACGATCACACATGTGTTCAAGAGATTACTCGTTTAGATCATGCATAATTAACTACGAAAATGATAACCGGTGTAATAAAAAGAGAGTTGGCAGAGGATATGATATTAATATTTAAAATAATTCATGCATTACTAAGAGAATTTTTTTTTGAGTGTTAATCCTTCCTACTCTAAGATTTGACGAGGTCGCAAGGAAGCAATAATATAAATTTTTAGAAGTTGGGAGGGTTCGTATGGTATACTACCTCGATTATTCAATGTCGTTCAATTAACAAATTCTGAAATAAAATACATCATCTTGACGGAGCCCAACATTCGACCGGAAGTTTGTTATTTTAAGTGTGCGGCATGGGCTTGGGGTCCCTACATCGAAGCTTTTCGGTACCTTCGACCGGTTATAAGTATTGATGCTGTTTTTTATCTGGACGCTATGAGGGAAGATTATTGATGATATGTGGTTATGACGCTGAAAATCAACTCATACTCTTGGCATTTGTATTGGTTGAAAAAGAAAATCCGGAGAATTGAGGTTGATTTATGAGTTGGTTGCATCACGAAGTGACCGGACCTGGACAGATTTGTGTAATTTCCTATTAACACAAAGTAATCAAAGCGGTTTTTGAGTATCAACAATATGGTTGGTCAGAAAAAATAGGGATGTTGTACATCGATATTGTATGCAACATATTTTGGAGAATTTATACAAAACATATCCCAATAAGGACATTAAAAATCTCTTCAAATGAACAGTTTCAAAGAAAAAATCTCATCGAAACAACAGTACCAGAATGAATATAAGTTTTATTAAATGTAGGTACTATAATAGATCAAAATAGTAAAAAAAAGATAAATCCAAGTAAATGGGTTCAGTGCAAAGATAAAAGTTATCATTGAAAAATTATGATAAGTAATGGATCAAAATCACTAAATCGTATATTCAAAATATGTTTTTACTGATTTCAATAATAGTTGAAGGTACTTGGTACAAATGCATTAATTGGTTCGACAAGCGAAGAAATACAACTATGGTATTAGTGAATGGAGGGAAAGTATGGTCAACGAAGTTTATCGAAAAACTAAATAAAAGAGCTGAAAAATCACGCCCACACAGGGTTGACCTTTATGGCTCTGATTGGGGGGACTACGAGGTTATTCACTGTGGTGAAACATTACCTAATGGTGACTTTAAAAATTTTAAATACACTATCCACAATGAAGAATCATGATGTCGAAATATACGTGCTTGAAATCAAACCTAACTAGTATATCATGCTCTCATATTTTGGCGGTAATAAGATTCAAAAAAATCGAGTTAAATCGGTTTATATATCCCCTTTATAGTGCTCAAACACTTCTTGATACCTGGTCTGAACGTTTTTATTCATATCCAAATCAAATTGATTGACCAAAGAGCAACGGTCCAAGAATCATTCTCGAGCAACGATTGATTCGAAGGGGTCGTAGAAAATATATTTGTTTACCTGGTTATGAATGAAATAGAAGGATAAGGATGAAATGAGAATCAAGACTTACATCAAATAATAACAACTCAGGTAATATTTTAGTATGCAGATGAAATGAAGACTTCTATTTTACTATGTATATATAATTGTGCATTATACATTTTCATACAATAGAAAAATTAAATACTCGGCAAGTAAGTCAATCTGTCCGTCACTCCATCATCGTTCTACCATCGAGAAGTAATATAAGCAATACTACTTTTGACGCTGCACGGCATTCAATTAGCGATGTCTCTCATGCTATATCTTTGAATGTACATCATAATACTAATGAGTCAGATAATTATATGAGTTAATTTATAATATAACAATATCTACAAATAATTCTAACATTTTCCTATCATAGGTGCATCATCAAGTCAACGCAGTAATCAAACTGCACGGAAGTCATTTGCTGAAAGAATCAGATCATTATTTAAATGCTATTCTAATCGTCGAAATTAAAACGGTTGTATTGTATTGTATTTTATTGTATTCTATTGTATTGTAATGCAACTCTTTATATATTTTTTAAAATAAATTATTATGTACTAATTATAATATTTTTATCATCAAAGAATTATTCATATTCATATTCATTCAGTAAGTTTATTATCTCAATTTATCAGAAAAATAAATTACAAACTTAGTTAATATTTTAAATTAAATATTAATAAACTTAATTATTAACTTAAACTCTTAATACAAAAATTATTCATATTCATATTCAACTCTTAAATTCGAATCTGTAAAAAAGAAAAATCAGATCTACACTTAACAAGTACGGACCTGAGTCCGTTTTTAACGAATGTGGATCTGGGTACGCGTTTGTTAAACACGAATTAGTTAGTTTTATGATTTCTGACCATGCAGTATTATTTTCATATTTTCAAATTATTTTTATGTTATTAATAAAAATATCGGAGTCTGCTCAATTTCTGAAATTAGTAAATTTGGAAGAAAATTTCAAAACGAAAAGAAAGAAGTAGAACATATAGGGAATGAGATTTATAAGAATAAATACTTCTCGCCTCGCTCAAATCCTCGCCGTCAGTGAAAAAGAGAGAATCACGAATGGAGCAAACACAAACAAATATATTCGTATTGCACACCCCACAAATCAGACGTTCGGAATCCCAAATCTCTTGTAGAGCTGGGATAATTACCCAGGGGAATTTATTACCTTTGTTATGGACTTTTAGGACATTTTTGACGTTGTTACTGTACGCGTGGGAAAAAAATTGAGTCTAAATAAATTATTTTTTACCACACGCACAGTAAAAATTAATTTAATTCTTTAAAATTTTCTCACGCGTGTGAAGAGAAAAAGAACAGAACCTTAGTCAACCCAAAGTTAGATAAAAATCATTATCATTTAAAATCTTCATATTTTATGCATATACACCCAACCACCTTTATCGTAAAGATCAAGAGGAAATGAAATAATCAATCCTCTGACATCCGATAGTAACTCGTAATTAAATATTGATTTGACCTAATGGAACGGTGTGATACTGTGATCTATGCTTTACCGCTTCATTCTTTTTACTTGACGAAATCATAACGTTGAATTTATTATAGCTCAACCTATCCTTCCTCCATTTTTAACAGTGACGGAGCTAGGATGGACCAGCATGATCTCTCATAAAATCAAAATTTATACAAAAAAATAATAATCGTAGTGTATTTTTTAAGGTTGTATCTTGCTCCTTCAATATTTATATCTAATATTTAATATAACACTCGACCTTTCAAGTTGAAATTCTAATTTCGCCGTTGCTTGTTAGATATCTTTTAAGGAAAAAAAGCAGGGTTTCATTCCACTGACCTGGCATTTATTATTATTTTTATGTTATTTACAGGTGTGATTAAACTCATGGCATTTCGTAGAGACAAGACCAGTAATTGATCTGCAGTTGATTTCGCAGTGTACATCCGAAAATGACATGATATTGTACTATTAATTGAATGAAGTATAATATGCATCAACTACTTTTTAATTAGACGTTCAACAATAAGAGCTAATTAAATGAAGGGCGGGGTCCATTGACAACCATCTTGAAAACCAACTTAATAAATTCTTAAAAATCTTAAAAATAAAAAATTACAAACATATTCTTAAGCTTCAAAATTAATTGTATTTCAAGTTTGATGCAATCTATGTATTACTTGATATTCCATCAAATACCATAAAATTTAACCGTTAAAATCATCATACAATTTTGGATATTTGATGAAATATCAAATGACACTCAAATTGTATTGAATTTGAAACACAATCAATCTATAAGCCTAAATATATGTTTGTAAAAAAACATTTTTAATTTTTTTTGTATGAATTTACATTATGTTGTTTATCAAGATTGTCAAACTAAATAGCTATTAAGATTATCAAACTAAATAGTTTTCAACGGATTCCCGCCCTTAAATTAAACAAACTAAATCTATTTAAGTCGATGTATAAATTTGCTGAAAGTAGGCGCATGCTCATGACCAGAGCAACCATGGAATGCAATGAACATAGTTGGACTTAGAGTGAACGAAGGGCACTTCTTTTTTCCCCAAAATCTCGGTGTGTATGAAAATTCAAAATTTTTATCATGCAAACATTTAATATGCATGGAGGTTACGTTGCTTTCGCCAATTAAACAAGATTTTTTTTTTAAATTCTAACTTCAATATCAAGAATCAGTCATTCATTTAGTATAAAAAATATTTTTCTTGTAAAATGTCATAAATTTGAAACTTAAATAAAAATTCTTTATAAACATTTATTAAAGTTGAATGAACTAATTAACTCCATCTTTGTTTTAAAAAAAACACTACAACATAATGGACTTTCGACAACACCTATTCAATAACGGTTTTAAGTACTAATTGTTGCTAAAAGAGTTGAGTGATAATTTTGAAATATTGAAGAACATATTTTATAACGTTTTTCTAACAAAAGACATTGTTAAAATTATAAACCGTAACATCTACTTTTTTTCTCTCTCCTATTTAACAACGGTTTTTGTGATAAACCGTTGCGAAATCATTTAACAACGGTTCCTCTGAAGAACCATTGCGAAATACTTTAACAACGGTTGCCACAAAAACTCATTGCTAAATAAGGTCTTTAACAACGATTCCTTTAAAGAACCCTTGTTAAACATGTATTCTCAAAACCCTATAGATTTGCGCCGCTTCGTTTTTTCTATCTCTTTTCCTTCCCGCTTCGTTTTTTCTATCTCTTCTCTGTCTATGGCTCTCTAGGGCTTTTCTCTCACGACACTATTCAAGTTGGTGCTGCCTCTTCGATCACTTTTCTTCAAGTTTGTTGTTGATCTCCACTTTGATCCTCTTCCCTTTCTTAAGTTTTGTTGAAATTTCTTACCTCTTTTACCATAACTTTCTCAAAACGATGGAGCGCTACATTAACGCTCCACGACAGCGAAACCTCTCGACATTGTACCTAGATCGGTCATATCTGCTGGATGAAGGCGCGTCCTGGGACCGAGCAATATTAGTAACATATCGACACACCAGCACCGATCGATCCACAAACCGCATTCGATGGTACATTGCACGGCGATATGGAGCCTCAGAATAGGTACTTCCGGTGGTGAGATTCACAGATAGGGATTTTATCATAGACATACCGAACAAACTCTCCCCACGGGACATTATTGTGGAGAGGCGGGAGTGGGGCCCCACCTACGGAGTCACTGTTGAGAAGTTTGAAGGGGAGCCTGAACGACCAAGGTCAGTTGTCGTCCGAATGATAGTCCACCTAAAGAACATACCGCTAAGACTGTGGTCTAGGGTGGTGGCAATAAGGATTCTCGAAGACTTCGATGAACCGGTCTTCCTCGATGACGTATCTTTTAATGGGCAGGATAGAATGGCAATATACGCAGTGGTGGACTGTCATGATGGGCGGATGATACCGAAATCAGTGTTGGTGCACGTAGGGGGTTTCTGGGAGCAGGTTTTCATCACTTTCATCGACATGACCGCCATTGACCTGTCAACCCCTCTTGAAAATGACTATCAGTTTTTGCAAAACCGGCAGGAAAAGTTTTAGACTGAGAATTTAGCTCGCCAATCCCTGGACTGGGGCACAGATAGAATCCGAACATACTACAACCAGGGTGGAGAGAGTTTAGAGGGCACTGAGTCATCCGGGAAAGACAAAGATCGACAAAATTTGGTGTTGTAATATGTAATTACTAACTGTGTTATGGGTACTTTGGTATTGTGATATGGATAACTTTTATATTTTGAGATATACATGGATACTTTGATATATTTAGATGATTATATATGTTAATTGTTAATTTTTGATGCATGTGTGTGATGCATGTTAATTTATGATGCGTGTGTGATATTGTACATATCTCTCAATTGTTTTGTGATGCAGGTGTGTGATGTATATGTTAATTGTTTGTGATGTATGTGTGATGTATATGTGAATTATTTGTGGTGCAGGTGTGTGATGCATATATGAATTATTTGTGATGCATGTATGGTGTATATGTTAATTGTTTGTGATGTATATGTTAATTGTTTGTGATGCATGTGTGATGTATATGTGAGTTATTTGTGATGTAGGTGTGTGATGTATATATAAATTGATTGTGATGCATGTATGGTGTATATGTTAATTGTTTGTGATGTATATGTTAATTGTTTGTGATGCATGTGTGATGTATATGTTAATTATTTATGATATATGTATGTGTGATGTATATATTAATTGATTGTGATTTATATGTATGTGTGATGCATATATAAATTTATTTTCTAAAATATATGTTTGTTGCATATATATATGAATTATAATTTGAAAATATATGCTAGCAATTTGGGCTAGCAGCGAGAAACAACTATTTTTTTAAAATATATTTAACAACGATTCTAATAGAAAACCGTTGTGAAAAAATATTTAAATTAAAAAAAGCACATTTGGCAACGGTTACAACTTATAACCGTTGCAAAAATTATCTTTCAGAACGGTTAGCATCTTAAAACCGTTGTTAAAATCATATTTAACAACGGTTCCTATAAAGAACCAGTGCCAAAACCTACGTCATGTTTTGTTGTCACTACATATTTGGCAACGGTTTCCAATAGTTTTGCTGACAACACCTTTACTAATGGTTCAATAATCGTTGTTAAACTTAATCAATAACCGTTGTCAAAGTTATTTTCTCTCATGATGAAAATACATCACAACTAGGACCGGACAAATAACTCGTGACTCGTAACTCGTTCGGATTTTAACTCGTCATAACTCGAGTTTGACTCGAGTTGGCTGGCTCGCATAACTTTTTATCCGAGTATGAGTCATGGTCAACTCGCTCGATGACTCGTAAACTTGCAAAAAATATTTGTGTTGTGCAATACGCACTTTGTGTCTGTGGCAATTCTTGCGATGCTAATTTAGCCCACCTTGAACCCCAAATTGATCTAAAGTTCATAATGACCTCTTCTCTCTCATCAACCGCCCTAACTCTCTAACTCTCTTCTCTCTCTCTCTCTGAAGTTCTCTCCAGATCCACCGATTCTCCATGATTTTGTCGTGTCTCCACTTAGAGTCTCTCACCGGCTCCATCTCTCGACTCTTGATCCAGCTCAGGCCATTTTTCTCCTCTCTCGGCCATTGCATGAACAGTCAGCGTAGAGCCATAGACAGTCAACACCAGCGGTGCACCTTGCGACTCTTGACTCAGCAATTAGCATAGACAGTCAGTAGTACACCTTTCTCCTCCCTCAGCCATTGCGCAAGCTCCTGACTTTCGACTTAGCATAGATCCACAGACTAGCAGTTAGCAAATCGCATAAATTGTTGGCTTAGTGCTTAAATTGGAGTCTGGTTACTATCAATATGATTTTAGTATTTTGAATTTTGAAGTATGTTAGCATTAAACACTATTATGCTGGTTATATTGTATCTGTGATTATTTTAGTATTTTGGACTTTTGTTATAATGTTAGTTTGTCACTCTGTTGATTTAGATTGTTGTTTTAATCTCTATTTTAGTTCCAATTGTAATTTAGTTTTAGTCATTTATGATTCTTCAATTGTTCTCAGCAAAATCAGGAATTAATACATAAGAGATTGCAGTTCGTGAGGTGCCAGTATTGATATTTACTAATTAATGTTTTGTTTTTATCAGAATGCTTTTATTTCACTTTACCTAAGATGCTAAACAGAGTCACGATTTTCTTTTACTCTACAAATATTTTTCTGAAGTTATTACTTATAAATGAACCGCGAGTCAAAATCACGAGTTATGAGCTGGTTCGAGTTAGGACTGAGCTGAGTTTGAGTTCAGTATATAGCTCGGATGAAGGTATATAATTTGAGTCAGCTCGACTCATGTAACTTGCGATCTGAGTTCGAGTTGGTATGAACTCGCTCGAGTTAGCTCGAATAACAGCCCTAATCACAACTCATTTATACAATTATACACATAAGTAAATCAATAAGAATATGTTATAGAACATGTTAGCCACTTGGGTTCGTTATCTAAAAATTTATAAGAGAAATTGCTTGTATATATGATTATACTCTCATTGTGGAGTAGGGATAACCGTGAATACCTGTCTAATATCTTCATGTATTTAATAATAATATCCTCTCTAATCTGCCAAGCGCAAATTTACTAAAACTAAAAAGGAAGCATTTACTTGTGCTCTTCAGAGTCCAGACTGCAGCGCTACATGACACATAGGCACATGCGACAAGAAAGCAATTAATAAACTTTGCCCCATAATTGAAAAACTGCTTTCATTAGTGGCGGCATAAACTCCTAGATTCCAAAAATATCTTAGGTTAATCTCTTACTTAATTATGATAGTGCGCGCCTGCATGCCTATTCTTGTTTATTTTATTGGTTTAGGGGTTCCTTCTATTTATTAAAAAAAAATGAAAATAGGGATCAAGCTCATAACTTATAAATTAACTAAAATGAAAAAAATATGCAAGTGAAAAATCTGAAGGGGCAAAAAAAGAAAGTCCATATAGGAGATCACATTTAAATTAATGAAATCAAACAGTTCGTTAAATATATGTGAAACCAAACCCGATAATGAAAGCCAATGTATAATTATTTTCACTACTATTATTTTTTACAATCCAACTTAACTGAATTGTAATCAACTTGATTGTTAAAAAACTGAATTTATTTGAATTTAATCTTTACCAAGTGTTCAAATGGAAAAAATCATTATGTAGCGAATGAGTAAAGAATTAAAATAGTAACAGAAAAAAATGGCTTAAAATTTATGATTTAGCATCTCTACATCTCTACTCTTTATTAACCACGTAAATATCTTGATCCTGCAACGGTTCAGATTTTTTATTGAATTTTCAGAGCTAATATCAGTTATCGGATTGAGCTATTTGTCAAATAATGTTATTATCTTTGTAGTCATTTGTGTTGAAATTATAATTTCCTCTTAATTGTGTTTGTTACACAAAATGGTGCATAATTTAGGAATATAATTATTCTAATTTATATTTTTTTCTTACATTACTACTAATTATGAATTTTAACTTTTCTTAAATTCTGAATGTCAATTTTTCTCTCAATTCTGTATTTATTTTATATTAATTATGTATTCATGATTAAAATTTATATTAATTATGAAATTATATTTATTTTTATTTCATTTTTGTTCTCATGAAATTTTTTATTTTTATTTTTAAAAGACATCACCGTAGTAATGCACGAACAAGATACTAATAATATAATAATTCATTTTTTCTTAATGATCATGACATTCAATTGTCTATAATCTACACACAAATTCAAGTCTTTGAATGTAGTTGTTCATGAAAAAGGCCTCATCATAAATAAGTAGGGTTATTTCTATGCCTTAATAATTTAAACTCCTCACATTTGTTTCTTTCACTATCAACATCAGCCCATTGTTTAAGCTTGTTGAATTCCCCTACCAGCCCCAATACAGACTTGATTTAAAATATTTCAGTTTAATGACTTAAAAATGCACTATATTTGAATAACTTTATAATAATTTGGTTGAATTCGATGTTAAATATGATGATATATATGATGATGATAATTAGTATTAATTTTCAATTAAAATTATGTCTATGCGGTTGTGCCAACTACTTTGAACGATCCACAATGTCCTTATCGCGTTCAATTGGTAATTGATATACAGAAGCACTACGGATTTTTGTAAAGGACGCGGATAACAGTACCCAGCGATAATCCCTAAAAAATTTCTCAGAAAATATTTTTTTATTTTCAGAAAGTTTCGCTTAACTTCGCTTAACGAACTTTCCTTTTAAGTGCGCACACGATTATTAATCCGCCGCGTACAGACCATTAGCGCAAAAGTGCACGTGAAAATTTATAATTTTCAGACCGTCAATCCTGTATTCTATGTAATTATATTGTACATGTATTTTTATATATATAAGAAATATTTAAAAAAATTATAGGTATTTAGATTTCTATTTTTATATAATTATGTATGTTATTTATTGAGATATGTGTCATGCATGCGTAATAATATATTATATGTAATTAGATAAAAATATTTAGGTGTTTATATTTTATACTTAGGTATTTAGATATGTGTTCTGGGTATTTAGATATGTGTTCTGGGTGTTTAGATATTTGTCCTGAGTATTTAGATATATATTCTAGGTATTTAGATTTATTCTTTATGTATTTAGATATGTGTTCTGGGTATTTAGATATATGTCTTGGGTAGTTACATATATTATTTAGGTATTTAGATTTCTTACTTATATATTTAGATATGTGTTTTGGGAATTTAGATATAATATCTAGGTATTTAGATTTCTTACTTGGGTATTTAGATATCTGTTCTTACGTATTTATGTATTTAGATTTTTTATTTAGGTATTTATAGATATATTCTGGGTATTTAGATATTTGTTTTGAGTATTTAGATATGTGTTATGAGTATTTAAGTATAATATCTATGTATTTAGATTTCTTATTTAGATATTTATAGTTATGTTCTGGGTATTTAGATATGTGTTCTGGGTATTTAGATATGTGTTCTGAGTATTTAAGTATAATATCTAGATATTTAGATTTTTTATTTAGGTATTTAGATATGTGTTCTAGGTATTTAAATATCATTTATATGTGATTATCTGGAGTATGCGATTTCTTTCAATTATTTACTGAATAACACGAAACAAATTAAATTTCACAAAAAAATATTTTCTCATAAAGCAGAAAATATACTTTAAATATATCTTTATACAATTTTATCAATCTAATAATATATTCAATATCACAACATTCTAATTTATGTTCAACATCAAAGTTATAATACATGAAACACATTTCAACATCATAAATTGTAAGGAAGAGATAATTCAAAAAGAAAGCGCTACACGCTAGATCTAATTAAGGAAAATATTAAAGAAATTATATATATGGGATGTCAGACTCAATTAGCACGTGTTTAATTAAAAGAAATGAGCGCTAATAACGCGAAAATTATTTAGGAGATGGAGGGTCCGGGGAGAAAAAGATTTTTTCTTTTGTAAAAGAAAAGTGAAAAAAATGTTCAAGGCATGCTCGCTCGATTTAGGAAAAATATAATTGCGCTTCCAAAAATATAAGATATGAATACTTTTACATCCTAATTATATTTAAAAATAAACATATTCAGAGTGCAAATAAGGATCGCAAATAAAATTGCGTTTTCATATATATATTTGACATAACGGCAAGAGAGATGCTAAATTTGTAAATACAATTCAGTTGATAAACTCGTCTCAATCTATATATTTTGATTATTGAGTTTGATATATCATAACCATGTTTAATGACTAACAACTATTACATGAACAATTGAAAAAAATAAATGTATTTACTTACGTACTCCTGCAAACTCAAACAATTCTCCAAATAGATCTTCGGTCGTTTAGAGCATCCGCATCACTATAGTTGTCAAATGAATTTATAATTTGATATGTGATTTTGAATAAACAGTAACTTTCAAATAGAAAATGAATATATCAGTAAAATTACAAAATGGTTTGTTAAAAAGAATCATTTTTTTTTATTTTTTGACCTTCACTGAATCATTGTTGACGTGATTTATCAAAGAGATTGTTAAATTCTGAACGTTGTTTAATTTTGCATATTATCTATATCGTTAAAATTATAATAAAAATTATCAAATAAAAATTGATAATTAATTTGATAAAATGATGTGAATGCTCTTATATTTTAAATTTATTTGTTCACGAACAAAAATGTCCATTTTCCCTCTTGTACAAGGAATCGCCTTAGTATGATTGGCTTTCTATAGTGCGCTACCAAAAGCATGACGTGACCGTAAGTTGGAGAAGTTTGACCAGCCAATGGCATGCACCCACGTTTCATTTCAGTTGAGATTATTTGAAGGGAAGGGATCACTTGACAATGGTTATTTTGATAATTTTGACAATAAAATTTTTAAATGAATATGAAAAAAAACTTAAAAGTAGAAAAAATCTTATAAATATATTTTTCTATTTATACATTGTTGGTGATTTAAATTTTATGTAATTTAATTATTATTTGATAGTCAATTAAAAATCATTAAATTAGAACAGTTGCAAAGTGCATAATACTTTGGTCTTTGATGAACTAGTAAACGGTAATGAAAGCACCATCAATATATATGAAGAATAACATATCCATAAGATTTTTTTCTATTTTTAAGATTTTTTTCATATTTATTTAAAAAGTTCATTGTTAAGATTGTCAAGATAACCATTGTCAAATTATCCCTTCCCTTTATTTAATATTATTTTATTGGTATTAAACTATAAAACCAATCTAAAATTCTTTAATTGTGATTTATCAGTGCCATTAGAGAAACATATTATTTATAGAATATTATTGATGATGATAACATTATACTGTAAATACTGTAAATATACAATATTATTGATGATGATAACATTATATAATTTTTATCATCGTTTATCATAACGATTACCAATGATTTTTTTTACAGAAAATTAATAATACAAATTACAAAGAAACATATTTTTTTATAATCGATCAGGATATCAATTCGCCAAGATTAAAATTACTACACATCAAGTAATATTAAAATGCACCTCTATTTATAAAATTTCAGAAAATCAAAGTGATAATTTTTATTTTAATATGTAGAATCTCTGATGTATATAAATTATAATTTAAAAAATATAATCTTTATTATATATAGATTAATAATATGACACGAGAAGATGCTTTCAAAATCATCTGTTAAATTTTCAAACAAAAAAGGAATTGAATATTTTCATTTCACATGCACAACAAATAACTAAAATTCTAAAAATATTTTTATTTCATCAATACCTCATTCTTAACTATCATAAGTAAGATAATCATATCTAATATATCTGAATATGTGAATGAAGTATACAACACACTTTTGAAATCTTAAAATAGAGAAATAATAAAGTAATTTCATTTTGTTTCCTTCTTGCCCTTACAGCTTATAAGTTGAAAAAAAAGAAAAAAACTATTTGATGAAACATCTCTTTAGACACTAACAACCAACTATATTCACCAAATTGAATTACAATTAAAGAATATTATATAAATATTTAAAATCATCGATAAAAGAACAACAACCCATAAAATTTTATTTTTCACCCGTCAGTTTCCTCCCTTCCGATTTTCTTATCTCAAACTCACATACAGATCAATTCATTTAAATTTTGACAAGTAAAACTATTAGAATTGTTAAAATTATTTAAGATTTATTGGACAATTAAAATGAATCTATAAATCTAATTTAATTATGGGAACCAATATACATTTTTTTTTAAATACGAGAAACTTTCTCTATTTTGTACAGAATTTTCAAAATCTTGTGGGCCCCATTGCCTTTGTCTTCCTCCGCCCTTGTAGCTAACTTTGTCTAAACATTCTTTCTAATTTGGTAAATTTCGTAGGTGGTTATTTAAATTTGGTCTTTATTATAAATTGATCACTTAAGTCACATATCTATATCTAAATATCTGAATCATATATCTAAATATTTGACTCACTTATATAAATATCTGATTTGTTTATCCGACTTATTTATGTAGATGAATGTATTTTTTATCAAAAATAAATAAATAATTGCAAAAGATTTTTTTTTTGTCAAAAATGAAAAATCAAATAGAGAGATTTTCTTGGAATTTATTCTGGGAGACCCGTTAATCGCGTCCAAATTTTAATGCCTCAGAAGAATGTCGTTTTGTGAAGATGTGGGTTACAGGTGTCAAGTTCAGATCTGGCCCATTCAGTCGATAAGATACCTAATTGCATAAGATCTTATCAGTTATAGAACGCCTAAGCACTAGCCTAATTATTTAAGTCACTTCTGTTCATTCCAGGAGAAAACTATATAATTATCTAGCCATCACTAATGGCATATGCATTTATTTTTTTTATTAATACCCAGGCTTTTGCAAAGATTTGCAGTCCTTGCTTAAGAACTACTACAAGAAATTTACATGACTTTCAACTGGATCAATAACTTGGTTTCAGATTTAGTCGGAATTATTTTATTAGTTTTCTTACACAGGTCTGATCTAACACTAATAAAAAAACTTTTCCTAAATTCAAAATTACATGTAAATTTGTTTAAAAATTATCAAAACATTTTTTATATTTTTTGCAAATTAACTTGTTGTACATTTTTAAGGCAGTATTAAGTATTACATTTATTTGTTGATTCGTTAAGTTTTCCTTAACTACTACTAATATATAATTAATTTCAGGTGGTTTATTAAATTATCATCAAACTAGATTACAAATATAGTTTAGAAAAAAACATCTACAATTTTATAAAATTGAAAACAAAATATTTAGTTTAAATATTTTTGTTTGGAAAAAATAAGACGATTTAAAATAAAGGCAGATTTAATTAAAAAATGTCACAGCACATATCAGATCATAATTTTTAGACCCGATGGTGGGGATAAAAAACAAGCCAGCCTTAAGATATTGAGACGAAGGATTAAACCTAAAACTGAGCACTAACCTCATCCAATTTAGTTTATTGTCATCCCAATATAAAGCGTCTTGTGTAGAACAAATGAACTTTTTAAGAGGATTTTTTTAACGCAAATGCTAATCAAAGTGCATAAATATAAAGGACAAAAAAACCGTCGGCCCGTCTATGGCTTTACAATTTGAGTTAATTTTATAATTATTTCAAAGAAAATTTTCTTAGATCAACCTGGACTTACCATCCTTTAATTACTTCGGTCATCGGATAATTTGAATCCAGGAGCTACTATGAATTCTTAAATACTGCTACTTTATACATTAAATTATATTATATATTATTAATGTTTTTACGCATACATTAAGTGAACCCCATAAAAATTTACTAAAAATTATACTATTGAATGAGAATCACAAAGAGAGAAAGACAATAAATTATAATTTATGAATTTGTAGTTCTCAAGTCTCCTTTCTAAGATCACTTCAATTTGTCTTTTCCACTCCTTTCTTCATTCTCCAACAAACAACCACGCTAGAGAAAAAAAGATCTTCATTCTCTATCCTCCAACAGAAAAACCCTAAATTCATTTTTTTTTTTGCAAGTGAGTACAAAATATTTTTTGGACCTCAAGACCTCAAGCACTTGATGTATGCATCTCCCTTTTGTAGATATATCTCAACTTTTAAATTTATCTTGACATTTTGATCACATATTATTTATGAAGAAATTTCTCCAACAGTAGCTACTGTAAGAGAATCCTTCAACCTCTCAAGTCCTATTATTTATAATATTTTCAAATATTTTTATAATATTATTTGTTTTCATATTTTTTATTGCATTATTTTGGATTTTTTTTATTATTATTTTGAATTTTTTATAATATTATTTTGATTTTTATAATATTATTTTGAATATTTTATAATATTTTTGTGAATATTTTATAATATTATTTTGATTTTTTATAATATTATTTATTTACAAAAGTTAGTTAAGCCCATTTTTTTTTGCTCCGCACATGCTTTGATGGGATATCAAATAAGATTAGGGGTCTTAATTTTTGACCTGACCCGATACGACCCGAAAATAAATGGATCGGGTACTGGTTTAATTTTTTTGATCCGAATTAGATCGGATCGGGTTCGGGTCAATCCGACCCGACCCGATCAGATTAATTATATTTTTTAAAGTAATTTTATGATTTAATACTAATTAAAACTTAAATATACACTAATTATATACTAATTAAGATTAATTATAAAATAATCAATATTTTATTGCTTAAAATTATATAAAATAATTAAGAAATATTTAATTATTTTACATGAATCTGGTCGGGTCGACCCGTGACCTGTCGGGTCGGGTATGGATCGAGATTTTTTGACTCGAATTTAATCGGGTTCGGATTCAGATCAAGATTTTTTGACCCGTAACGCACAGGTCATCCGTTCTACGCATAGCACCGTAGACAAACTCCACAATAAATTCATAAGTTCAAAAATATATTTATAAAGTTTTTTTTCTATTTTTAAGATCTTATTTGAATTTATATAAAGTTTGTTATCAAGATTATTTGTTCTCAATATCCCCACCCAAGTAATTATGTCAATCAAAGTAATTGTTCATAACATTTAAAAAAAATACTCTAATACAGCACTAGTTGAATTGCGTAGTTTTTGGTCTGTGATAAGTGATATGATTAGTAAATAAGAAGTCGCTAAATCGACATAATGAGGAGCGGAACTTAGGCCCCGGCTAGTGTTCTAAATTTAGACACGCCGTGGCCGGAAACGGTACGGAACGGTACAAACATGGCTGGAAACGGAACGGGTTAAGGCACGGTACGGGAACGGGAACGGTACTGTTCCGTGGCCGTGTCTTAACCGTGTCATGCCCGGCATGGTTAAGGTGTTAGACACGATACGGAACGGCACGGGTACCAGGCACGACACGAAACTGAACGGGGAGATTTGTATGATGAATTTAAAAATGCAAAATATAAAGTGTCATTAACTTATGATATTTGATCGGCTGGTAAACATGATAAGTCATATTGCACTGTTACTGCTTATTGGATCACTGATGATATCAACTTTGGGACATAGTTTTTAAATAAAAGATTACTTGCTTTTCGAGAACTGGAATATCCGCATGATGCATAATCAATTTTTAGGTTTGTGTTAAGTATCATTGAGGAATATCAATGTCGAGATAAAAAAATTTCTATTAGTTTCGATAATGCTAGTAATTGTAATGCCGCAATTAGACTTTTAACAAATATTCTCAAACCCATAATGAATGGTGCATTTTCCACACAAAATGTGCATGTCGTATTCTAAACTTAATTATGAAAGCTGGTATGGAAGTCGACCCAATTCAGAATTTGATCGGTAAGTACAAGGATGCTCTAAGGTATGTTGATTCGAGCATCCGAAAAAAATAGTATTTTGCAAAGTTGTGCAGGTCTATGGGTATTCAAAAAACAAAGATCCCTTGGGATGTCGACACTCGCTGGAACAACACATACCAGTTGTTGAGGAAAACATCTCATCTTAGACCAGCCTTGGAGCGTCATCTAAGTAGCACTCAACAGGGACAAGAGTAACTTCTAACACAAAATGAGTGACGCACATTGGAGCTAATGGTTCCGTTCTTAGAAATTTTTTATACCGCGACAGTAAGTCTTTTTGCATCTTACACACCGATATCGATCGCACTGTTGGAGGAGCTTGTAATCATTTCTGATTGGTATCAATGCCAACTAACCAAACTAACAGAAGAAGACATTTTATGGTATTCATTGGAACCGATGAAGGTAAAGTTCCTTAAATATTGGCGCGAAATACCCCCCATCACCATCGTTGGTCACGGTTCCGATAAGACACGGTAAGACACGTTTAGCACGATTAAGACACATGGAAACGACACGGTTGGTCACGGTTCCGATTAGACACAACACGAATAAAGCACGACATGATTAAGGCACGACACGCTAGACACGGCGTGCCTTATCCGTGTCGTGCCTCCTTCTATCATTTTTGGGCACGGCACGGCACGACACGAAAAAAAATAAAATAATAAAAGACACGGCACGGTACGACACGAAAGCACGACGTGTCCGAACACGACACGGTCCGACACGGCACGAATTTAGAACACTAGCCCCGGCACCCGAACGCCTCTCCATTCATTGAAAAAAATAAAAATTCCTCGTACTGAATTTTTTTCAGACACTTCCTATCAGTCATTTCTGATTTTACTGGATATAGTCACATGAGAAATATATTTAGCTTTTGGAAAGGTATGCGCAGGCGACACCTCGCTGGATATAATCACATGATTCGTGAATTATTTGTGAATAATTTATTTTTATCAATAGTCAAATATTTCATAAATAATTCCTCAGTTTAATATATAATACTTTTTTTGGGTCAAATTTTTTTATTCGTAAATTATTTGAAAAGAAACACATTATATATAATTTTAAATAGAATTTTATATTTTTATTATATTTTAAATATTTTATCGTTATAATATATTTTTTATTTATATTATATAAAACAAACTATTTTGAAATTATATCCATATTATATCTAAATGTCAAATTTTTAATCTCATCGAACATTTTTCAAATCAAGAATTTATTACTATAATGACAAGCGGCTAGCTAGGTAAGTTTCAACGGGCCATTACAAAAGAGAACACACAAGGTAAACCAGAGTACAATTCCTTGATTGAATTAAATATATTAAACTCTTCTCCTTGACGCAGAAAGTTGAAAGCTCCCTTCTTTGTCCCTAAATTGTGTTTTAGTTCCGTTTATGCCTGAGAACAATAATGAATTGTACCTAATATTTTGATGGTGAGGACCCTTGATAATAGTGATTATTATTATTACAACCTTGATAACATTTTTTCAAATAAATTAAAAAAGAAAAAAAGAAAACTTTTGCAAACATATTTTTGAACTTATAGATTTATTGTATTTCAAATTTTATAAAATTTCAGTATCCTTAATATTACATCAAAGCTCGTTAATTTAATTTGAACTGTTGAAAATGTTATGCAATTTTGACAGTCATTGATTAATTATGAAACGACACTCGAATTGGTTGAAAATTGAACATAATCAATTTATAAGTGTAGATTATGTTTGTAGAAGTTTTTTTTATTATTTGGAAATTATTATCAAAGTAAATAGTTACTGATGTTTTTTGTTCTATTTAATTTTTTTACCTGGATTTTAGTTACAATTATATTTAACTAAGCATATATAAATAGTACAGTAGTTTGTACATTTCATGTCTCTAGAGTACCATCATACCATGTTATATACAATATTAACTACATATTAAAGTCGGCAATTCCTTGCAGATAAGATTACTGAGAATATTGACATGATCCTCATCTCATATTTAAAAGAAAAGGTATAATTAAATCATTCAAAGAAGTATTATATTAAAGCCAACAATTCAATATTGTGTTATATTATGTTATATTATGTTATATTATGTTTTTAAGTAACATTTTTCTACAAACTTTGTCCTTTTTGCGGTCTATGCACTTATTATTAATAAATTCAACTAGGGGAAATCTCCGGTACTCTTTGCAACGAATGGGCAAGACACGTCTCACAGAGAAACCATACACATGGCATATGATTCCAGCATCGGCGTATCGATTTCTTGTGATACTCGTGTTAATTAATTGCATATAATTAATGTCAAGCCCACTATAAATAGGGGATGGCAATCAAGTTCTGTAATATTTCATCATTCTGTATGTACTAATTCTTGTTCACAATTTTTTTGTTACCTTCACCAAGAGAACCAAAGCGCAGATAAATATGCTTGTTATCAAAATTGAGAATCCTTTGGTATTTGGCATTGGTTTGTTAGGTGCATCTCTATCACTTTCTATATAGGCATTCCAAATATCATGTTTAAATGTTCTTTTAATTAACAACCTCATGTATACTTCTTCAATTAGTGAACCTAAGGACCTAAAGTGTGCCATTTATTTGTTATTCATTAATTAATTAGGACTTCAACAAATATCTTTCATTCCTTTTGGTGTCATTGTTCTAAACAGTATGAAATTTTCTTTTAATTCTAATTACAGGTAACGTATTATCATTTATGGTCTTCCTTGCCCCGTTGTAAGTTTTTATTTTATTTTATTTGTGCTTAAAACATTCTATTTATTACACTCTGATTTTGCTTTTTCATAGCTAGTTAATTATATCAACCACCCCCCCCCCCCCGAAAAAAAAAATGCATTATTGAGCCGGTACTGTTAAAAATGAATGCCAAACCAGGAACAATTTCTATATCCATGCATGATTCATTATAAGTTAAAAGTGCCTTCACTTATCTTTATTTTTTTTATTGTTGAAGGCCAACATTTTACAGGGTGTACAAGAAGAAATCAACCGAGTCATTTCACTCACTGCCATACATTGTTGCTTTGTTTAGTGCCATGCTATGGTTGTACTATGCCATCCTCACAAAGGATGTACTTCTTCTCACCATTAATGGCACTGCATGCGTGTTTGAGTCTATCTACCTTGCAATCTTCATTGTTTATGCTCCCAGAGATGCCTTGGTACGATACCTTATCTCTGGCATTTTGCTTATATATATATATATATATATATATATATATATATATATATATATATAATGCAATAAGACTTTATTAATTCTGTTACCAATATAACATGTAATTTTTTATTTTTTTTTCTATGTAGGTATTTGCAATGAAGCTGATTTCGATTCTAAATATTGTGTTGTACGGATGTTTGGTTGTTTTTTCTCTTCTGTTTCTCGAAGGAAAGAGGAGGATTGAAACAATGGGAACAATTTCTGCCTCATTGGCTGTTTGTGTCTTTGTAGCTCCTCTTAGTGTTATTGTAAGATCAATACAAATTAACACATAAAATGCATTAATTTCTGTCAGTTTTTTTTTCCAATTATACAGTCGTATATAAGAAGTTATAGATTTTCATGAACAAGTTTTCATAAGTCGTTTTATTGTTAATTTGTTGCAGAAACACGTGATAAAGACTAAGAGTGTGGAGTACATGCCTTTTTCTTTATCATTATTTCTCACACTAAGTGCAATTGCCTGGTTTTGCTACGGCCTTCTAAGGAGAGACACTTTTGTCGCTGTAAGGGAAACTTATAGATTTTTTTTTTGTGCTAAGTCTTTTTTTTTTCTGACAGGCTGACATGTTTCTCTTTCCAATTTAAATAAAACAACAAAGAAAATACGCGCATAAAAGCAACACATATAATAAATTCCTCTAATATATTCCTTTCTCCCGTTTTGGTAAAATTAACAATCTTTTCATTTTTTTTTGTTGAACTTAGATACCAAATGTCATCGGCTTTATGTTCGGCACAGCACAAATGGTTCTATATTTCATATATAGAACTCTAAATGCAAAGAAGGGAGAATCAATCGCACATGTAGTGGACTTACAGATGTATGAAACAACTAATGCAATTGTCAATGCTGAAATTGACACAACTAATTATGACACTGTTGAAGCTGATAAGAAACCGGAGGTGTAGGAAGTTAATTAACTCTTTTATCTTTGCTTCTTTTAGGAGTATTAATTTAATCCTGGTGGTGTAGAGTGCACCATTGGCGCATGGTTTATGGAATGTTGTGTTGTATCACTTTATGTTTGAATAATATTTATCATGTATTTTTTTTTGGAATTCCTTGTACGTAATTGTTTAGGCTGCGTTAGATACTTGGATTAAAAGGTTGAAATCGAAAAAAAAATGGCACAATTAACCTCGGGCAGGAGTCGTGCTTATTCGTCTCGTCTTGTGGGGGCACTGACAAGAATTGGCAGGTTACAAAGCCCATGACAATGGAGTCTTGACCCAAAATAATTGTTTTCTGGACAGCCCCCAAGAGAGATCAAATTAATTGTGTCAGAAGAGAGATCAAATTTAAAAAAAACTACAACATTATCTCTGAAAACAAATTAATTTATAAGTTACTGCATATGTTGAAGTTTTTCTTTATATTTATCGGAGAATTTATTGTCAGAATTGTCAGGTAGTTAATCATTTTCATTGTTCCTTATATCTTAAAATCTATACTATTATATAAAGCATCTAAGAATTGGAGGGTCCATTTTTTGTCATTGTAAATTTTTATTATACCCATTTTATCCCTCAATTAGACGGATAATATTTATTGTTGGTTGATTGAACGTATGTGATCGCGTCCATTGATCCCCTCTTTCTCTCCATTTCTTTCCCTTATATACTATTATTTCCATAATTTTTATTTTTTATTTAGAAACTTTGTGCATATTTGGTAAGAAATTAATGGTGATAATATATGTTAGAATAATTTACTTTTCTTGCCATAAAAATCATGAATCATTAACTCATATTGTGCAAAAATCTCATCCAAGATTAAATATAGTCTTTATTATATGTTTTCTCTATAATTTGGTGAATTTTTAATTTAATATTAGATAAATATGAATTTTTTTATCTTATAATATTTTAATGTTTAAATAAAAAATTCTGCTGCAACGCGCGGGTATATAGCTAGTATATATAGAGCATCTACGAATTGGAGGGTCCATTTTTTATCATGGTAATTTTTTATTATACCTGTTTTATCCCTCAATTAGACGGATAATATTTATTTTTGGTTGATCGAACGTATGTGATCGCGTCCATTGATCCCCTCTTTCTCTCCATTTATTTTCCTTATATACTATTATTTCCATAATATTATTTTTTTAATTTAGCAACCTTGTGTATATTTGGTAAGAAATTAATAGTGATAATATATGTTAGAATAATTTATTTTTCTTGCCATAAAAATAATGAATCATTAACACATATTGTGCAAAAATCTCATCCAAGATTAAATATAGTATTTATTATAGGTTTTCTCTATAATTTGGTGAATTTATAATTTAATATTAGATACATATGAATTTTTTTATCTTCTAATATTTTAATATTTAAATAAAATAGTCTGCTGTAATGCGCGGGTATATAGCTAGTATTTTAAAACATATATAGAATATAAATGTGAAATCTAACATTATAAACATGATCTATATGGTAGATGTATGGTGTCTATAACAGTGATGACATTTCATTCATGCTCATCATTAATCAGGTGACTTTGAAATTTAAATATTCCTATGCATCGACAATTGTTGATATATCATTAAACGGATATTTTAATTGTACAAAATTTTGTAATTAGTCTATTTTTTTTCTTTTTTTGAAAAAAAAAATGATGAGGGCTAAGCCTCTCAACTTCAAAATGTTCTTAAAAGACGGTTAGTGTTGTGATCAAGAATGTACACAATTATGATTAAGGAATTAATCATAAAATTATTAAATTATTTCAGAATAAAAAAGATCGACAAGGATCACACACTTCTACCTTAGATTTATCGACACAGGGACAATTATTATTTGAGGATTGTAATATAGTAATTACTAATATCTTCTATTATTTAGATGATTATAATGCACATTGTTAGTTGATGCTTATAATCTATCGGGTTGAAAGAGTTTTTAATTCTATTGCTAAATAATATAGATTCCATAGAACCACAATGAAAAAAAATATATATTATAATAGCTTCTTAATTTATTTAATATGTTAGATATGTCACATAAACATGATTCCCAACCTAAACATGAGATTCATCATAGATATTTGTTAGATCTTATTAAAGAGTTTAATTACAATTCAAATATCACAAAATTGGAAGTTGAGGCCGGATGCAACCTGGCTACAATTGAACTCAGGCCACAGAAAAGTTTAAGGCCGCATGGAAGCCACAATAAGCCAACCATGTGGGCTGAAATTGGACTATATAGTAGGTTTGTAAGGATCTGTATTCTCTGTGGAGAATTTTCATGCGAAGATCTCCGCAGAGAAATCACAACGGCTGTTGGGAAGTCTAAACATGATTTTTGATGTACAAGATTGTTTATTACTGTTCAAAAGAACCACATCTGCGGAGCTTTTTCAGCTCCCAAGATGATATCAGTTCAGGTTTGTAGGTGATTTTTGCACGATTTTCACTTATTTCAAGAAACCAAAGTGCTTGATTGTTCAGAAAATTGTGAAAAATCACTATAACGTGCGAACAACTCTATCTATTGTTTGAACGTCATAAAAAGGATTCTCCTTCATTTTGAACTGATCAATCTTGTTTCAGAGAGTCAAACTATACTGATATTTAAACTTTTTTTTTCATTTAATATCTCATGTGTTGAGAACCCAACAACTTAGAAACAAAAGATAAGTAGCGGATCAATACTTCCTAGCAAGAGGGTGGTTCAGTGTTTTGAGTCAGATTTTTGATGGATATCGATGGAGGACTTCTCGATTAGAGTCTTGAAGATGGTGCACACATCAGTCATCCCTGAAGTACGAGATAGAATTTTAAGCACGCTTCAAAAGTATATTTATGTTTGAAATAAGATTTTGTTTGACTTTGATTGTCCTTTAGCACTTTTAATTAAAAATTTTAAAAGTCTGCATACTTGAGTACCATAAAGCACCAAGGACCTCATCCAAATTTGAAACCCACAAACTCACATACTGTGATTATTATTTTTGTCCCTAGACTAAACCTAATTTTCTATTATTAGTTTATATTTATACATTTCTTTATCTATTTATAAAATTATTTTTAAGTTTGAATAACATTAGAATTTATTTGAAAAATCATTATCATAGCTGTCAACATAATATGGCCACTTGTCCACTGATCCCTCGTTATAACACAAGTATTGTGGTCTTCTCTACCGTTTAAATTTAAGTTTAGATTTGTGTCATCTAATTTGGTTGCAACTTATTTCAAGTCGGTACCGTTTCTGCTTTTGGTGTTGTGCTAATAAATTGTTGAATTGGATTGGATCGGATCATATTTTTGTACTGCAGGTTCAATTAAGATTTGCCATGCAATGTTTATAAAGACGAAAGATTTCGTACTCGCAATGTGCTGCAAATTTTCACTAAATTTTTTTATATATATTTTTATTTTTTTTAAATAGGGATTATCATTAACTCTGATGTTTTTTTTTTATTTTTATATGTTTTAATCTAATGGAATGGAATACTTTAACACAAAAGAGAACATTTATATAGTCCCATGTGACAGGATTTATGCCCTAAGCACAGTTATCTCTGGACAAACCAGTATAAAACAGTCCTCCATCGTTGATTCCTTTATGCAATGTAAATGTATTGTTGGGTGGTTATGCAACGTATTGTTTTGGTTGATTTATGCAGTGCATTATTTTTTTGTTGATTCCGTTATTATAACCCCCACATATTTCGGATCCAATAAAATTTTGGGTCAATTGGAGTTCAGAATGACAGAACCAGGTCTAATTCGTACAATTTTTGCCCATCATTTCAGAAGCAGATCTAAAATATGAGAATCATATCTTCGGTGGCGACACAGACCTCAAGCGATATTCAAGAACTCAACAACTTCGGAAGCTCATTAACGTGAAAACGTATTTGCTATTATATTTTTTTTTATGAAAGCAAGGTTCTAAAAATAGTGCGTTATAACAGCGTTATTGGGTTTTTTAATCTCAAAAGTTATGTTATGAATCAATATTATATTGTGTCAAGCTATGATCGCTATAGTGAGAATAAAATAAAAGCATAGCATGTCATTCAACATAATTTATTTTTTATTTAAAATTGATTTTATATAATTTGAGATGCCCAAACTTATGTAATTATAGTATTACGGTCATTTTAATGAACAAAATTATATTATTTACGATTGTTTATATTATTTTGAATAGAAAAATTATTTAATTTTTACGGTATCAATGATATTTTGAATAATAACTTTGGTTTTGTGTTGATTAATTATAAATTTATAACTCCTTAATAAATTTATTGTTATGTAGTTACTCTGTAAAACTCTAATTTATATAAAAATTAATAAAAATATATATTGTACTTTTTAAATTAGAGAAAATATAATGCATGATATATTCCGCTATAGTACGTCATAGCGCGATAGTTTTTTTATAACACCGTCGCGATGACGCGATAATTATTATTTTGATAGTGATTTTTGTTATATATATATGATGAGTGAGTCTCGTTATTTAAATCAGACTGTTCAAATCTCATTCTCAGAAATTATAACAATGATGACGGCATTTTTTATGTGAAAATAAATGCAGATCGCATTAACGTGCTTAACATTTTGGGGTCACTTAGATATGGTGAATCGCCATACGGAATGAAGTGTTCAACCAGCCTCGGGGAATCAAAATCTTGCATGATTGTAAAAGTAAACCGTCAAAAAGTTGAGATTCTCGTAGCTTTTACCACCAGGAAAATAAATTAAAAAAAAAACACGGAGCAAACTTGACCAGCGAATTGTCGTAAAAACCGGGCATTCAAACACCTTTCAGTCTTGTTGGTTCTTGTAGACCAGGTTCACTGAAACTATTACCCCAGAGCTTTGGCGGGTACAAACTACACGGACCAAACCGTATAGCGGTTTATTGGACACGGTCTGGAAATAAATGTCTAATTAGAATCCTAGTTAATTTTAGGTTAAGGCATTAAGGGCTCAAGGCTAATATGGGACCCGCATTCGAAGAAATGGTCCATTTATCAGATCAAAGAGACGAGATCTAGAAACTAAATAATAATAATAAAACACTCGCAGGCCAAACCGACACACACATTAGCTCAGAGCTGAGAGAGAGAGAGAGAGAAGAGATCGAATCGCACTGGTATAGAGGGGTTCTCTCTTCCTTTCTATAGTACTAAATCGACATTGCACTGCGATCGTTCGCATATCCCGAAGTTTCGCGAAGCTTTTAGAGGGGTCATGGAGCAACCGACCGTCCGCAAGACGGTCGCAATAGAGGGCAGCCATGGGGGCCCTAATACTGCACTTGAAGGTACTCTTCTTGTGTGGTTTCCTTTCAAGTTGCTCTTTTATTTCTTTAGGAATTGTTAGATAGTGTCGATTTGGGGCTGTCAGCAGTTAGGTTTTATATGAGGTTTATGGAATCTGTTGCTAGTTTTCAATTGATGCAAGTTTCTTTTCGAATTTATAATCTTTTCTTTCGGTCGAATCAACGCGGATACTCAGACTTCAAAATTATTTTTGTTTTGACTAATAATCAGTGCATTAGGTTCTTGTTGTGTTACTTGAGCTGTGATTGTAAAATTTGACTGAGTTGTTCTCTGTTTTGACCTGTTCTTTTGGAATGATTCGAGTCCATGTGAAATGCACTTAGTTCTTTGTTTGCACTTAATAGAACCAATGAGGAGGCTGGAAATAGGAGATGGTGCATCCAATTTACCAGAGCGACCTGGTGAGCCTGATTGTGTTTATTATCTTCGTAATGGATCTTGTGGCTATGGTGACAAGTGCCGGTACAATCATCCACGTGGCAGTAACTTGTCGGTAAGGAAGTGCATATTCATTTATTACTGTCTTGTAGGCATTACACCTGTTAATTCTCAATGTTCAAATTATTTTTTTAACCTCAATGATATCCTTAATAAAACAAATTCTGTTCAAGTTGACCAAATTAAAGTTGTATGATTGGCACAGTGGCTTCATAAGAAAACTTATATTTTTAATTATGAGAGAACACATTTGAAGCGTCTGACTATTGTTGAATGATTTTCCCATTGCTGAAGCTATCTGGAGCTGAAGAATTTCCTGAGCGACCAGGGCAACCTGTCTGTGAGGTTTTTGTTTTTTATTTTTAAAATCTAATGTTTTATCTCATTCTCATGCAACATTTTATTGATGCTGGCATTTAACCGTTAATTATAGTTCTATATGAAAAACGGGACTTGCAAGTTCGGGTCTGCATGCAAGTATAACCACCCAAAGCAAGATAGCCGACCAGCTCAACAGCTCGTCACATTAAATAGTTTTGGATTTCCACTTAGACCGGTTAGTTTTGTATAAACTCTTTGATATGTTTGCTACTGGATAATTTCCTTTGCTTTGCTGTACAGGTGGTTATTTGTGAGCATAGCACTAATGAAATTTAGCAGTAATTTTGTTGTTCGGTTTGCGTATATGTTGAATTTTAATTAAATATGCACCTTGCTGCATACAAGTATCAGTCTGGCTTGTAGCTGTATTTTTGTTATTCAAGAAAGGTTGAAGTTCACTCTATTTCCAGAACATTTTTAATACATACAGCTAGGCTGCTTGCCAACATTTTATTTAATCCTGGAAATAACATTCAATTTATGTTCAACAGCCTCGAACTACAATTTCACAACCATTAGCTCCCATCCAATGTTAACCACAAATTTCTATTAAGACGGTTAAATATTTCACAGGAAATGATAAATACCCTTGAATCATTCATTTTCATTTCTCTTTCTTTGAGATGAAGATGGGGGATCATGGAACCCGGCTTTCAACGCACAATGGATCCCCCAAACCAGGTTTCAAACTTGGGACCTTCCACAGATGGCAACCTTAACCACCAGACCAAAGGCTGATTCTCCAATGAACCATCATTTTTTTGCCATTCTAAACTGAAATCATGGTATCAAAATTCTGAAATTAGGATAATCATAGTCAAACCAACACGCCCTATCTTCTTAATTGTAATATGTAGAAGATAAAAGGTTGGTTTTGCTGAATGTTGTAAGATTTGAAGAAAAGTTAATGTTGATATATTACTATGTGATGTGTAATGATTTAACCCAATATTAAATGTATTGCAAAAGGTTCCCATAAAGTTGTGGCAATTGACAATAGAAATTTTATACCAGGGGGAGAAAGAGTGCAACTACTATCTGAAAACAGGCAACTGCAAATATAACTCAGCATGCAAGTTCCACCATCCAGAGAAAGCTCTGACAAGCCAGGCCCCATCTTCAGCATCATTACCAATGAACTATTCAGCTGTTCAGTCATCATCTGTCATCACACAAGTCCTATACCCACCTCTGCCAAGTATGAACATGAATTTAAATGTTGGGAGATATCCTGTACTGTCGAGAAATTATGGTGCTATGTTGATGCCACCAGGTGTGGTGCCAGCTCCAGGATGGAACCCCTATCTGGTACATTTTTTTTAAATTTTCATTTCTTTCATTTATATTTGTTTACACACAATACAATTATTCCTTGTAACTTTAATTTTGGTCAATCTTTTCTACATATCTTGCTAAATGAATGTTGGTAATGGTGCTCTCTGGTTGCTGTATTGTATGACTAAATCCCTATTTTGCCCAACTCCTTGAAGATCCTCTGTTGAACATAATAAGTACCTAAAGAAAGAAAATCTGATGCGAAGAAATGTGAGCAAGTTTTCAATATATTCTGTCAACAAGGTTTTTAATTGTAAATAGGGATCCGTCAGTCCTTTATTAGCATCATCAGGTCAGCAGCTGGTACAAGCAACACCATTTTATAACTTGCAACAGCAAGTACCTCCACCTGTACCTCATAATCCTTATGAAGTACCTCCTCTGCCTGTGGTGCCGTCCCTGATGGGACCTGCATGCAGTGGTCCAAGAGATCAATTCTCACTCTTGCCACAGAGGCCAGGACAGGCTGAGTGCCATCATTTCATCAACAAAGGTTATTGCAAATATGGGACAAGTTGTCGATACCATCATCCAGTGCCATCTGACCTGAACCTCCAGAAAACTAATTGTGTGCTGAGTCCTATCGGACTCCCTCTTCGACAGGTACCTCTCTCTCTCTCTCTCTCTCTCTCTCCCTCCCTCCCTCTCTCAGAAAAGCTTTGATTTTTCATATTCCTGGAAGGTTTATTTCCGCTTGCACTCTTTAACATAAAAACTGCTGTACAAGATATGTGGTAGTTTGTACTCAGTAGTTAAGTACTAATCATTCACTTATTTAATTTTTATTGTTGATTCTTTCTTGTTTTATTGTTTTTTCTATGTTGATTCTGCATCATAAGGTGACTAATATCTATAGAAGTTTGGTAGGTCATGGGTTACCATGCTGGTTGGTTACCACTGGGCATTTCCTTATTTTCCTTTTTATATTTTGGCATTTCCATATTGCAGAGTAGTAAGTTACGTGGAAAAATCATTACTACTATTGAACAGGATTTGTACCAAACGGATCATTAGTTCATTACTGTATATATATTTTTTTGTACTGTTAACTCCACGCTTATTGTGCCAGGGTGCTCAGCCTTGCAACTACTATGCAAAACATGGGGTCTGCAAATATGGGCCCACTTGTAAGTTTGATCATCCAATGGGAACCCTCAGCTACACCCCTTCAACATCGTCCCTCTCAGCTCTATCAGACATGCCAATCTTTCCAGTCAACCTTCCCTACACAACCGCCGGTGGAGATATCCAGTCTGACATGTCGTCCAGTACTGAGTCTGTCTCTCCACAACTGACTTTCTCAGTAACTGTAAGCAGTTGTGGCTCCAATGCACCTGTTAGTGTTGGTAGCTCATTTTCAAATTGAAAGATGAGCTAAATGGAGATCCTAACGATGTTGTACTACAGGGTTTTTAGATGTGAGAAAACATGAAAGAGATGTCCAGCTCTCTGCTCATCTCAATTTTGTGAGCCAAGTTATCAATTAGAGAGCCTAATGCTGATTAATATTGGGAACAAGTCGAGCACAAGGGAATATCACTGTTGGTCTTTTGTAAATTCTTGCTCAAACTTTTAATTTTTAAATTATGTCAAGGTATATTCAGAAGGCTACTGAGTTCCACTGTAATAATTTCTCGAATTATTCAAGAGAGATTATTCATCCCCAGTGCATGGTAATTTGTCTTTTCTTTACCTCTGCTTCTTATTCTGTACACATCCTTGTCCCACCCCCGCCCAAATTAGTTATTAACAGTGCGGAGCTTCAAGAGAAAATTAAGGAGGCAGAAAATTATTTTAGTGATCTAAATTACGGTCTAATTACTACACGGACAAGTCGGCAAGGTATTGATGGTCTAATTTTGCTTGTTGAATAGTTTAGTTACAAAATGACAAATTAAAACTTAATTATATAGTCTAATACTCTAACATAGGAGGGGGCAGACCCAATAGATAAATCACTCATTATTTTATTACCTCTTCTATTTTTTTTTTTCAAAATGATAGGGGCTGCAACCTAGTGTCACCTGATAGAGCTCCGCCATTGGTTATTAATTTAAAATTGTGCTTCTTATTAAACATCATCTAATTCTACAACAGTTTAAATTTTTATTGAATTTTTACAGTTAATATTAATCATCGGATTAAATTATTTTTTAAATAGTATTATTAATATTAATCATCGGATTAAATTATTTTTAAATAGTATTATTATATGTATGTTCATTTGTGTTTAAATTATAATTTTTTTTTTTCAATTTTAATTGTTACATAAAATAATAAAGTAGTATAATTGCTCTAATTTATTTTTTCCTTTAAATTCATCTCATTTATGAATATTAATTTTTCTTAAATTTTGAATTTAAATTCATCTCATTTATGAATATTAATTTTTCTTAAATTTTGAATGATAACTTTCCTCTTAATTTTGCATTCGTTTTACATTATTTTGTATTCATGATTAAAATTTACATTAATTGCTATATATTTTTATTTGTTATGTCCTTTGTTTTTTGATGAAAATTTAAAATTTTGTGTTTCTAAAAATCATCATCCATAGGAATACGGACGAAATATTAGTATCACCATGGATACAAAACACTGCGCACTTGAGAACCGAGGTTTTCATGGGTAAATATAACACTTAGCGCACTTGAGAACCGAGGTTTTAATGGGCAAATATAACACTTAGCGCACTTGAATGTTAGTTTTTCAAAACTAAAGTACCGTTCTTATGCAACATCTACACAAGCACAATTATATAGTAAGCTAACACAGAATTTCATCGACCCAAAATGAAAACGCAAGCACATTGTTAAAAAAAACTATGTTTTGATTTTTTCTGAAAACCTTGGTTCTTGTTAAATCCATTTCCATTGATATGTTTAGTGCGAAAATTCACTCTGTATATCTTATGAATGGATAAGATGTCTCCATAATAATGGAAAAAGTTTCTGTACTTAAGACTACTCGATTGATTTGGCTATTCGATCCAATTGTACAGAAAGAATCGTATGATAAATCAAGATGATTAAACGGACCAATAAACTAATAAATCATAGAAAAAAGTTTGAAGTCGTCAAGAGTACTGCCCAGCATTTTTCTCGTATGTATAAAATTGCAATCATATTAGCCAGTTTTTAGTAATAATAAATTTTATTAAATTAATATTATTAAAACTAAGAGTGAGAAACGTACAATTTTAAATATATAAATGGCAGCGCGCCACTGTCAGTGGCGCGTTTCGTTCAAATCCCGCGCAAGTGAGATGGAGAGACGCTGCGCGTTTTGTATATATAAGAAGCAAACGCGCCACTGCCAGTGGCGCGTTTAAAACGCGTCACTGCCAGTGGCGCGTTTAAAACGCGTCATTGCCAGTGGCACGCTGTCATTCGTATATTTGAAATTTTACGTTTCTCACACTTATTTTTAATAATATTAATTTAATAAAACTTATTATTACTAAAAACTGCATATTAGCAGAGGCTATGGCCATTCAGGATGATTGTGAATTGTGAACCCGAGTGTTGGCTGGCAGCCAGGTGAGAATAGACGCAGCTTTTCGTACATAAACATCCTGTGCATGTACTCGCGTTTAGCTCCTTGAACAACTTCGTATCATTTAATACCACAAAAGCAGCGGTAATCGGACTTTCCAGACAGTGGGAGGTTTCTGGAAAATCACATCCTCTGCGTTAGACATAATCTACAAGACCGAACATTTAAATTCAGTCTTTTCGTTGACAAATTCAGTTCTTATCCGACCCCTTTCTAATTCGGTCCAACTATTTTCTCTTGTAAGTTTCAGATTTAAAAAGGATCGGATTTAATAAATTCGGTCCGGTTTTTATTAAATTCGTATTTTAAATCCGATCCGATTTTTATCAAACTCGACACTTAACAAATCTGATTCTGTCTTTATCAAATTCGGTATTTTTTAAACTCTTAAGTTCTTTTTAAAGTCGATATTTTTTAAACTCTTATGTTCTAATTTTATTTAAAAATCACAAAATATTTAACAAAAATAGTTCTCTACATTTATTGTCATAAATTTGTTTTATTTTTTAAATATTTTGTGTTGTACTTTAGTTATAATTAAAAAATCTAAAAAAAATAAAAAATAATAAAAATTCTTTTCAAATCCAGTTCATATCCGACATTAAGGTCCGAAGGGTTCTCAAAGATATGTATCAACTCCTGCATCTAAATCTGAACCGTATAAATCAATCCGATAGCTAGAGTAAAAGTTATGATACATTTGTTGTCTTAGAAAAAATAATATATGGAGAGCTGGAAATGTACTTTTTGAACTGCAAAAAGACTACAGTGAAATTCACTAATTCACATAAAAATGTCAACATATTGTAACCATCGTCCTCGCGAAAATGAGCAGAAATATACTGCAAAAGAAAATTATGTTGAAATGTAAGGACATTCTGCAAGCTTAGCTAGTGATCTTCCACGGTGTGGAAGTGTGGTATGCACGCTGATAGTTAGTGCCTTACAACGCCTGGATATAACCAGAGATGCAGAACGATGGTAAATAACACCGAAATGATAGATAAAATTCAGGATCTATAATTCATAGACTTAACACTCACGTGGAGTATGCTTTCACTTTACGAGACTGTCATCAATATGGAGTGAAAATACTCTACGTTACTGTCACTCACGTAGCGTGACTGAATTTTAAATTTTATTTTATTTTTCTCCTCTATGTCTCTCACATTGAACTGAATAAAGAAAATTGACTCCACGTTGGTGGCAAAACGTGGAGTGCTCTCACTTCACGTGGGTGGTAGTCTCGTGGAGTGAAAGCACTCCATGTAGGTGCTAAGTCCGTGAAGTGTAGATTTCGAATTTTATCTATAATTTATCTCAATATTTAATTTTAATTTTAATTTTATTTATATATAAAAATTTCGGAAATAACATTCAAAGTAAAGGGGAAAAAGTGTACATTTGTGAGCATAGCGGAGTATTTTTTTTAATACTTCTTTTCATATAACAGATATATGTCAAAAAAATTTTACTACAACTTTTTTATACATCATAAAAATGATTTTTTTCTGTTATTAAAGTTCTAAAAATGACACATTGTAATTACTCATGTTGTGGAATGACATAGCATATCACGAAATGTCACGATCCGTGTTTAATATATGATGTGTCTCATGTGTTGCATGTCATGTCCTTTCACATGATGTCTCTTGTTAACTAAAATTAGCATGTCATGTCATATAAATTTGTCTAAAAACGTTACAATACATTAGTGTATTAAAAATACCCGACCGGGTCAGACCCGACCCGTCCGACCCGTGGCCGCGACCCGCCCCGACCCGTCCCGTGCTCAAACCCGTCGGACCCGTGACCCGTTAGAACCGACGGGTCTAGCACGGGCGCGGGCAAAAAAATTTGAAAAAAACCCGTCTTAGACCCGACCCGTTTTAGACCCGTCCCGACCCGACCCGACCCGCCAAACCCGGGATAACCCGTGCCCGACCCGCCCCGACCCGACCCGGGAAACCCGGGAATAAAACCCGGGAAACCCGGGAATAAAACCCGTCCGACCCGACCCACTTTACCCGTCCAACCCGACCCGTCCGACCCGTTAAACCCGCTGTAATTCAAAAAAATTCAAAAAAATTCAAAAAAATTCAAAAAAAATCGGAAAAAATCAGAAAAAAATAAAAGTTTTATTTTTTTTAATATTTTTAGTGTTTATTTTTTATTTTTTCGGATTTTTTTAGAATTTATTTGGATTTTTCAGAATTTAAAAAAAAAAAAAAAATTTTGACCCGCCGACCCGTCCCACCCGTCCCGACCCGCCCCGGCGTTGGACCCGCCCCGTCCCGACCCGCCGACCCGTCCAACCCGACGGGTCTAGGACGGGTCGCGGCCAAACCCCCCGAATTGGACCCGTGCTAACCCGCCCCGCCGTAACCCGTTGACCCGTCCCGACCCGTCCCGTCAAAACCCGCCGACCCGCCATAACCCGTCCCGACCCGACCCGACCCGTCCCGATTTTAATACACTACAATACATCATGTAATACGGCACGTGACTACATCAAAACATACAAATAAAAGATAAAATTAAAAAAAAAAATCATGATTAAACGTAGCCAACATTAAACATGCAGGACATCACATAAAATGTCATACATATATCAAATCACATCTTGAAGTGACATATCATGAATTCATGATATAACACTGCATTTCTTTATGATCTATCTTACGAGTACTATGCTCTAAGCATAATGTATGATGTATCTTCCAGTCTTCCCTCTATTTTTTGACACATCACATCACTTTTTATGTGAAAAAATATTTTAATCATACATATATATGATCGAGACGTACTTGTTTTTTCATGGAACTTCACATTTTTTTTATTCGCTATCCTTCATAATTACTGGCCGAATGTGAGGTCCAAGTAGAGAATTGTGATTTCCTCCCCTTAGCCTTACTGATGAAATTGGAATTATTTATAGGACAAGGAGAAGTGTTGATAAACTCAAAAGTATTACATTTTTGGCATTTTGCCATAAGATAGGGTTTTCCGAAGGGACTTAACCGACTAGGGACCCTATCATTATGATTTCAAACAGAGGGATATCACGCTGCTAATTTTAGTTATATCCGATATATCCATACTAATAATTTATTTTAAAATTTAATATTTAAATTTTAAATTTAAAAGATTTTATTTTTTTTATGATAGATATATACTCATAAAATTTTAAAATTTTGAAAATGATTGTATGCTATAACAAATGATAACAACATGAATGTATAAAAAATAATCAATCATAATTAACTAGATTCACTCATTTTATTACCATTTGAACTAACATAAAATAACCTCTAAAAATAAAAAAAAATATTCACATTTATCTATTATAAAAATTAACAAATCGATGGTTTATAATCAATATTTCAGTATTAAAATTTGAAATATAAATAAGAAATAATTAAATGAAATTGGAGCATCAGATCCTTCTCTTTTATATATATGATAATAATATTAATACCTTTCAATATAACTTTTCTGGTGAAAACAAAAAGTGCATTTTCCGAGGGGAAATACGAGGTAATAACATAACGTGATTGCAACTTTATATTTACGTGGATAATGCTAGGCCCTGTCAAGCGATTTTTTTTTAAATATTATTAATAATATTAAGAATTAAATATTTAAAAAATATATAAAATTTAAAATCTACTTCGAACACAACTTCCACTTACGTTTTCATCAGATTTTTTTTTTCCGAAAAATTAAAAAATATATATATAGAAAATTATTTGGAGCTCAACCCCACCTGCGCTCGGCACACGGCTCCACATCATTTCTGAAAAAATATAAAATATATATATTTTGAGACCGCACCTACCAACTGCACTCTCAGTTTCTCCCATTTTCGAAATCATGAGAGCAGAAATTAGATTAAAATATTTAGCGTATTCTGAAAACGCGTATGGAGGTTGAAGTCCCAATTTTTTTTTTATTTTTAAAATAAAATATGAGACCACAGACAGGGCGCAGCTTCTGGGAACACAAATGAGAGTTGCTCTCCCATAACTTTTTTTTTTTTTGTAAATGAAAAATCTACTGAGAATGCAGTTAGAAATAGATTTAAATTTCAGATATCTTTTTCCTAAATATTTAATCATTAATATTATTAATAATATTTAAAAAAATTCGGCCTGTAAAGCCCATAATAATACTAATAATTATGTTGATATAGAATTGTAGCAACATCAAGACCCACAAGATCGTTAATAAATAAATTCACATCTAACAAACAAATTAAAAATCATTGTAATCAAATTAGTTACTTCCTGAACAGAGTCGATTTACAAAGAACAAAGTTTATTATAACAACTAAAATGTTTTGGAAGAATGTACCTAATCCACAGTTACAAAGAACAAAGTCACCCCACACGTAAAAGATGGATAACTAGACCAGCTGACTCAGACAAGGAGAATAACGACTGAAATCTAAGACAAGCTATTTGCAAAAGTTAATGTTACATCAAAAACTTCTAGTCCCTAATAGAATCACAGATGTATTTTTTTTCCTACTATATTGGAGGCTCCTCAATCATGATTTAGAGTTCTTTTGCTTCTTAAGCTCCTAGAGAAAAAAAAATGTAACCATATAATATCAATAATAATCAAGCAATATCACTAAATATGGCTCACTGAAGTATCAAAATAGCAGTCTGGTACCTTCTTCTTTTTGAGCCTTTTCTTTTCCTTTTTCTTATTCCTTTTCTGTCTTTTCTTTGTTTCATCCCCAGGCTCTTCAATATCTCCAGAAAACTGAAATATTCATTTAGTGACCCTACAATATTTAGATGTTTTAAAGGTATTAAAAGAATTTTACTAATTAACTGACAAATGAAGCAAGAACCTTAGTCTTTTTCCTTTTTCTTTTCTTATTATTTATTTCTGCAACTTCATCTCGGCCATCCCCGTAAACCTGCAAAGTATTACTTCCATCATCACATATCTCAAATAATTGCAAAATAAAGTCAGATGAACCAAATATATATATATATAGACACCTCTGATGAATCTTCAAAAGATGCAACATGACGCACATTTCTTCCAGATGTTGAAGGCCCTGAAAAATATACAATTCATACACACAATTTTACTTGAGATAATGCTCCATTAATAAAGCTGTATCTACATCCAATAGAATAATGACTATGTAATAAACTGAAACAGAACTTGATCTCAAAATTACTTTTATTTAAAGTCAATGTCAAGATCAATATATATTCTAAAACTAACTTGACCTGCTTGAACCCAGTTCATCCTAAATCTGCCAAACCCAGAAACTCCAAATAGCACAAAAGTTGGCTATCTTTTTTTTATTTTTCTCTCACACAACCAAAAAGACTTTAAAGCAAACAACCAACCGCAGGGGCGGAACCAGAAACGATCGGTAGGGGGTGCCCGGGCCAAGGAAATAGGGTGCCCAGGTCAAGAAAAACTTTATTTTTCACTACACTAAGAAGGATAAGCTTTATTTTTTAATGGGTGAAGGGAGTGCCCGGACGTCGGCTGGCACCGACCACAGTTCCGCCCCTGACCTACTGATCTAACCCAACTCAAAGCAACACAAAACTTCAAAACATCTTAAGGTGGTATAGTATGAAAAATCTATCACGAGTATTTCCTGTGAAGAAAAATATGAATTAAGTGATTGACTTACTGCTGCTAGCTTTCACAGTTTCTTTAGCATTTTCCACAGCCAACTCTAGCAAGTCTGGGTTGATAGACATTAGTCCATCAGGTTGCTGAAGCTTCCTTTCCAAAAATTTTGCCAAGGCCGCAGCTTTGTTTGTCTTCACAGATCCACCAGGATGAGCCAACCTAAGATAAATTATTGTCTTAATAAAAGGACATGCTATACATTAGGGACAAAGAAGAAAAAAATCGAACTATCTACTTTAATTCCGTTTGGAGCATGATAACTTGAGGATAGCTTAGAGGTGAGAGGCGTTGTTTCCTGAGTTGTACTCCTTCCTCACACATTGCCTTTTTAATTGTAGTGAAAATAAGTTTAAGCACCTTTACCAACAAGAGGGAAAAAAAAGAAGAAATGAGCAAGGAAACATAAACATAGGGTACTGATATTGTACCAGAGGCTTGTACGATAATATAGCTGACTAACTTCCAGGCGCAGACCTAGGCATGGGCAATCCTAGGCCCATGCCCAGGCTTGAATTCTGACAGCAGTAAGATGTCCTTTATTTTCTTGTCAACAGACCTTTTAAGATTTTGCCTAGTACCATGATCTGCCACTGCTGGTGTCAGAACAATTTTGGAAGATTTAGATGGCTTGAGGACTGCAAAGTCCTTTTCAGCAGTGCTTGTTTATTATCTACTGCAATTGTTTTATGCCTTTGTTAACAGTTCCTAACTTTCTGCCATGGGACATTTGTTAAAACCACAGTACTTGATGAGCACTTTATTTCCATAAAAGAAAAACATTTTTTAATAAAATTAAGTAAAGCACTTATGACTGAAAGCAAAAACAAAATAACTGCAAATGCAGAACAGTGGTATCTAGTCAGTTTTATCAATTTTTTCATGCTTTTTGCTCCAGATAAAATTTTCAATCTCTACATTTCAGTAATTTCCATAACATATAGGATAGTAACACTAACTAACCAAACCTAGTTGTTAAATAGCCTGTTCCAAAACCTGTGACCAAAATAAAAGATTTTAATGCATCTGAGCCGATACAAAAGAATCTCTAGCCATAGCAGTACCATTGTCTCCCTAAAACGCCTAAGACACCATTCATAGGCCACACACAATAATTCAAATAAAATTGAAATTACTAATCTCATTCAAGTAAACCCTAGCAGCTGGATCCAGGAATATTAGGAGATTCTTTAATGTCTTCAGCACAACAGAGTAAAGAGCTTACAACTATGCACGACTTATGAAATAGGAAGAAAAGAGTTTGAATACCCGGATTCAAACAACATTTATGTGCATTGTCAGCAAAATGTTCTCCACTAACAAAGCACTATAAGTTTTGTAACGGCGCACCAACCTGGGACCGGAGCGGGAGGAGGAGGGCGCGGGAGCAGGAAGAGGTGCGAATTTGCTTCCACGCAGCGCGCGCCGTTCGTCCTCCGTCAAGGAAGCGGCGGGCTCGTCGTTCTCCGGCGCCATGGACCGCACACCTCCGTCGAGCCGAAGGTTCGAGAAGAAGAGCTGATTGGAGAACGGGTGGAGACCTGGGGGATTTCCAATTTGTTCAGCGGCTCCGACCTAGGCTAAGCCCATTAAGGGCTATCAAAGCCCAGAGAGAGAACGGCTGTGCCACTTAATCAAGCCACCAGTAATATTGCTCCCACCTAGGCTTGCAGTTGAAGGAAATGTATGCCTTAATTTAAAACAATATATTTGATATTTAATAAAATGTTGACAAAAGATATACTTCCTGTACGATGTACTTGTATAGATATAATATTTCATGCTATATTCCAAGTACGATAAAACCTGATGTATGCACTAAAAGTATTGTCAGAAAAAAAAGTATAAGTGTATTTATTTGTGACAAATACATCATGTGTTATGCAGTTCATAAAAATGGAACATATTCTACATTATTTCATTTTATTAGTGGCAAATATGTACCCTACATCAGCATTGTATAACCAGTTTGCATTATAATTAAACAAATTGGGAAAACTAATAACTAGTAAGGTAAGAAAATAGACATTCTTTTTATCTAAATAATGTCATTTTCCATGTACAATTCATAATTCAATCCACGTGGAACCCAAATTTATACTTCCCTTGACAGCCACATCTTTGTCATAAAACATCTCGCAGAAAAAACCAATCATCTGCCAACATGAACACAAAACAAAAGCTCATGTATTTCCAAACTATATTTCCATGAAAAGTTAAGTTAAATGTTGTCAACAATTGTAGCATAAAAGACTCGAATAATTATGTTTTCCATCAACTGGTAGTGATTCCACCAAAACAATCAGAAGCATAGTGGGGAAAATTATGTTTTTATACAAAATCAGTTAATTCTTTGAACTAAAGCCTCAACATAGCCGCATCCATCCTCGTCGTCAGGACCCATCCAATAACCAAAAATAACAGAATTCATGATCAGTGGTGTACCAGTATAGCCTGAATTTAATGAGAAATGAAGTCTTTCAGCAAGTGATGTATAAGTAGAGTTACAAGCTCTCAGTTTGCTGATGTTGTTTCTACCAGTTGCTGCTGTACAGAGCTTCAATAGCTTCCGGTCTGAAATTGATTAGGATTTGCCAAGAATAAGATAAGATTGAGAAGATGCATACAGCTTCATAAAGAAGAAGAAAAAATCGAAATGAAAGGGAAAAAAAAGTCTGATATACCATTTGAAGCTGCTTCATTTGAGATTTTGATTACCAGTGGAACTTCCTGTTCCTGTTTACAGAATTTAAAGATCTTATTGGCACCCTCAAACTGAATTAGTTTCAAACTTCATAGCCGGTTCGAATGAACACCATGGCAAGTTCTTTTTCAAGGATGGGGTTTTTCTAAGGCGATTAACAGATAGAAAGAAAGGAACTAATTGAAGCATTTACCTTATTTGAGGCTCTCCAGTAATAATGGGGCAGCAAGGCGTCCGCAAAGAACAATAGCTTAGATTCAGCACCAGCCATTGGAGAGCTGGGATTAGTTTGCAATCTGGCGAGGAAATTTTGATTCTTTGTTTTTCAATATTTTTTACGGCAATGGAGATATCTCAAAACCCTTCCTCGGCTTACAGAAAGTATTTAGGATTTCGCAGCTATAGAGAGAAATTTAGGAACAACGAAAGGATTTGGGTTTTTCCAATTTCTCGAATTCTGGACAGCAGCAAGGGTTTAGCACTTTGAAAAGAAATGATTCGGATGAAAATGATAAAACGAAGGGTCCGAATCTGCAGTTTTTTTATAATAATTATTTAAATAATTTTAATTTTAATAATAAGAATGATAAAATTAAATTTTTGAGAATACAAATAGGAGCGTGCCTTTCAGTTTGCACCTTTCAGTTTTTTTTTTTTAAGCTAGAGTTGTTGACGCTAGTAAAAAAACGTCATTCTCATTGACATCTTCCATTTTATTTTTTTAAGAAAAAAATTGAAAACAAAAAAAACGAAATATGTCACTGTCAGTGACGTCTTTACAATGTGCTACTGATGGTGAAATCTTTACAACACGCCACTGACAGTGGCGCGCTGCCATTCGTATTTTTAAAATTTTGATTTCATCACTTTTATTATTAAAATTAGGATTATTTAAATAATTATACTAAAAAAACTGTCCGAATCTGCTATTATTTTGGATCTAGGTTTTATTTTTTTGCAAATATTTTTTATAGTTCGAATTTTAAAATATTTCAAACCCGAAATCTCACAGTCGAGAAAAGAACAATAGGCTCTCTTTTTATCCAAAATAATAGTAAATATGAATCCTAAGTCTATCATTATTTTGAATTAAAAGTAGGATTAAAAGTAGAGTTTTATTTTTTTTTATCAAACGATTCTGAATCTTTAATAGCTTGAATATTAAAATATTTTTTATAACTCTGAATCTTAAATTATCTTTAACTTACAGTAGGATCTTCGATTGTAGAAATTGTGTAGATCTTTGTATGCGAGTTCAAACAATGCATTAATTAGTCATACATAGCATTATGAGGTGGGCCAGGTGGCTCAGTGGTTGACCACTCTGTCACATGTTACATGGATCCCCATTTTACAGGCCTTATTATATAGCGTCTTTGACGTTGTCAATCCTCCTAATTAAACTAACATTAAACAGAGCTATAATTTAATTGGCCAAATTGGATGTGTAGTCTTTTTGAAGTCCCAAGGTCAAAATATATATTTAATTCAAACTTTTCATATTCAACCACAAAATTGAAAGTTTGCATTTATATGATCTAATAATATTTAATTATATAAATTAAGTTCTAATAAATTAGGTTGATCCGAGTCAACTTGGGGGAGGGTCTCATTTATTCTCTGAAGCATGATATTTATAGCTGGCAAAACCTATAAGGGGAACTGCAGTTATCCTAGGATAATTATAACTTGACTTATACTATATTCAACGTCTTCATTAGTTAAATAATCGAATTAGATTAGCAATAAAATAAGCCTACAAGACCACAAGTGGCGAATAAAAAAAATATCGAATTATGAAGGATAAATATGACAATCACGAAGAGTTGAGGGGATACGAGAATTATTGTAAATTGCAGTTAATTAAATCAGGGTCCATTTGTTCATATTGTTCACTTTATAGCAAAACTCAAGCATTTCTTTTGTGTATCTTGAAGGCTTTTTGAACAGTATTGAGGAATTTAAAAGTTCAGTATTTTGGGTTCCGAAATAAAATAGACAATTACTTTGAATATTTTAGAATGTTAACTAACAAAAGATAAAACTATAAAGAGATATTTTATTTTTACTAACACAATTTTTAGGGGAACAAAAAAAGGTCTTTTATTTGTGCCTGACAGGGCAGCTAGGCGCCTTGGCAGCTGAGATAAAGAACCTCCAAATTTAATAGTAAAAAAGAATAATTGGTCTGATCAATTTACTATAATTAGCAAAAATATTTTGCTTGACCACCAAAACTGTCCTTCTTTCTTTAATAGAATATTGGAAACCTCTCATCTCCGTGCTAGTTAATGTGACAAGGAAGAGATCTACAATTCACTTTGAAACTAAAATTAACTGTGATTCCATCATGCCAAAGCTCTTCCAATTCCGATGGATCGGTTTATGTGCAGTAATTGCTGGCTGTATGATGTATGTGAATCTATCCTTCGTCGACCGGGATTTCAAATCTGCTGCAATGAACTCCGGGCTTTTCCCCGCACTTGGTTTTCTCGGCCTCTACATAGCTTCTAGCTTCAAAGAAGATCAATGGGCTCATCATTACCTTAATTTTGGTAGATTATTATCTCTATTTTGCTTGAGAACAAGTACTTTGCATGGAGATAACTGGATGAAGACGTGTATCACCACTGCTGGTCTTTTGCCTTGGGTATCTAAAAGGATATATTGGTTAGCTACCCCTAATGTAAGCATTGTTACAATTTAGTTTTATTAATTAACACTCAATTTTAAAAGTATAACTTGACTACCTTATTTATGTTTTATTTTGTTTTCTTTCTGTTGTGATGAAACATATCTTGCTCCATTACAACTTGCTTCTTGCAGGAAAGAAGCTTTAGTATATGGCCTTGGACAAGATTTGCTTATAGAATGCTCAACTTTTTGCGACTTGTCGTGCTTTTTCTCGTGTATCAGATCTGGAAAGGGAGGCATTTGATGACAGAAACTTTTTTCCTGGAGAAAATTCTTGTATCAGAAATTTTACTAGCTTTCATTCCATTTGTAATTAGGTTAGATGATGTTTTCTCACTAGACTATTTTTGTGAGGTTGGGTCAGTCTTTTGTGCAATATGGTCACTAAGTGAAATAAAGTGAAACTCCTTAAGTAAATTTTGTAAGCAGTGTAAATTTTGGTGAAATAATAGCGGAGGATCAATGTAAATTTTGTAAATAGTTTTTTAAGGTTGAATCAGTCTTTTTGTGCAAGCAGAGACGAGGGAAAAAAAATAAAAAATCAATGTTTACATTTAACTGCGTTCCAATGAAGGTAGAAGCAGGAATTTTGGCAATGTACTCCAGAATTGACTCTATTTTTGATATGTAAATGTATTAGAAACTAACGGATGAGAAAAGGCTCGGCGATACCTATACAATTCAAAGGTAGTAGTGTGTACCTTTGTTCCTTGGGACAAGTCACACAATGTACACAATATATGAACGAACATTTCATTTTTTATATTTTCAAGTATTTTATATTTTAATTAGTATGTTGTACGGTAAAAAGAAACATCTGTGTAGATCATGTACATTATGTATTTGGGTTATTTTTATATTAAAAAAATTATAAATTATAAAAAAAATTACATAAAATGAAGAACCGCGCACCTAGGCTATCAGGCTCGGTCTCGATGTGTCGGAAGAAGTCATGTTTGGCAAGTCCTTAACATGAATTTTCTCATCTTCTTCATCACTTTCATCAATACGAATTTCATCCCATAAACCACCATGTTGAGCGACCGCTCTATCTGTAAAATAATTTCAAATTCCATAAGTGATTTTATTTATCACGTCCCAATTTATGAAAATAAAATAAAACCCCACCAAGCACAGGGTCAGGCATACCTAATCTGGGCCTCAATCGACCCATCGGAAAACGAGTCCGCATCCAAATCTGCAACAATTCTGGCAGTCTTGAAATACCTGACGTGTATGTCATACATGTCGTGCATGAGTTACGATACAGATATGCTAGTACTGCAGATGTCCAATTGTACCGCTCGGTGCGTATCATGTCCCCCAAAAACTGAACATATATCGCCGACATGCAATCATCAGAACCATCAAGGAGTAAAACAGGCCCAATCAACTCCATGATGTATGCAATTGTGTATCCTCTTACTATCTCGCCCGGCATAGGTCTGAAAATATCTCTTTCAACCATTTTAACTTGAAAGATTTATTTTTATATTAGTTACGATAAATTACAATAAATATAATAAGTAATTATTAACATAATGATATCCTCGTACCTTAAGTTATAATTGGACTGCCATCCTTTTTCATCATTTTTTTATTCTTCAAGGCTGTATTGTCCATCGGAAAGCTGAATGCTGCCTCCAACTTCGCACTTCAATCCTTATCACTTATTCAGGTCATCGAATCATCGCTAATGGGCAAACTCCATAATACCGCTACATCCTACAAAATAACGGTAATCTCTCCCCATAGGCATGTGGAATGTGTGTCTCTGGTCTCCATCTCTCAACCAAAGCAGTGATAAGTGTCGGATCAATTTGGGAGCTATCCATTTGCGACACTTGATATATCCCATGTTAACGAGAATATGGGCCGTATCAAGATGATAAGCACACACTGAGTATATCCTCTCATAGTCAGTGTCTAAATATCCTATAATTTTTTTTAAAAAATAGCAATAAATTTGTGAAATAATTATCGAGTTGTCAACTAAATGAATACAATAATCAACATCAGAAACACGTAAGAGAAGAGAACTTGATGGCTGTGTACTCGACGATGGTCCGGCACTGGCATCTCCATCTCTCCTACTGCTACCAACACCGCCCCCTCGTGTTCTAGATATCTTCAATAATTCTCAGTTAATTAGATAGATATTTTAATATAATCCACTAAGTTAATTATCCCTAATTTGCTTCATTACATTTATACACGTATATTTTGACAAAAATAATAATTTCATCAATTCTAACTTAATTATCTGAAATTTACATTTGTACCCATATATTTACATATATTGATAATTTTACATTTTAATCCTTATTTTCTGGATAAATTGGCAATTTTATATTCAATCCTTATTTTTAGATATATTGACAATTTTATATTTCAAACCTTATTTCTTGGATATATTGGTAATTTTATATTTCAACTCTTATTTTTTATCATATATTGGCAATTTTATATCACAACCCTTATTTCTTGGATATATTGGCAATTTTACATTACAACCGTTATTTCTTAGATATATTGACAATTTTACATTTCAACCCTTATTTTTTATCATATTACTCAATTTATGAAAATTTTGATAGAACTTGCATGTACCTCTTCTTGCAGGTTCAAAAACGTCGATGGAGGTGTGTTGCGTCAGCTGCCTCATCGGTGCATTGTGTTGTGCTGGCTGTTCCGTCGAAAGGAGAGGGAGAAGAGAGTGGATTGGAGAAGGAATGGTCGGATTTGAGAGAGGAAGAGGAGGAGAGGTTGTATGTTAGCTCGTTTTTTAGTTTGGAGGGGTGAAAGGGTGGTGGATGCATCGGGTAGGGGTGGGAACAGAAGGGCTCAGGTAGGAGAAAGAAAGAAAGGAAAGAAAGAAAGGGGAATAAGATTGGGGCCCCAGATCTGATATACGGCCTAAGAGTGGGCACATACCAAGGATGTTGTTTTTTGTTTTTTGTAATTTTTTTATAATTTATAATTTTTTTATTTTTTTAATATAAAAATAACCCTATGTTTTACCTTTAAAAGTGTAATTTTCTATTCTTTAATTTATCTTACCTTTCTATTCTTTAATTTATCTTACCTTCATTATTTTTTTTTATTGATAGTCTGTTAAATTTCTATCTTCTCTACGAACATATGTTGTATAATATTTTGTTCATCATACCAAAATGCAATGAAACTATCTTATGTTTCACTTTTCATTGAATACGAAGATGATAATCAACTTATATCCAGAATATGAATATGATGATTAACATAGACTACGTTTTGTGTTTCCATTTTTCTTTTCTGAAACCCTGAACCGCTGACAATAATAGTGCGCTTCAATACTCTCCTTCAGGTAACGAGCACACATTCTAAATTTCATATTCCCCAAAAATATAAAAAATAAATAAACAGTGACACCTTATTTTTCTTCGTAGGGTCCAGACAGCGCCACACATTTATTTAGTTGGCTTGCACCAACGTTTTATGAGGGAGCATGCAAGAAAGAGAAACTAAATGCGCTTGATTTTACAATTAGATCTAAAACAATGTACCAATTCTAATCCAGCAATCAAACTCAACTACACGTCAAAATTGTTGGGGGATAAAAATTAAAAAAATATTATGGGCTACTCAACAGATCTCGACCTAGTGGGGGATATTTACAGCAGCAACTGACAAAAAAAGAAGACAGCATGATACAATTTCTATGAATGTACACATGCCAGCGACATCACAAGAACATTGAACCGCATAATCCATAAATCTACCAAATAGACAGCCAGCTAGTCTGAGCTCTCTCTTTCCATCTTAAACCTGAAATTTTGGTTAATTTGATTATATCAGCATCAGTTATTTCACAAGAGCTATTTGTGACAATTCTAAATCATTTTGCCGATTCTTGATGCAAGACCCCATATATCAATTCTTTTGTGGCTCAAGAGAAATAGATTAGTAAAAAAAATAAGAAGTCAGATGCACTATAAAAGTAAATTACCATGAAAATCTTGTCAAGTCTGCACAGCTAAGCTTTGTAATTCATCTCGTAATATTTACACTTGAACCAGCTCAACTCAGACATTTGTACGCATATAATCAAACTATTGGAATACACAAGAACGTGGCCATATACTTCTATAGCATTTCCCTGAGTAATTGTACACAATGATTTGAAGTGGGCAAACCACTTTATTTTAACCATGTTAACCTGGAAAATTGCATTGTAATACAAGTGTCAGATGCAATATGTTCAAATTCAAAATACTTATAAATGTTACCATTTGTTCAACTTTTAACACAATTATTGCAGCGAGCACCATCTAATTACTTATCTACTAAAAATATCTAGCACATGAGAAGGGTGGGTTTTCTCCAGTTCATTCTTTTTTTTTTCTTTTTCTTTTGGCCTGTGAGGAGGTGTGAGTTTGTCTAGTTGTATTCACACTATTCATGTACTTACCACCCTATGTTGAATAAAACATTGACTATCATCAACGATGACACAGAACAAAACACACGCTAAAATATCTCTATCTAGCACATCTTATTTATGTAAAAGGTGAAAATGAATTAGTAATAAACTTCAAAGGGGTTGGGGGTTTACCTAATTAGTAGAAAATCTTCTATTAGCGACAAACAGACTCCATTGAAACTCGCACAAGCTGGAGTAGCTCTCTGACATTGTGGAAACCAAAATCAAGGGCACTTCGTATAGAGGCAATACTGTTTGCATCAACCTCTCCATTTTCAGAACTGAAGGCACTGCGAGCAGCCATTGACTTTCTAGTTGCTTCAAATGCACTGTTTAGATCACTTGTCTGTTATGATTTTAAGGAACAGAGTCAGACCCAGTATGGTGCAGGACAGTGATGTCAAAAAATTAAGTCTGAAAATATGGATATATGTATGGAGATGAACAATACCATCAGGTATCTTCGCTTTAAATTAAAAAAATATATTCCTACCAAAGGCACCAAACGTTCATGCAATGTATTGGGTAAAACTATTTTCACAGAACATGTCGTGATTAAATTCCAAAGATCTGGTTATAGCATCACAGAAGAAACATACATATGCAAGTAACCGCATCATGTAAGGATGGTTGCGAGCAGCCATTAAATGGTTAGCACCAACAACTTGAGGTGAATTGGAATCCTTGACAGAAGCAACCTTGGGTAATCCATGGTTGTTCAAGTTGTCAATGTCTGATGCAGAGGATGATGGAGATTCCCCTATAACAACAGACATAACACAGTTAAAAACAAAAGAAAATGAAAAAAAAAACGTTCAACCTGACACGAACTAACTAAAGGTGTGCTGATCACTTGAGTAAACTTTTACAAAACTGCTCTTTTAATAAATAACAAACTGATAATATCTCAATGAATAGAATTACTGTTGAATCTAGAAAACATAATATGAATCAGAATAAAATATGTTATTAAGAAAATGGAACGAAAGGACTAATTTCCCATGGAAAGCTAGCAAACAGTAAAAAAAATTCTAGCAACAGATGCTATGTCAAGAATTCTTTTAGCAAACACTGCAAGTGATCATAGAAATGAAATACCAAGCTGGAGCATCTGAAGAGTCGTTTGTAACTCATGGCGGTCCCGGCTAGCACCTGGGTTTTTATAAAAGGCTGCCTTGAGATGAGCCACCTCCACACACTTGTATGCCAAGGCAGCAGCACCCATTTTCTTGCATCTCTCATATGCATGTGCACAGAACCTGCCAAAGAAAGACAGACAACCAAAAACAAACCTTCAAACCAAGCATATAAGAACACAGAATGCAGACATACTGATCCCATTTTTTTACAATGACTTGACTGAAATGTTAAATGAAAAAAACACAATAATATTGCCAAGAGATGGAAATAGTAGGTCGATGCCACCAGCTTTGCAATTTTGCAAACAAGAAAAGGAAGCTGCTAGGTCTCTCAGTTGTTCGTTCAGGGTATGCAACAAATTTGTTGAAAAATGATCGTTAGCTTACTCGCACAGTTTTGCAGTGTCTGAATAAATTTGCATAGCCTGGGTAGCCTCTCCTTGCCTAGCAGTGTCCCCACTAGCAGGCTCACATAAAGAGGCCGCTTGAAGAAACTTTAAGGCCGCTTCAAAATATATTCTTATGTTATCCAGCTCAGATCCATCATTCTACAAGACAAACCCGTTCATGAAGTCAGTACACAAGTACTTACATCTTGAGTGCAGAGATTAGGTCTATATATAAAGTTCCTTTTGTATAATAGACATGAACTAAAACTTCAAGTTAGAGCCAGCTCTGTGATGAATTAGGTTATAGTTACACCCTTAAGCATAATGAACAATACCTCAGTGAGTCAAGTCTGATTACCTTCATACGGTCAGCTGTATGCTTCAAATCTCGACCTTCTTTCATAAGAGCAGAAACAGCTGAATGGCCATCTCTCCTGGCAGGACTGCATGTGTCCAGTGGGTTAGAAGCAGCTTGCCTAACAGCATTAGGCAACAATCCATTAGCAATCTCAGGTTTTTTGGGCTGCGGTCCCTTTGGCCAGTCACCATTTTGTTGTATTCTATTATCATTGACAGCTGCAGCGCCAGCTTGAGTGCCTGAGGGTTCTGATAAAAGCTTGTTACCTGCTGACTGTGATTTATCTGTTACAGCTGAAAGTAAGAACAATGGAATTAATATGGGGTAACAAGTAGTCACTGAGAAAAGGTAGTTTTCTTAAAAAGTAATAATTTACTACATTAATCTAAATACCAGAACCCAACAAAAATTGAACCACCAGCCGTAACAATATATCCTGCTATCAGATTGGCTCGTAGCCTGGTACATATAACTTTTCCTAAATAGCATCAATCTTGAAATGCCTCTAGGTGATTCGGCAAGTAAAAAAAAAAAAGAATTGCTCCGGTACACCATAAAAAATTGAACGGTCAAAATAGTTTTGATAAAATGGTTGAAATTTGATTAGCTGGACCATGTGAAACTTAAAATGGAAGGTGCAATCTATTATTTAATTCTGAATCATAGATTACTTTCAGGATATATGTGTATTTGCTCATTTCCATACTATTCTTGTTTCATCATGCGGTGCAAACCACTTCAAAAATTCTTCTCTCAAAAAAAAAATATATATATGGTGTACTGTAGACTCACTAAAAAAATGAGATGAAGGCCAATGGCCAACAAAAAGATGACTGTGTGCTGCTGTGAACTTCTAAACAGATAGGAGATAAATACCTACCTAACGCAACAGGAAAAAAGACCAGTATGGGACCTAGATAGTTATGAAAAATATTACCTTTGTCAGACTGGCTTCTGTGTTTCTCCTTTAATCTTGAAGAAACCTTTGTTACACCCTTTGACAATTTACGCTGATTTGAACCATCATGGTTTTCAGGATGATTGTTGGACCTATCAGCAAGCTGGGCTGATTTCTTCTCCAAGTGCTCGTTATCCTGTTCTGGCGGTATGTTCTTACTACTGCCACCCATTTTCAAATCTTCAGACGTACTTCTCTGAGTCTCTGACAAGCGGGGCTGCTTGCTTGGTCTCTCAATTTCTGTGCTTGGACCCCTCTTTGGGCTCACCATCGGTAATGTGTATGAAGCAATATTTACTACCTCCTCTTTCATAGGTATTCCTTTTCTATGGAGCTTCTCAGTGCTCAAATGCCTAACTGGAGAGGAAGAAACTGACTCAACTGGAGAGCCTCTTCTTTCATGAAGCTTTGTTTTGCTTCTACGGGACCGAGAGCCAGAGACCTTAGAAGAGCTTGATGTGGCCTCTGCAGATGGATGTGCATATGCCATATCCCTTCTATTTGAATTAGGAACCTTTTCTCCATGCTTTGGTTCTCTCATCTTTTTCTCTTTATCAACACCAATTCTCTCAGGCACTCGGACAGGTCTCTCGGTTTCTGGTGGACTGAAGTTCTCTCTCCTCTCAACCTTAGCACCTTTTGTTAATCTTTCATCCAGGGAAGATTTTATGCTAGCCTTCTTAGATGACTTGTTCACTATATCAAAAGTAGTATTTCCAGGTAATTCAGACTCAGGCTTCTTTTCTTTTACATAAGGATGAGTGCCTTCTCTTTTTATTTTCTTAGATGCTCTAGAATCATCAGTTTCAACTGGTCTCTTGTTCTTGGATTTTGAATGGTTGCTGGATTTCCCCACAATATCTGCTGCAAACAAAAGGGGAAAAAGGAAAAGAAAAATCATGATCTCATTTGGGGGAAAAGAACAATATAAAAAACAAAGAGCACTAAGATCATGAGATAAAAAGCGTACTGACTAAATGTACAAACCAAAGGACTGAAACAAAGTATGGAACCCATTTACATAAGGTTGTCAATACAAAGGACAACACCCAATTTGCGAAAAGAAAAGGAAAGAATACATATTTGCTCCAATGTTTTTGGCCTTCATTGACAAAAATAATTGGTAAGGGAGCGGGAAGGAGGGGGAAGAGAGAACCAAATTGATTAGTTAGTTTTCTCTCTGGCAATGCATTGAAGACATTCTAGATAAATGAAATCAGAAATTGTACAGCTCTTTGTTAGTTCAGGCCTTCTGGTCTTAGAGATTGTTGAGAAAGAATTGGAAGGGCGGGGGGTGGAGAAAGGGAAAAGGAGTAGACCTCCATCAGAACTTCGACCCAAATTTTGATGCTTAAACTTATGCTTCTCCACTGTATAATCAGCAGACCTGCTCACAACGCCCACCCCACCGCTGCCATAAGAAGTTGTCTCCAAATTACTTTTCAAAGATGCCTTCTCCTTCTTCTTTAAAGGGTGTGTTAAATCAGTACCCCCTCTGTGTTCCTTTTTAATCTTAGGAATTTGATTCGGTAGACTATTGGATTGTACAGCACCAGGCAGCGGTGCAGTTAAATTAGCATCAGGAAGAAGGCCAACTGATGCATTTGTTGTTCCAGGGAGTGGGAGCGGGACCAGATTAAGTGCATTTGCACCAGCTGTGGTTTGTTCTTCTTCAACATCACATCTATTCATTCCAGGTCTGCAAAACCAGTTAGATACAAATGACTTGGGATATCAAGACTTGGAACACTTCAACAGATACAAAATTAGTATAGAGGTACTGATATTCTAGATCAATTCATCACCAAGTGAAAAGTCAAATATAAGAATGTATACTAAGCACTTGAAATTGCAATAAAAGAGCTTCCTGTGACAATTTGCTTATTGTATATAACATTGAACTACTGCTCAATGATTACAAGCTTTTCCACAGTATGAAAATGTATGATGGTGATCTTAACTAACATGTTATGCAATTTATCAATATTCTTTTTGCTAATATTTAAATTAATTGGTTGTAATTGCTCATTGAAAAATTACCACAAATATCCATAAAATTAGAATATCAGAAAGGAGAGAAAGATGAGACAAAACAAGAAATTACGGTGCTACTTGAAATTGTACCATCAGTTCCAAAAAAGGACTTACAGCCAGTCAAGCAGTTTGCAGTGCCATTTCTTTGGGAGGCTATTGGGATTTGTCCAATAAGGCAAGAGACGCCACTTATGACACTTGTCACAACCAACCCAATTCTCCTTTATTTCCATTGGAGGGATTGGTGCCAACAGTGGCTCTGCAGTAATGAGATTACCAGGTCCTGGTACAGGATTAACTTTCACATCCATAGCTGGTTCTTTCTCAAATCTAGTATTGGAGGGCCTCTCCTTCGGCAGAGATTCCCTCAAAGAAGTAAAATCCTTTTCATTTCGGATCTTCATGCTAGCTGATTTCTTTTTCTTCTCAGACAAATGCTCTTCAGAGTACTCATGTGTAAACTCTTTTTCAAGTTCATTTCTGGACAGGGTGTCTGACTTTTTAGATCGCAAAACAGATCCTTTCTTTCTATCAGTGGAAGTTGAGTTACTGGATTGCTTGTCCTTTTGCACTCTTTTCTCATCATACTGAGGTTGCACTTTAACCTCTGCTGCATTTCCTACTTCTAGGAAACTTTTCATGGCATTACTAGGACCCGCGTATTGGTCACCATTTTTATTAGATTCAACTGAATCAGCTTTGCTGATACTTAACTTTTTCTTTGATTCACTTTTATTTTTTCTCTGGGTATCAAAAGGAGGAGAGTCTTTAAACTTTTCTTTGTTAGAGTCCACAGATTTCTTATCTCCCTTAATTGATTTCAATTTAGGTCTAACCTCTGGATTTGCATCCCCATTCTCAGCACTTTTAGATGCATAACTCTGATAACCTTCAACTAATTTCACTTTCTCCTGTACCAAGTCAATTGCGTTTGTTTTTTCTTTGGAAGGTAAAGCTGGCGATTCTTTCAAAACCTTTGTATCAGAATGAATGTTCTTTCTCTCACCAGGTCTGGAATTCTTTGATTTATGGGCCTTGGCCTCTTTTGTCGGACGGTTTGACTTGGCAAGAATTTGAGGAGTCTTATGGGCAACATTCAACATAGGTGTTCCCTTTACAGAAAAATTTAAAAAGCATCCCTTGATAGGTGAAAGAAGAAATCCACCAGGTACCAGAGAGCACGTCATTGTCTGTATAAGTAAGAAAATAAATTATTAGCTTATCAAATTAATACTTATTAATAAGGACGGAACTAAAGTGGACTTCTGAGTACAGTGAAGTTCTTCTGACGTCAGCCAAATAATATTTAGTGCATGAAAGTTCTTAAATGGGAACCTCAAGTCCATACAGTTTATGTCATTCTAATCATTGATATGAAATTTATTTTTCAAAAGAGATAAAAATTCAAGTCTATATAATTTTACTGTATCCCAAATGTTAACAATTGCCATCCCTTTGTATCTTCTTCATAGCACCAAAAAAAAAGGATTACCTCAAGAATGGACTGTGGAGATTCCCCTGGTATGCCTCGAGACTCAGCAGAGGGCCCTGCACTTCCTCCCGAACTAGCTTCCAGGGAAGAGGAAGGTGAGATGTCAAGCCCCAAGCCACTATAAATTTCAGCATTGTTTCTCCTTAGTGCATTTTCATTACCAACTTTTATGCGAACTTTAAGTGTCTTTTGATCGGTGCTGCCACCACCAACAGAATTTTTTGAAGAGTTGTGCTTTTGAGTGGGCAGTTCTCTTGAACTAGGACCACTCGTAAGTGTCTCTTTCTTCACTAGATTATCCGTCGATGGAAGTCCTTTGGGAATGTTCCTCGAGGAAATTGAGGTGCCCGTCACCACTGAGCGGTTGTGGTGAGTTCCCTGGATCCAATGCACAACAAAATAAAATGAAGTTACTGAATAATAAGACAACCATATTCCTGATCTTATTGTACTATTATTTTCCATAAAACTAAGAACGATCAGTAGAGATTTCATCTAGATTCTTTCCTCTCTTTCCTACCGCTATCTTTATTGCTCCTTTCTAATGAGAATATAGCATGAATATGTTTTTTGGTTTACCTTCTGAGGTCATTAAGTATTCATTTGTTTTTGGTATCTAACCCCTGGATAAACTAGGGGCCTATTCAATGCAAAACCTTTGAAAGAATCCATTAGTTTAGTATTTAAAACAACCTGGCAATTTCTTGCTTCTCAGTTGGTGATAAATATTATATTAACGAAAAAATAACTATGTAAAGTACCTCCAGAGGGGGGTTGCAGGGAGATACAGAGTTTCTATTGTTGGGTTGCTTGGGGGGGCTCCTCGGCTGAGACAAAGAAGAAGGAGACCGTCTATGTGATGGCAAAAAAGAACCATAACCTCCAAATTTTGCCCCTGTCAATCACATTCTCATGTTATTTCACATAATATGTAACACATCTGGAGAAGGCAACAACAAGCAACGGCTGTGATTGATTTCTTTCATCTTACCCAGGTTTTCGGCTGATAATTCTCCCCCCACAAATTCCTTCTGTAAATGCCCCAAGAAATTCTCAATTTTCTCATCCTGAAACAAAAGATGTTAAAAGATGGCAATTTGGTAGCAAAGATTGAGAAAAGAAATTTAGAGAAGCAGCTTATGAAAAAGAAAAGAGGTCACAATAAACTAACTCAATCTTTTACTAAACACAGTTCAGGAATTATTCGGCCTTAGAAATGAAATTTCCTGTATATAATGGTGCAATGAACATTCTTTAAATTGAATCTCTAACAGGAACCAGTTAATCAAAGCAGCAAGTCTAACAATAGTTATGATTTTCTCTATTTATCTAGTTTTGTTGCTCCTCCCCGTAAGTAGCTTCTCTTTATTTTTAACGAAAAAATACATGTTGACTTTAGCAGAAAAATTAGAATTGCAAATATTCCCTTTTATGTTTATTTTGATAATCACTTCCTATAGTTTTGGTAACGAATACGTTACTGACCAATGCCCAATGACACAATCTAAGTTCTTAGCTAGCGATCCATAGTAAGAGCATCTAGAAACAAACATTAACAAATTATCGATATTAGTTTTAAGATCTTGTGGAGTTGATCAAATTGAAAGAAAGAACTCACGATGTAAGAGTAGGCATCAGGGTCAAGAGTATAGTCGCACGCCTCTCCTTCCTCTAGCTCGCTATCATCCATTCCCAATTTGAAAACCCTAATCGCAAAACCACTCTTTAGTTCGGACTGCCAATCATGGCTTTCAAAGCACAAATTTAGATCGGACCAACAACCGGCAGCCCCAATCCTCCTTCAATCAAATTGGGTTCTGTGCACAATCCCAAAAGCTGGTAGAAATAAAGCGATTCAAGCGATCCTAAATGGAATCGATCAAGAATCCACTCAGGGGGGATCGAAGAGATAATTAATTCGGTTTTACCAAGACGATCTTTCTTAATTTCCCTTCTTTTTTTCCGACTATTTTCTTGCAAGAAAACGTGCGTTTTGTACCAATAACCCTAAAAGTGTAGTATTTGTTGTTGAAGACCGGTATGAAATCCACATCAGCACCCGGATATTTCACTTTTTATTTTAAGGTCACAGTGTTTCAAAAAAATTTAGTTAGGGTTCTAATGATTAAGAGTTCATATTTTGGTAAAAACTATTTTCCTCTCCATTCGTTTATTATTTTTATATCATGTGTCTAAAAAATTACATAAATACATTAAACATCAACTATTATTAATTTTTATTTAAAAAAATTATCCACCATACAATCTTACTTAGGGAAGAAAAATTATTGTATTTTATAATTTATCTTTATTAAATAATAAATTGATCTTATTTAAAATTATAAATATCTTTATAATTAATTTAGATATAAATTATCTTAGTAAAATATATCATTTATTTATAAAAAAGTTAATACTACATAAAAATAATTAATTAAGAAGGTTCTGCAAAAAGGATTTTTTTGTAGTATAAACTATAAGCTATTATATTTTGAACAAAATATTTTAGCTATACACAGTACTTTTATTTTTATTCAGGAGAGTGATCAAAAATAAAAACTGGGTTAATTTTGGTAACTTTATTTCATTAATTCACACTCTACAATAATGTGAAAAATATTGGTTCCAATGGAAAAAATAGCAGTTCATGTTAAATTGTGTAAATATAGTTACTATTTATTAATAAGAAAATTGCTAACCAAGGGATTTATTGTGGCCGACTAAACGCGAGTTCGGCGGGGCCTAGACGCCCAGTGGCCTTCCAGGCCAATAGGCCATCGATACAGAGAGGGTTTAATCTAAAACTCGGCTTCTCGTACGAGGGCACAAATGCGAAAAGTCGGGTTCTTTTCTACGAGGGCATAAATGAGAAATATTTTCTTTCTAGTTTCTTCAGTCTTCAGTCTTCACAAATAACCACCGTCTCTATCCATCGTCCATCTGTATAGAGTATGGACAAGTAGCAGAGTACACTTGCACGCATAGCGCAAAAAATATATATAATCAAAGAAACAGAAAAGCAGAATGATGTAAACTGTAAAGCACGCCTCAGGAGAAACTTGTACCGGGTCCCACAGAACAGTGACTGTTCTGTTGTAACGCCGGGCTCTTCGGAGCATCGCCTTTAGAGAATGGTAAGACGGCATATGCTTATCGAGTCCAACTACTTCAACTAGTTGCTAGTTACAATTTTACAACGTGGGTTTCAATCCTAATCCCTTGTAGATATGAGTCCCTAACATGTGGTCCCCGCACCAAACAAATGGGAGGACGAAATGAATCGAGATACCCGTTACATCATGTTCTGTAGATACTAGATAACATATATCAGCTAATCCGGTGTTGGACTGGACCCCGGTCTCTTCCCCCGCCCACGTAAGAGTGAACCGGGGTATAGATTATTGATCCGATCCGATTCAAATACGATCTGATCTAAAAATGGATGAATCGAGTACGGATTTAATTTTTTTTATCCAAATCGAATCGGATCGGATCGGATTGGGTTGAACTAAATCTTAAATATACATTAATTATATACTAATTAATATTTATTAATTTAAAATAATATAAAAAATAATTTAATAAATATTTAATTATTTTACATGGGTCGGGTCGGATCGACCCGTAACCCAGTCGGGTATGGGTCAAGATTTTTTGACCCGAATGTAATCGAGTTGGCTTCGAATCAGATCAAGAAAAATAATAGAATAATGATAACCCAACCCGATCCATAGAGAGAGACCATATTTGATATTGGTACAGCACCAGGTGCCGAATTTTTAAAAAAATCTATATTAATAATTTAAGAGTCAAATTATTTACACAGATGATCTAATTAAGTATATGTCTGAAGACTGATTGTGTCATACTAATATTAAACTCATGTTCTTTAATTATCTATAGCTTTATGTTATACATGCAGATTTTTTTTTCATGAAATTTTCGGATTATATATCCAAATAGGATTTTCATATTAAAAGTTATGTCCTTCTGAATTTTGAATTATTCGTATTTTATTAAATTTCTCAAATTATTAAATTTTTCTATCATATTTAAATGCATAATTTAAAAAATATTTAAATATATGTTAATTTGATTTTTTTATTATTAAAATTATTATAATGATATAAATATATATTATATGGATGTCAATAAATAATCTTAATAATTTAAATTTTATAATATAACTTAGTATTTTTATATATGATAAGCCGGTATCAAAAATTTTACAAATCATGCATGTAAAAAATAATATAATAAAATTTTAGTAAAAATTACTAACAAATAATTTAAATTTTAAACGGACATAATTTTTATTTGAACATTTAAATAAAATCCGAAAAGCTCGTGAAAAAATTTACATGTATAACATAAAATTATACATAATCAGGTTAATGGTGTGAATTAAACTCACACCCTTCAAATTTAAACTGAAGGACGTGAGTTGAACTCGCATCTTTTAATTTCAATATGGCACAGTCAGTTATTGAGCAGAAAACTTGAAGTTAAAAAAATGAGTTGAACTCACATTCTTAGATCATTTGTATAAGTAATTTGGCTTTTAGGCTATTAGTCTAGATATATTTAAGAGTAAAATTGTTTAAGCAAAAACTTTTCTCGTACCACTTATAAGTTGGGTTCTAAAGAATTAGTTTTTGATTTAGTGGCAAAAAAACAATATAATCTGTATGGAAGATCATGAGTTTGAAATTTAAATGAGAGGTATTAAGAACAATTATGACAACTTACTTTTATTTTCAAATCAAAAAAAAAGTGGGGTTCTAGTCCTCTCCAGTTTTCTCGGACTGGAAAGTGTCTGGTGACGCCTGCGGAGAAAGGAATAATGATAAGGGGAAAGGAGAAGGAAGTACCGAACTAAGAATATGTTAATGTATGGATCGGTGTAGAGGTGGCAATCGGGCGGGGCGGGTCGGGTTCGGGTTCGGATCGGGCGGGTCGGGTCAGTTTGACTTTCTGGAAGAAATCGGGTCGGGCCGGGTCAGGGTCGGGTCAATTTACATATTGTGTTTTTTCAAATCGTTGATAGATTTCGATTCGATTGAAGGCCATTTGATCTCGGGTCGGGTCGGGTCGGATCAGTTTGACTTTCTTAAAAAATCGGATCGGGTCGGGTTCGGGTCCGGACGGGTCGGACGGGTTTGTCGGGTCGGGTCGGGTTCTGCCACCTCTAGATCGGTGCACGCGTTTATGAGTTGGTGCGATATTTAGTGGTGCTTTGATTGGCAAGCAACCTTTGGAATCTTGACGTGAACAATCAAACCGTTTCCTCTGCGCTTCCTGTTTGGTAGCATTACAATAAAGGCATCAGATGCAGACGTTATGTTTCTTAATATTTATCTGATAAAAAAATTAATTGCTGTTCATCTCTGCGATCTTTTGGTGCGCACATTTATTTGCATAATCTCTAACAAAAATTATTCATCTTCAGACGTCAGTTCTTTAACATTTCTCTGACAAAAAATAATTATCCTTGTTGCTCACATAATTCCTGCATATCTTGATGCTAGATAAATATAGATTGATTTAGAGACAACATAATTTCTGCATATCTTTTTCGCCTCTCCCTTTTCATTTCTGGAATATTCTAGGTAGCTCCTCTTTGGTGCCCAAAAGCATGACTTTTGTCCATACGTAGTTGCAGATACCCAGCCAACTCAGGGGCGGATCCAAGGAGGGCTGGGGGACCGGCTTTTGTGAGCGGAGGTGTTGAGTGTTTACTTCTAGTTCCTATATATAGTTGATAACCTCAATAACATGATCATGGACATGCCAGAAAGTCGACCCTTCCACCGAGGTTCCTAGACGGCAAACCAAACAATTTGAGCGTTGGAGCCCCTCCCTCATTCGACGATTTCATTGTCGATGATTCTTTTTGTAGTAGATTGTTATTTTTTAAGTAATATGTTCTATTTTAAGTACCCAGTGCATATGGTGGTTTGTACACCTTGGATTGTTATTTTGGTGCTTTCTTTCTCCAAATGTAGGGCGACAAAAAAACTATGACCGAAATTTTATCTCAGTTCCTTTTGAGAGGCAAGAGTCAAGATAAAATCTACTTACTATGGAATCGAAAAGAAAAAATTATTCATTCTACTTATCACTAGAATTTTTTTACCTTTTCTAAAAATTAAAAAAAAGTTTGGTGTGCTCGAGTATCAGACATCAATTAATATAAGCCATTTTATGCAGGATCCTCGGCTTGAATTCCCCTCACCATTCCTTTGATATTTGTTCGGCTCGGCTCGGCTCGGCTCGGCTCGGCTCTATATTCACTTAAAGAGCATGAGAGCTGCATGAGGCATTGTGCCGCTGAATTTATTATTATTTTTTTGTGAAAATAGTCATCAGTCGAAGCGGATGTAGGATTTGATCGGGGCAATTATCGAGTTCAAACTCATTAATTAATAGGATACTAAATAAAAAATTAATTATTTAATATATAGTCTTATCTAATAAAAAATTATTAAAATAATAATATTTTATATATTAAAAATAACAACAAAATAAAGTTTAAAGTAATAGATAATCAAGTTGATGTAGAAAGTTTTTGTCTATGGAACTTTATATTTTGATATGTTTGCATAATTATTTCTCAGGTATTTAGATAGGTGAACTATGTATTTAGATATGTGAATTAAGTATTTAGATAGGTGAATTGGATAATTAGATATGTGAACGTGGTATTTAGATAAGTGAATTAGATATTTAGATAGATGAGCTATGTATTTAGATAGGTGAATTAAATATTTAGATAGAAAAAAATAAATATATACGGAAAAATACGTGACAGATAAAAAAAATTCAAAACAAAAATGACTTAGATATTTATATATATATCAGATATTTACATAAGTGAACTAGAAATTTAGATAAATGAACTGAATGCTTAAAAAAGAAAATAATATCATGTGGACTATATGAGGAGTCATGCTGTAAAAAAAACGTCGTGAGGGATTTTCTTTTGGACAAAAGTCTATTGGTTAAAAAGATTCTCTAATATTTTTAGGTTTTTTTTTGTGTGGTGATAGTCAAAATGCCGACCAATAATTTTGATTACCAAAAACAAAGTTACAGTGTGTATTATATTTACAATATCTCTTAGATTAAAAAGTGACAACTAAATCTACATTGATAGACATTAAATATCTCAACAAATATATATTTTTTGTCAATACAGTAAAAAAATATACTAGTAAAGTTCAGAATATACGAGTGAAGTGCAATACATTTTTTTTAAACATTTTGAGAGAGGATTGTGGCACAATAAAATAATACCACCATTTGCACCGACTTTTACGTACCTCCAAATCATTTTGATTTGGATAAGGCAGCAAGGAACTAAATAGTGCTTGATCGACAAGGGAAAGGATTTAAATATTTGCTCCGATGAGACGTAAAATTAACAATGCTTATGCTTTACCGATGAAATAAGAAAAATACAGAACTAATCAATCACCCGATGATCAAGTGAGAAACCAAAAAAATAAAAATTAAAAGCGAAGGTTTAAGCAAGGGAAACTGGAAATTCTATTTCAATCCTGACATGAAATTGCAAAAATATATATCTGTAAATCAGTTGACATGTTGAAAAAATGTTAAAAGACTTTTCTACTAAAAAGAACTTAAATAACCACGATAATTACCTACATTTTCTCATGTCTACCTCAAACTTCCCTCCATATTAATACAAATACAACAGAGGTTCATAACCACAGGACGCATGACTACTCACCATTCATTGCTAGGTCTGGATAAACCCGAGAAGGTAGCTTTTTTTGTAAGTGGGTGGACATCTTCAGTAAAAATCTCCGAATCAAGTGTTTCAATGTGTGGCCATATCTGAAAGAGATTAAAACCTCTAATTAATATCAAGATGCACAACAAAAGAATGCCATGAAGAAACGAAAACAGAAACTGGAGTTGCAATGTTCAAGTAATTATGGGCCAGTACAGTTTGAGAAAGGAACAAATATGTACCTCAGTTGCGTATTGGCGTGAGAAGGCCTTAAGATGTCCTAGTGTGACGAGGCACCACTGTTCCGGCTCTCCTATGTTGTAGCCCTGTTTTTTCCCCTCTCCATTTGTTTCACTGTTCGTGCATTATGTTTATATTTTTTAAAACAAATAACAAGTCTAGAAGTAAACAGAAACAAAAAAATTTGCGGACAAAACAACCCCCAACCCCCCCCCCCCCCCCCCCACCACCCAAAAAAAAAAGATAATCCTGAAGTTGTATCAAAGAGATCAAAAGCCAACACTCCTCCCACTAACAAAAACCGGATGATCTGAGAAAAGAGGTTTACCTGTCATTGACCCCTCCATTTTCATTTTCTTGGTCAACATCCATAGAAGCTGGTGCCTCAAGATCAACTGCCACACGATTCCCATTTGTATTCCCTTGACGCATGTTTGGCAATTCTCCATCAGGAGAGACAGCTGGTAGCCTTTCATTCAGCACGTCAGCGAAGCTCTTGAAAAGTAATTTGAACAAACCCTGAAAATGTAAAAACAGTTTAGAAAAAAACTTTTCTTCAGTTCTTCTGAACCATCACAGTTTCCAATACTTCAACAACTGGAATAAAAAAGGTACTGGACCTAATAGAGAAACAAATAACTTGTTCATTCTAAAGTTAAGCTAACATCAGTGAGAAAATATTAAAATAAATTTTATTTTCATCCAAAATCTTTCGCTCAGAATAAACATGGAAATTTTTCAGGTTTTGGTCAAATCAAATACCAATTACAAGTTCGATTATGCAAAAATTCTCCATGCTCCCAACAATAGGATTTGTTTATACAAGAATTCCATTTCCCAGCATTCCAGAACTGGACAACAGGTGAAAGTGGAAGCAATATGTACCTTGCTTTCATCCATAGCTCCAGAAAGGGCAATCAATTTTGCCTCCAAAGACTCGTGTGCCGTCACCTCATCCTTTCTAGCCCTCTCGGCATATGCTTCAAGTCGTTTCACCCTGGCAGACGGTTGACCTTGCTCCTTCCCATCTGTAGCCTCGCAAATCAACTTGGCCTCCTCGTAATCCTTTACTGCTTTGAAAGACAACTCTTCAGCTGCATGAACAGCCTTTTCAAGGGTTGCAATATCCTTCCTCAAGTCAGCTAACCGGTTGCATGTCTTATTTACTGCATTTCTGAGTATCTGTATCACACCACAAAAAGAAGCTTTATGACAGTTGACATGACTGCTAGGTCACACCCATTGGCCCCAAAACATAACATATCCTCTTCCATCAGGACCCCAAAACATAAAAGAAATGCTGAACAAAAATATAAACAAAAAAAGTTAAACACTACCTCCCAAGGTCGGTCAGAGACATGAAACAGGTCAACATTGACTGAAGAAAATACCCACTTAACAATAGCCCAGTTCGACACAAGCCTGTAACCCATCATCCTGTCAATGGTCACAGCTGTCATTTGTGTACTGTTCTTCCAGTATGAACCCACTTCATTCATCAGCTCAATTTCCAAGTCTTCATTGGAACACACCTTCCCAATGACCTAGGGATGCAATGAAAAACAGATAGACCATTTCCAATAAAAAAATCTGTCATTCACTTGTAATTGCAACTGCCTCAAAAAATCATGTATTAACTAACCCTCTAAAATTTATTCATCACCCAAACCATCCACCACTATTTTCCTCTGAAGAAACAAAACCAAGTGCATCTGCTGTCCTAATTTATGTAGATATGAGGAACAGCTCCATATTTAATAATATTCATTTCTAACAGTACTATTCTCCACTACACATACATATGGGATATTTTGATGCTTCACAGGACAAACATGAAACTCACTTTACAAAAAGAACCTTACAGTAGACTAAAATGGTTGACTGGTTCAAATATAACTAGCAAGATTCACCGAAATCTCACTATATCTGATCAAATAATGTTAGGTCTTCGATGCATTATACCCACAGTAGAAAGATACAGACGCTGACAAAACCAAGCCCTGAACTATAAGAAATAAGACCAATTTAATGCAACAAATAAAGTCCAACTCCACCCATTAGTACTAAATAACAGAGAAGAATCATCACCTGACCATACCGCTCTAGCACGGTAATCAAATGCGTGAAACTCTTTGATCCAATATCCAATAGGGTCTGTGCAACCACTTCTAATGCAAATTTGGGTCCATGCTCTTTGATTATGTATTCTTCAACCCATGAAGAGATCTCTCGTGAGGTTTTCCGGCTCCTGATGAGGCCAGTTAGTTCCCTTGATAATCTGTGGCCATCTGTGAGTTCTAGGTTTTTGTCAGTAGTTGCATATTTAAAGTCAGGTCCACCTCTGGGGGGTAGCAACTCCTCCAATGCTGGTGCATCCTCAATGCTCTGTTCACATGGCGGCAAAAGAAAATTAGTTGACCGCTGGTAGTAGTCTGAATTTATTGGTACATCTTGGTGCTGGACCTGAATCAACAAAGATTGATATTTTTTTTCCTCCTTTTAGCATTTTCTATATCTTAGATGAGCTTGGTCGAAGTTTTTGATTGAGTGCAGCTAGCTAGTCTCTCCTACTATTTCAACCACAAACAGCATCGGTAATCAGGTCCAGCACTTGCAGAAAAAATGATTCAATACATATTCCCAATTGATCAATACATATCCCCAATTGAGAAGCACAAGAGTTTTAACCAACTTATTTGAATGAGGAAGGTGAACTGCAAAAGAAAATGGGCCATTGCAAACCTGTTTGATTTTATCCCAGTATGACAAACGAATCTCCCTTTCTAACACCTCTTGAACAAAAACCCGTTGAGGTGCCCACCTGGGGAGGTCTCTTACATAAGCCCAGTCTTGCCACGGCCAGATGTACTGACAGTTCGACCTACACCAATAAAATGTTTTAATCTAATGTAGTTCCAAACAACTTCATAAAATCATAATTCTATATATATCATCTTCTTGATAATTAGAAGAACTTACAGATGGTGAGAAAACCAAAGGATGAGGCGGCTACGGCACTCCATATCCATATTTGTGATTTTGTCAAAGAGAGCACGAACGGCTCCTACTACAACAGCTGGGAAAGCACCTGGTAATGCCTGAAATTGAGCCAAATATAACCAAACGAAATCAAAATTGGAATTCTTTTCAGTATCCCAAATTACAAGATTTTACCTTATCATAATGTACTAGCAATGATTACCACACATTAGACCAGAATTTTCACAATAAAAACAAGATTACAAACAATATAGCCAAGAATTATTTTGCTTTTCCTAATTTCAATTTTGTAGAGAGGTCAAAAGCAGAATGCTTCTGAAGAAAGCACAGTTTATAATTTAAGACTGTAAATGCCAAAAAAACGAACATTAAGGTGAACACATGCACATCTTATATTTTCTCTAGTCCAGTCTATGTAAGGAACTTTATAAGATAAAAGAAAAAGATAAACTTTAGACTCAAAAGCTCAAAATCTGAATAATTGTTTGCGACAAAATCTTCTATCTGTTATAAAAATTTGTCAAATATAACAGATAGAAAAATCTACCTTGCAAAGATCAAGAATGACCAGCGTATAGTACATTGGCTTAAAAGGTGGTTGAGGTAACAATAATAGCTGCACAAAAGACATTTCATTAGAACATACGCGTTATAACCATAATAATAAGTGCATTATACACTCCTTGTTTTTGTTGGGAAAATTGTTGTGCAATACCAATCTATTTTAAAGAAAAAAGAAATAAAAATATAAAAATAAAGAGTGTATTATGAAATCATATGAATTCATGTCATTCACAACAGTTGAAAAGAAACATCAAACTGTAGCAAAAATAAAATATACGATAAAAAGAATCTGTAAAATACCAACCTGAGAAAATATTGTCTCAGCCATGATGAACTCATACCGAAATGGTACTGGGAGACCAGCTAGGTAGAACGCGCATTCTTTGCGACTATCTTCCCAAAAACAAGTTAAATTCAAAACTTCTTTTAGTTAACAGAAAATATTGAAATATTGGAAGAACAGTTAAAGGAGAATTTCCATGTACATGGTCTATAACATTAATGAACCCACAGGCATTATACAAGAGGAATATACACACACTTATTCAAAACTATTTGTAAGTATGTATGAAAAATAACAGTTCCTTTTTAGTAAAGCAATAACAAACAAAGGATTCAACATTGTGCATACCAGCCATTGAAGAAAAGAAGCACATCCAATAGATATTCCTCAACTACAAAGCGGTCTATAGGCTTCATGATCTGCAAACCACAAAAATAGTTAAAAGAAGAGTGTACGACTACAACGATCTGATCAGCGGACGAATGGAGCTTTTTCTTCGTTTTAGTTTATTTTACTTTTCTGATTAGGGTGATGCTTGTGCTTGTATTTCATGTTTCTTATCTCTTTCTATCTTTGTTTTCTTTTTCTTTCTAAATTGTATCAACTCTTCTTCAATTTGCTTTAATGAAAATTTATAGTTGGCTTTTCGCCTGCTGCTTCAAAAAAAAAAGATTGGTAAAAACTGACCAGTACCAAGACAAACCAGAAAGTTAGTTCACCGTCAGATGGATAGGACCCTTTTTTGCTTTTTGAGAAAAAAAAATATTGGCACGCACTGGAACCATTCATGTTAGACAGGATCAATGATGCCATTCACAAACAACAAGTTGAAATGCACCTGTTCTTTTTTTTTTGAGCAATGTTGACTCCATTATAAACCCAAAATTTAAAATGCATATATGGTAGTTCAATGAAGTGGCACCTGGCCGTGAAATATGGAGCAACTGGCCATAATCCCTCCTAAACTAGAATACAAGTAATTAAGGAGTCTAAAAATAGAAGAACTTTAAAAAAAAAGGCTCTCATTAACCCCGGCATATTTTCCTTTCCATATGCCATTCTCAGGACTTGAACCTACGTCACACCGTAGAGTGGTGAGTCCTATTACCATCTGTACTAGGTTTGCAGTTCTCTAAAAATGGAAGAATTAATCCTAGTTGACACAACATCCAGTCATTGATATATTTGATTCCTTTCAGACTGTAACACCCTCCTAATTCCTTAAAACCATCTCCTCCGCCTGTTTTCACACCAAATTAAAATGTTTCTCGTAATGTCGACCGTATAACCAAATGTGATGATCCGAGGTTCTTGACTCTCACGTCATGTTATTTCACTTCTGAAATACAACCATGGATAACAAAACAAAATATAAGGATAAAAAGTTAAAAACAGTTTACCTCATTTTTATTGGAAGGAAAGATGCTGAGATGGCACAGCCTCTGAGGAAACTTCAACCCAGCCTCATGCCTCTCCTGCCCTCTTGGCTTCTTAGGGTTTGATGGAGATGAAATAAGTTGTAATGGACAGCTCATTGGAGGGAAAGTGTGTGATTGTCCTGCCACTAGTTGTGCTTCAAATGGTAGATGAGGGCGTGGCACTAAACAAGAAACAACACATTTAAGCAAAACCAAGTAGAAGTTTTCTCAGTATCAAATGCATCACCAAGACCAGTTACTCATCATGAAATTTGTAATAGATCACGAACATGTATAACAGTATAAATATCAGTCAAGAAAAGATCTACCAGGTCAAGATGTACTATTATGCATCAGTGAAAAAGTATTATAATAATACAACAATGAGACAACTTATTTATGAAGTACATGCACGCAAAATAAAAATAGCAGGAGTTATATATAGAAAGTGGGAGATTCTATTAGCTACAAAAATAACAACCAAAAGAAAAGGGAAGTAGTTTCAAAACTCAGACAAATATCCACCATTTATATATTCCCCAGCATGCACCGCATGATCTTAAAATTTTCACAAAATCAATTTTTTTAGATATCATTTGCAAGTACAATACATGAGGTATGATTTGCAATATATACAAGAGGTTGGAGAAGGAGATAAATCATAGTTCACAAAAACTAAGGTCGAAGGAAAAAATATATATATACCACTAACAGCCTTCCATCCATTACGAGAAAGTAGTTGTATGCGCTCCCATAAGTCTTCAATAAAATCCTTAAAGAAAGGTGAATTTTCTTAGAAATGAACACGCATAACCTCAATTAAGAAAAAGGACCAATAATGAATAAATTTGTGGAGCTGATACAGAGCAGTTAGAAAATAGAATCAATATACTTCACTAGGTTTCTTGCTATTCCAACTTTTGGTTTTCTGGCTTAATATAGGAATTTTAAGCACCATTAGCCCCCGAACAATTATTTATAAATCCAAAGCATACAAAAAAGCAAAAACAACCTAGAAAAGTAACAGAATTAAATAAAACCAAAGAAAGGAACATATAATACTCCTTTGTCTTAGGCCTAGGAAAAAAAATAACTTTAGGAAAAGTGAAACCTTCTCTGTAGGGGACGTTCCCTCGTCAGTCTCAAAAACAGAAAAAGAAATGTCATTACAACGGGCTCGAATGCTCAGATATGACTGTAAGCCAACCATCACTCTCTCCAGCTCATCTGGCACTTGCTGACATTCAAAAAAGAGAGATTGCATTTTAGTAGAACTTGGAATACCCCACTATCAATCTAATGTGTTCACATTTAGAGTTTTAGGCAAGAATGATGACTAAGCATCAAGCTATGGCCATCTAAAAGTAATTAAATACCAAATTCAAGAGTTACAAATGCAAGTCCAGAAGTTAAGCTTACAAATCAAATTTGCAGCCTCTTTCTAGGATGAACAAAAGAACTATATTATTTTCCCAGAAGTTAAGTGATGAAGCAAGTAGATTATTTTCCCTGAAAAAATTACACAACTCTGACATTTACCTCAAAAAGTTCAGTACCACCCCAAGGAAGGCTAGCCAAAATGCAATAAACATAAAAATCAGCACAAGGCTGATATGAAGGATTTCCTGTGTCTTCATCAATTGTTGTAGCAGCAGATGACAGAAGTGTCTCAAATGCCTCAATGATTGAGCTCGGAGAAATAACTTTACTAGACATCTAGAATAAAAACAAGCACAAAAATGCTGTGTAGTCAAATATCAGCATCGAAGTGGATAATAATTAATCAACACAAGGTAATGACCATTTCTCAGAATAGGACAAAAGTTCATGTGCATCTCCATGAAACAACACGGTACACTTTCAGAACTACTCTGTATGCCCCTCTAAACATGCTATATACTCCCATCTTAGGTCCCTTCTTAGTACCAGAATTCACTTCTATTCATCATATAAGGAGATGAACCATAAGGAAGAAAGTGTTGTCCATTAAGTTGAGTGAAGTTGAATAAAGCCTTGTTCAGTAGGGATATCTGAGATAGTATACACATGAACCACATCCATAGAAGCACCAACATAATTCCTATGTATCCATACTATAGACTATATACATATTAGTGTGGTGTCTTGCAGGGATGCAGACATAATTTATGTTACTTATACACTCAAGAATGATCAAATAAAACATCATGAAGGGGTACATTCAGTATGTTCTGAATCAGCATTACGTTAACAAATCCTAATTAACAGAAATTGGTAAGGCAAAAAGAGACTTTACAATTTTTAAATTTTCTGAAAATGGAAAATAAACTTTCCAAAGTCTAATTAGGAGATGGCAACGTATCATTGTGTGCTGATTCTGTAACATTGTTCTAAAAATTAAACTACTCACAAGAGCAGTAAGAAAGCGCAATGATATTCTTATCTTGTCACAACTTCCTGCTTGCAAGGCATCCTGACAAAACAGATGAAATGAAAATTACTCCATTGAATAGGCTATCAACAGTTATCCTCTTAAGCAACTGAAGCCTGAAGGTCACACGTATTACAAACAAGCCTCCATAATGCAAAATACCTGTAGTGCAGAACGTGTAGCATCTACCACTCGCTTCGCAAAATCTTCATTTTCCAAATTTATCAGACCTACCTGAAAGAAATCATACTTTTAACCAAACCAGCTATATAATGTACCATGATTTTTCACCAAAAACATAGCAAGGATAAAAGATTAAAATTGTTATACAGTTGTTATGCACAGTGCACTTCCAAAATTGTAACTGAAACAGTTATTAATTTGCTATTTACAAGTGTCTTCTTTTCATGTCTTTGTTCAGAACTGTTTCAATTTTAGAAGTGCAGTTTATTTCATATTTCAAAATTGCACCTAGAGCACAAGTAGTGATAGGTATTTCACTATTTTGCATAAACAGAATAGTTTCCTTACCAGCACAGCATAAAATGGAGCTTTGTGTGGCAACTGCTCGGCACACTGGAGAAGAAGCTACATGAATACCAGAATTTTGGTTAACTCGGTAAATTCAAAATTAAGTGAAGAATGAATAACTTGCCATTTCTTCTGATTTGTACAATAGTCAGGTATGGCAAGCTAATGGAAAAAATATGAACCATAACATATTATTAGCTTTTTTTATATATATTATTAGCTGCTAAATTCACTATTCTAAATTACCACTACAAGAAAATAACTAGTTACATCACCCTAAGTTTCTGAGGAGAGAGATCAAGCATTGATTTAACAAAAGGGCAGAGACTAGTACTACCAGAGTAAATTAGTGAAATGAAGCATGCTATCAACCTTAACTACGAAGAAAACTGATATGTTCTTAGAGATAAAAAAAAAGAGGGAGAGAGATATGAGCTTTGAATACAAAAAAAAGCTGAAGAATACAAAGACTTAACAACGAACTGAACCAAATAATAAAGTATTTACCTCAAAAATTGCATCTTTCGAGCTCTCAAAATCTCTCCCGAGTGCGCTATAGCATGTATCCTGTGATTCACAGGTAATATCAATAAAAAATAACATTAGGAGACAAATTAAAAAAAAAATCTATATTTCTAAAGAAAAATTAAAAGAGTAAAGTCTTTAAGTGACTAACGATGTGATCTCTGTAGTCCGAGCCGCCGCCGTACTCGGCGCACTTGTCGCCGATTCGAAGCAAGAGGCTCCTCCAGCTAGTGGCACCGCCTCCGCTCATGGCTTTTTGTGCAAAAAAATAACGGGAAAGGATTTCAGATAGTTCTGGGAAGCTTCGCAAAATTTCAGGGTTTTGCCAGCGGGGACAGCCGGACGGGGGAGAGGGAAAGAAAAGAAGGCTAAGCTCGAAAGGTTATTCGGAGGGACCCGTACCTGCTGCAGTGCTGCTAGTGAACTGCAATAACAAACCGTGGGATTGAAATTTTACGGCTGATCACATCACCTCGACCAATACAGTTTTGTATCCAACTATTCTCATCTAATTTCTCTCTCATGAGTTTTGATTCGTCTTTAGTGAATTCGCATGTAAATCTTCTTGAGTTTTGAAATCACAGAAAGATTTAATTAGTTTTGAATCGAATCGATAAATTTTAAACTATTTAATTTAATTTTTCAGTTCAAAATTTTTATTCTAGTTAAAAATTTAGCTAGTTTGATTCTTATTCTTTGATTTGATTTTTTTTTTTAATCGGATAAATTGAATAGTTCAAAATTTATTAAGAAATTTCATTTTACTTAATAAAAATTAAAATAATAACAAAAATAATTAGAAGGGTAAATCTTCTGATAGGTCACTGAATTTTAATGTTTATTCATATTTGATCACTAAACTTTCATTTATCCATTTTTAAATCACTGAATTTTGATGTTTATACATATTTGATCACTCCTATTAGTTTTTTCATTCAAAAATAATTGAAATGAAATTATATTTTTTGTCAAAACTAATTGAAATGAAAAATAGATAATAAAATAAAATTATATTTATTTTTTCATTAGTTTTTAATTATTTTTAAATGGAAAAACTAATAGGAATGATCAAATATGGATAAACATCAAAGTTAAGTGACTAAAAACGAATAAATGAAAGTTCAGTGATCAAATATGGATAAATATCGAAGTTCAGTGATATGTCAAAAGATGAACCCTAATTAGAATATATTTAGTTAGGGGTAAATTTTTTCAATGGTCACTCAATTTCACATATTCCAATTTTAATCACTCAAATTCAAATTATCCATTTTTAGTCCTTTAATTTGATCATTTATCAATATTTCATCCCTCCGTTAACTTTTCCATCCCTGATCAAACTTCTATCTCTTCTTTTTATCTTTTCTCAAAGTATTGCAGATTCTGATCCTCAATCCTCGTCTATTTCTTTCTCTCACTCTCTGAGTCGCTCACGCGCACTTCAAACTGCTCGAGTAACTCGGCCAAGTGCTCTCTCCCCTAATCCACTTTGTTGAAACGAAGCTCTACTAAGATAATCAACTTTCTCTTCTTATCAAATCAGAGAAAGTACGGACTACCGACTATTTGCTCTCAATATTCATCTCTCGGTTGTTATACTGGTCCTCTGAAACATAATTTATTTTGTTCTTTATTTTGTGTTTGTAGCTTGGATCTATCTTTTCGAACAACTTTTACCTGTGTAAATTTCTTTTTTTTTTGTGATTTGCGCTGAATCAAATAGCTATAACTTATTTATTAAAATTTAGTTACATATTTTGTTTGTTTAGTTAGCTAATTTTAAAGCTGGAATTTCACAACTCAGATCCAATATTACAACACAATTCAAAATTTTACAAACTTTGAAAGCTTATTTCAAGACCTTTAAAAATATTTTAATTTAGAAAATATTCTTTTGATTTCCATATTGGACCACTAAAAAGTGATGCACAAACTGTTCAATTTTTTGTAGAGGTTATTTTTCTTCATCTGTCACATTGCATGGTATAAGAAGATAAATCTTCAATGGCATATAGTAAAGTTACCAGGTTGGATTATAGGAGGACGCGATTAAATATCAAGTCCTCATTATGCTCTAAAATTATACATGCGGTATTCATTGGCTTATGTTTAGCTGGTGCATGGGTTATGACATCATAATGAAAATTCATGATAATCATCTTCATCGAAGAATAGTTCTGATGAAGTTTCAAGCCAATTTGTGATATTTCAACCAACCCTTTAACCAAAGATTTGGACCAAGGGAGAGATTTCAATAAAGAGCCAAAGGTCATCTTTGATGCTTCAAATTCTGACAGTATGGATTCAAAAGATAGCACATCAAAGAAGACAGTTGAAAAGCCTTAGGATGAAGAAGAAAAGCAAAGTAAGACTGAAAAAGAAGAGAATTCAGATACTGAAACCATCAAAATAGAACAGATAGTGATAGAAGAAAGTGAAAAGAAGGAACAAAATTTGAATTCTAGTTCAGATTTAAACTCAAATGAAGAGGTTTCCTGATGGGGCCTAGTCAGAAATACTAAAAGGAAACAGAAAATGGAGCATTCTCTGCTCAGGCGGCAGAGTTAGACGGAAGCTTGAGAGCAATGGATGGAAAAGTTAACGGAGGGATGAAATATGGATAAATGGTCAAATTAAGTGATTAAAAATGGATAATTTGAATTTGAATGACTAAAAATGGATAATATGTGAAATTGAGTGACCACAAAAAAAAATTTACCCATTTAAGTAGAATATATTAATTTTCTATAAATTTTATTTTTTATTTGATTTATTTTTTAAATTATTTAATTTTTCTATCAATTTTTATAATTGTCATTGTCAATATTCTTCATTCCTCTTTATCTAACATATTTTTGGAACTGAATAAATCAAATAAAATTTTAATTTATTAGATTATTATTTCATAAGTTTAATTCTATTCATAATTTAACAAACAGAATAAAACTTCAAATTTATTTATTTATTTATTTTGATTTAAACCGAACCAACTAATTGCACAACCCTATCACAGGTTCGAGTCATTGTAATACATGAGTTGGGTTTGCCGAGATTGATTTGTGGATTTTCTGAATCGCGTCCGAACATGTTCCACAGTCCATACGGACACGCTTTGTACGTTTTCAAAAGAGAGAAGGATCTTAGAATAAACCAAAGAATGAAATATTGAAATTAATTATTATTAATTACAATATGTATGAGCTTATATGTAATAAATATATATTATATAATGGACTGTCAAATTATATCAGTTATGAAGTGATCAATTTATATATTATTAATCAGATTTAATATGTGTCATGAGAAGTGGGCCCTTTAATGTGTAGAATGCATATTGATAATTTTATGATTTAGTGATGGTCTAAATTATATAAAATTTGATAATAATATAATTATGTTATTAGTCCCTAGAGAACACAACTATAGACAGTTTTCTGTTTAAGTGTGAGCATGTTTAATCACCTTTAAATCATGGGTTCTGAGTATTTAGCCGATTCACGGATTCAGGGTTATCTTGTGCACAATATTAGGCTCAAGGCTCTTGACTGGTTTAACATTGAGACAGATTTATTAGAGGATGAGCTTAAAAACTATCATACATATTATGTCTCATCAACAGTCAACAAGGTATATCATCACCTTGTTGATCATTCATATTCTAGAAATCGTGTAACGATTCAACAAATCATTATAACGTTTCCACAAATAGTTATAACGCTTTCAGAAGATATCAGACTTGTCAGAGAATTGGTCAATAGGGGTCAAAACATTGCTAACGCTCTGTATATCATTCAACGTTTTAGAAAATCATTACAACGATTCGAGGAATCGTTACAACGACTCTTTAACATATGTTGACTTGTCAGAGAATGGTCAAAGCATTGCTAACGTCCTATGAAGTGTTATAACGATTTGATGAATCGTATAACGATTTAAGTAATCATTACAACAATTCCTCAGAACATATTGACTTGTCAGAGAATAGTCAAAGTGTTGCCAACGTCTTATGAAACGTTCAACGCTTTGATGAACCGTATAACGATTTAGGAAATCGTTATAACGATTACTTATTTTTCTTGTTTCATTTTTATATATGTGTATTTTTTTTTTATACATTATTATTATTATTTATTATTTTATTTCTGTGCTTATATATTTTCTTGTTTTTTTTATTTCTTCTTTTTTCTCTCTCTTTTTTTTTATTATCATCTCATCATATATTTTATTATTTATTATTATTTTATTATTATTTTATTATCTTATTAATTTTTATTTTTATGTATATATATATATTTTTATTATTATCATTGTATATTTTTATTTCATACTCCAATTATTTCTACAAAAAATGAGTCACAAAAATAGTAGAAAATAAGTTGGCTATTATTCATGATCTATTCACATTTTTAAGATTTTTACGATAGCCAAAATAATAGGTCAAACCTTGGTCAACAGGAAAAGACAAACAATGTCATTCTACTTTTAAATTGTTTTATTATGATAAAAAAATTAAAACTAAAATGTTTTTATATAGAAAAATAATATGAATAACAAAGATTTTTTTTTTGAAAATAAATTTGAGTCAATTTGGAGTTTGGGAATATTTTCAAATAATTTATTTACTCTTCATCTTTAATTTTTTTGTTATTAATCTGGGTTGTTGGATCTGCATCAAGATTAACATAGATCTTTTATTTAAATCTTTTATTCAATTTGGGTTGTTAGATCTGCTTTGAGATTAAGTCGTATGAGATGAGAGACCCAAATCTGCTTATCATTTTTATTTAAATTAGAACTTATTATAAACGTCCGATCTCTTTCAAGATTCACACGTGCGCTTCAATGTTCATGCTGGCGCGTCAATATTCGTGTTGCTGCGTTTCTTTGACTCCCCGATCAATGGAGCCTCCAAGATTCATGCTGGTGGCGTCGCCAGCGACTGAGGCTACCTCTTTCTGATCAGACAACTCCTCCGGCATCGCCCCGCCGTGGGGAGTTTTTCCATGGCACTCGATATATGATCCATACAGTGAATCGTGTTGTGCACTAATGTCAGGTGGAGCAAATTGGTACCATTCGGTACTGAATCCCAAATCTCACAAATTTGATGCAATTGATTATTATTTCTAGCAATTGAACACTTAATTGATGTCACACATGTATGTTAATGCATCTTAACACAATTAAAATGATCCAAATTGATCCATAACTCCACTGTTTAGAGTATTCACTGAGACACGATAATATCGATTGGTACCGGTTATGATTTACTCCAAATTCTTGTTGTTCATCGGTTTGTATTGACACTGATGCACTTAACAAACTTCATAACACTTATCTAAGTCAAGATATGCTTAAATACACCTACAATTTCTCTTAATTTTCAAATTGAAACTCAATTTTACTAACGGGACGCGATAACAGTATATAAGCTTCAAATTAATCGAGTTCTCAAGTTTATAACTGAGATCAATCGATTTCAAGTGAGGCTATAGACCTTAATATATGTAGTATGAACAAGAATTAAGATAATCACGACTTGGAGATGAAGAATTGGATGAGAAATTCCACTGTTATTGAGTTCTCAAGTAAAATACTGAGATCAATCGATTTAACAGCGTTATTTATCAGTTTTCAAGTAAAATTCATCAAAAGAAAAAAAAAGATTCACACTTTATGAACTTGCAGCTCATGAAAGAAAGAAGAAAATCAAAGAAAAATTGATAGAAATTGAGGAAATTTAAGAACAGCACGGTATTATACTGATATTCAATTGCGATTACATTTTTAAGCCTCAATCTTCAAGAATTGAGCTTGCCAACTCCCAATTAATAAAGGACATGGCTTAGAACTTACCTCTAGACAAGCAATTGGAGTAAATGAATCGAGTTCTCAAGTGAAACACTGAGATCAATCGATTTAACAGTCTCTTCTTCCTGTTTTACTTTCTTTCTCTCTATTTCTTACTACTGACACTAGAAGGAACCAAATTTCTCTCTCTGTGTATGTGTTGTGCTCTCTTGTATCTTCTTGTATGCTTGTATATCCTCCCTCTCTCCTTTTTTTTGTTTGTTATGTGTAATCAGGTTTATATAGGCAATTGGAGTGGTGCACAAGGGAATTAAGGCCATACACCATACAAACACCAACAATTGAGCTGCCTTGGTCTATGAACATGGTCTTCATTTTCTGTTAGTCATTCTGTTATGGTGTGGGCCCCATTTGAAAGAATCCAAAGCTCAATTCTTTGACTGTTGACCAGATTCAACCCTCTTCTCACTTCTCTTCATCCACAGAACCTTCTAGCCTTCTCGACATACTATATATACTCATTTCAATGCATCCAAGGCGTCTCTTTGCTCTCTGCCATTGTAATTCACCTTTAAAGCTCCAACTCATTCATTTGAGTTCAAGCTTTGACTCAACTCATATCTCCTTCATTCAATTGTCAATCTTCATCACTCTAGTAGCATCGTGTGAGTGCATAGAAGCTACAAGAATTGCCAATTTGAGTTTAGAGTGTAAGGTTTCATCTTTTCTCCATTTGCCCGATTTCATCACCTTATCTGAATTGCTTCAATTCGATGCTTAATTGTTGTTTCTTTTTTCACTTACATCATCGCCTAGGTGATTAGAGACTGCCTGCATCATCAATTTTGGATTTGAACACAAGGATCAAAGTCCCTCATTAACTACCTGAGGTGATCATCTTCTTATATTGCTCCATTCATTTGTCCCCTTGGAATTTCAAGTATTCACCCCTTTCTCTCCCATGTACAGGCTATCTCTGGCCGTAAGGACTTGAAGTTTCAAGCTCCAGAGAGCTCAATTTGTGCCAATGGCGCCATCAGCCTCGGCAAGAAGAAGAAGGAAGAGAGGGAGGGGAGAAAGAGAAGGCTCCAGAGGGGTTGAGCTCGGCGTACATGATCCACAGCCAGGTAGGGCCCACCATCAGAGGCACGACGCACATGAGCCAGATACACATCCCCTTTTCTCTTTGATTTAAATATCTATTTAGATCTGCGCATGGGCTTGGTGCATGATTGATTGTGCGAGTTGTATACTCATAAACCTTACAAGTGGGTCCCTTGTGTAAGCAGCTGAGTCTAGGCCCATAAGATTTAACCGTGAATTGATTAATGACCTGCTTAGGCCTAAAAGATCTGACTTGGCATGATCCTATAGGGCCACCTATTTAATCACTCTATTAATCATCTGTTATAGTATTAATCTGTGTTGAGGTGGCATCTGTTAATGAATGTTATGTATCACCTATGGGGCCCACATTGCTTAATTGTACCAATGGCCAACTGCCATGTGTCACTAGGAATAGTTCAATCTGCTGAGTTGTTTTGCTGCTGTGTTGCCATATGGTATGTGAGTGCTGAGGTGGCTCTGCCATGGCTTGCCACGTGGCATGTTGGTAGGACCCACATGTCAGGTCAGTGTAGTGGTGGGACCCACATGGCTGAGGTGGACCAATGAGGTGCTGCCACGTGGCACCCTCTCTCTCCTTTCTCTAATTTTGTATGTGTATGTTTGATATCCCCAATTTGCACCCAGCAATGTTTTTGTCCCCAAGTTGTAGCCAGAGAAGCCTGTGATCAAATTCTCAGCCCTTGATTAATCTGTTTTCCCCTCTGATTTTATTCTGATAGCTCCATTTATCCAAAAATCATGAAATTTTCACAAAAAATCCCTAAATTCATGATGATCACCCTTATAATTTTAAATTCTACTTTTACCCCTGTCTCCTTGCATTAAAAATTTATTTACCAAGAAAACCTTATTTCTCTTTCTAAATTAATCGCAGATTTCAATTATAGCTAAGTGTCTCTGCCAGATAAACTTTGCTTGCAGAAACTCCCCCCAATTAAACACCAATTAGTCTTATATTGATGTTCATTAGGGTTTAATTTGATCAAAAGCTGATGACTTGTCAACAATTGATACAAATCTAGACTTGATCAGATGATTGTTCACAGCTTTGGCACCTAATTAGTCTTATGAAATTGACTTTCAATCCATATTCATGGAGGTGATTTGGTCAACAACTGATTAGTTGTCAACAATTGACACAAACCTTGGATTGATCAGGTGGTTGCTCACAGTTTTGGCACCTGGTCAGTCTTGAAAGCAAAATCACATTAAGATTTCTTGTGACTGGCTGTATCAAAATACTGGCTTGGCATTGACACGATTCCTTATTGTACAGGGATTGCATTGCTTCAGCTCTTAGGGTTTGCTTTGAGAAATAATTTCTAGGGTTTGATCTTGATTTCCTTAATGTCTGTCACTGAGGTGTGGGACCCACATGTCAGTGAACAATAATCAAATGGATGACCCCTCAGGAGATTTTCTCTCCTGAATCTCCTGAGAGTCATCCACCTCGAATGAATAGGAGGTGACAGGCCTTTTATACCTTCGACCCTTTGTCCAAGATTTCCTTGTGGGATAAATAAATTTTTTTCGGGGCTCAGCAATGACTTCTCCTGACTGGTGGAACCTCTCTTTTTGTCTTTCTTTCTTCTTTCTTATGATTTATTACGGATAATTGATATTTATCCTTAATTGTCTAGCTGCTTCATCCTTGAATTTTTTCAAGGGTAAACACCTTGTTGTGAAGGAGAGAGTTCAGAGTGGACTTATAAGTATTGAGCATATTGGTACAACTTTCATACTAGCCGATCCACTAACTAAGGGATTGATACCCAAACAGTTTCATGAGCATGTCGCTCATATGGGTATATATGTTATAGAGAATTATTAGGTTGAGTGGGAGTTTGTACTTATATTTTATTTTTTTATGTTTTATATGATATACTTTTTCAGATATCATGTAGTTATTCTTATATGATATTCTGTAATTTTATATGTGTCATGTAGTTATTCAGTTATTCAGTTTTATATACACTATGATTATATGATTGACCTCAAATTCATATTAATTAATGCGACCAAATTGAAAATAAGCATGTGGATCACATTACATGTAATTTTTAAATTACACATCCCCTTCATGATTCATGTCATTCAATTATGTTTATATAGTGATTTGTGTTGGTTTAGTTTCGTTTTATGAGATGAATACTACATAGGTCCTTATAAATATGATTAATTGATGGAATTTGATGATGACACAAAAGATTAAGGCAACACAGTTAAGAGTACTTAATTCAGTATATATATTTCAGATACATATAGCCCAAGCCATGGATTGTTAGAATTAATTATTATTAATTATAATATGTATGGACTTATATGTAATAAATATATATTATATAATGGACTGTCAAATTATACCCGTTATGAAGTGAACAAATTATGTATTATTAATCGGATTTAATACGTGTCATGAGAAATGAGCCCTTTAATGTGTAGAATACGTATTAATGACTTTATGATTTAGTGATGGTCTAAATTATATAAAGTTTCATATTAATATAATTATGCTATTGATAATTGGAGAACATAACTATAGATAATTTTCTGATTAAGCAGCGAATCTGATATGGACCCGCTAAGATATAATTTCTCTCAATTATGGGCATCCATTATATACAGGGAGACTGTTGGTTTTCGTGATTTTTTTCTAATTCTCCATTTTTTGGCACCTTTTCGTTTTTCAACATAAATCCATCTCTCTCTAAGACAGAGTTCTGAAAGAGATGAAAATTATCTACACCGGTCCTCTCAGTCTCTCCATCGAATTAGAGGAAAATCGTTAGAAGGCTTAAAAAAATCTGATGATCAAAAAAGTTATATCTCTCTGAAAGATCGACAACATGGATCAAAATAATCTAATTTATGATTAGAGATTCACTAGAGGATCAAAGGCCTAAAGAAATTTCTAACATGAAATATGTGTCTAAAATTTTTTATGTAGAAAGTAATCCCATCTACTTTGTAAAGGGACGTGATTCAAAATTACGGATGTCAAATTTTGATCCGATCGGATTTAAAATGATCCAAGAATAAAATGATTGAATATGGATCAAGATATTTTGGCTCTCTCAGATCAATAAGCTATGGATCAATCTGATCCATTTAATTGAATTTTTTTAGTTTTATTTATAATTTAATACTAATTAAAATTTATATACAATTAAGATTAATTAAATATTAATTGACAGTAAGTTGCTTAAAAATAAATACAAAATAGCTAATAAGTACTTATTTATTTAAATGGATCGGGTTGGATAAAAAAATATGACTTGATTTTAAACATATCGAATATAATTGAGTTAAAAAATAATAAAATAATAATAACTCGACCTAACCATTGACATCCCTATTTGAAATGAATAGTGTGGAAATTGTATCATCTGTAGATTATGAAGCAGCCGACATAAATGTGGATACAAATATTAGAAAAATATTAAAATTTAAAATCAAATCTATTTTAAATGGATGTGAATACAGAGTAAATATTCAATGATGCGGATTCGGTTGTCAATATAAAAAAGAATACTTATAACCGTTAAAAAATATACATATATTATAGCATTAAGTTTTAGAATAATAAAAGAAATATTAAATAAACAAAAGGTCAAAAAAATGATACTATAAAATTAAGTTTTGCTATGATAAAAAAATAAATTTATTAATATTTATAATAATTAATACAGTATAAAAATGAGAATATTTCAATATATGAAAGAGAAAATATTAGAAATCGAAACATACGTATATAAATTTTGTCAATTTGATATAGTCGTGCAAATAAAAACTCGTAGCATCACATCGCCTTCTATTACGAATTTGAATAATTCTTATAGCTGTACTATTTCTATAATCCATTTTTTTACGGATACTAATACGAATTTATTGCTTTCGTTTGGTTTCCCAAAAGATCAACATCGAACCTACTTTTTTGCTTTCGTTTGGTTTTTTAACCGTGGTTTTGGTACCAAACCGGAATCGCTCTTAGTTTTTAGGAATTTAGGTCCATGACTCGATGCGGCCATGCATAGCGCGCTGCTAGTGAAGACGGAAGAGCACAAAACAAAAATGACAGTGTGTGACCTCAGCGATGTCTTTTTAAAAACATATATATATATATATATATATATATATATATATATATATATATATATATATATATAATGGAGATACCGTGAGCTTAAGCTCACGGAGGCCTTCCGTGAGCTTAACTCAAAAACCATATTAAATCATCTCGAAATTTTAATTTATCATTCTCATTAAATTCTTTATATAAAAATCTTGTGGGATGCAAAAATTTGGAGTGTTTTGAGATTTTTAAGTTACCATTTTTATTTTTTTAAAATAATGTTCAAGTATTGAATATATTATTATTATTTTCAGAGCTGATTTTCAAAAATTAGAAATCACAACTTAAAAAGCTCAAAACGCTCCAAATTTTTGCATCCCATGAGATTTTTATATAAATAATTTAATGAGAATGATAAATTAAAATTTCGAAATGATTTGATATGTTTTTTGAGTTAAGCTCACAGTATCTCTACTATATATATATATATATATATTATGAAATCGTTTGTATTTCAGCCGATATGCAAACTGATAAAAAAATATATTTTAAAACTTAAAAATTTTAATTTATAATTTTTATTAAATTCTTCATATGAAAACCTTGCGAGATATAAAAAATAGAGTATTTTGAGTTTTTAAATCGCTCTTTTGAATTTTTGAAAAAATAGCTCTAAAAATAATAATAAATATTTAATGTTTGTGTTGTTTTTTCAAAAGAGCGACTTAAAAAACTCAAAATATTTCAAATTTTTGTATCCCATAAGGTTTCCATATGAAGAATTTTAGGAAAATCATAAATTAAAATTTTTAAGATTTTAAAATATAATTTTTGATCTGTTTACATATCGATTGAAATGTAAATGTTTTCACAATAGTCTATATATATAGGGTCCGTTTGACAAATCAAGGAATAACTTTGGAAGAGTGATAAAATAGTATTTTTTTGGAAGAGTGGTAGAAGAGTGATATTCTTGACTATTCGGAAGAGCGAAAATATCGTTTGGCAGTTGTTACTCAAAATAGTTAAAATATGAATAATTATGATAGTAATAATGATGATGATAATAATCATAATAGTAATATAATAATAAAGTAATAAAAATAATTATAATAAATAATAATATTATAATAGTAATAGAATAAAAATATAAACATAATCATAATATAGTAATATAATAATAAAAAATTATAATTATAATCATAATTATAATAATATAATAATAATAAGTAATCATAATTTTAATAATATAATCATAATATAATAATCATAATAATAATCATGATAATAATAATTATAGTCATAATCATAATAATATAATCATAATCATAATAATAATAATATAATAATAAAAATATAATCATAATCATAAAAATAATTATAAATAATTATAATTATAATAAATTAATCATAAATATAATCAACATAATAAAATAATAATAAAGTAATAAAAAATAATCATAATAAATAGTAATATAATAAAAATATAAACATAATCATAATATAGTAATATAATAATAAAAAATTATAATTACAATCATAATTATAATAATATAATAATAATAAGTAATCATAATTTTAATAATATTATCATAATATAATAATCATAATCATAATCATGATAAGAATAATTATAGTCATAATCATAATGATATAACCATAATCATAATCATAAAAATAATTAAAACTAATTATAATAATATAATAATAAATTAATCATCACTATAATCAACATATAATAATATAATACAACATAATAAAATAATGATAAGTATTAATAATCATAATCATAATCATCATAATATAATAATATAATAATAAATAATCTTGATCATAATAATAATAAATAATATAATAATACTAATGGTAACGATAATATAATAACAATAATGATAATAATAATATAATGATAATAATAATAATAAATAATAATCATAATATTAATATAATAATAAATTATAATCATAAATATAATATAATATTATAATAATACTAAATCTTAATCATTATCATAATATAATAATATAATAATATAATATAATATAATCATACAATAATCGTTATTCCGACGAGAGCTATTCCGGTATTCCACCTATAAATTGGTATATCAGATTAACACTATTCTGCACTCTTCTATTTAGTCTAAAATTCGTTTGGGAAATTAATTCGTCAGAATAGCTATTCTATTCTAACTTTTTGCTATTCCATTGAGTGTCAAACACTCCCTATGAGTAAATCTACGGTGAGCTTAAGCTCACGGAAGACCTCCGTGATCTTAGTTTAAAAAGTATATCAAATGATCTCCAAATTTTTATTTTTCAATCTCATTAAATTCTTTATATTGAAATTTTATGGGGTAGAAAATTTTGGGATGTTTCTAATTTTTTAAGTTATTTTTTTAATTTTTGAAAATAATGTACAAACATTGAATATTTTATTATTATTTTTGGAGCTGATTTTCAAAATTGAAAAGTATGACTTAGGAAACTCAAAACATCTTAAATTTTTGTACCCTACAAGATTTCAACATGAAGAATTTAATGAGAGTGAAAAATCAAAATTTGAAGATCATTTAATATATTTTTTGAGCTAACCTCACCGTACATTTACTCTATATGAGTAAATTACTATATATATATATATATATATATATATATATATATATATAGTGGTTCTAAACAGGAACCACGTCATTAATTTGGAATGTTAAGGAGTAAACTAATTAGATACACCGAAGATTGTATTTAATGATACTACTAGTTTTCTTTATCGAGTGACATTTTAAGCGTGTGATTTGAAGGAATGAAATATATCCAAAGAGTTTACTTTGAATAGAAGTGCTTGGAAGATGACGATTCATATACCTGAACTATGATTTAGGAGTTAGAGTCTAGTAGTAGAGTTAAAGACTTCAGATTCTTAGATTTTCAGGATTTTAGTGTTTAAAATTTAAAATTTAGAAATAGTTTTTATAATAGAGATTTATTATTATTATTATTAGCATATTATCAACATCATTATCATAATTATTATCATATTGTCATCATCATTATCATATTTATTTATTTATTATTATTATTATTTTTTTATTATCCTCATTATTATCATTGATATTTGAGATTTTTGATTTTATGCTTTCCGATTAGATTTTATTTCTAGTCTACCCCGATTTATTTGAGATTAAAGGTTTTGTTGTTGACTTGTGTACGATCTAACATCTATGTACTATTTGCATTTTGGCCATTTAAAGGATGAATACAAACGTTCATTAAGAGAAAAAGAAAATAATTTCACATGTATTTTCAAATCCTGACTTTTGTGTATATTAACTCCAGCCATCAAAGTGAAGACTGATAAAAGATATACGAAATAATTAAAAAATTTAATTAGAATTGATTTATCTATTGCTCAAAGCTATTAGTTGTATATTGGACACGTATTTTCAATTCTTGACCCTTAATTCCGTGTATATTAACTCCAGTTATCAAATGAAAAGACTGACGAAATATATGAAATAATATGTTAAACTAAAATTGAAGATATAGGTAGCTTTAGGGGTGTCAATTATTGATCCGACCCGACGGGTTAACCCGATCCGATTTGAACCCGAAGATAAATGGGTTGTGTGGGTTTAATTTTTTTGATCCGAGTCGGATCGGGTTTGGGTCAACCCGACCCGACCCGATTAATTATGTTTTTTAAAGTTATTTTATGATTTAGTACTAATTAAAGTTTAAATATATACTAATTATACACTAATTAAAATTAATTAATATTTTATTACTTAAAATTATATAAAAATAAAAAATAAATAATAAATTATTTTACAAGGGTCAGGTCGGGTATGGGTCAAGATTTTTTGACCCGAAATTAATTGGGTCGGGTTCGAGTCAGATCAAAAAAATAAATAAAATAATATGAACCAACCCGAACCCGACCTGACCCGACCCATTGACACCATAGGTAGTATTGTTTAATTTCGAGCCTCTTATTTTTTTGTAAATAAAGTTATTTATTAGAAATAATAATTGCAACTAAGCACTATAAAAAATGAATACGGTCCAATAATCTGTATATGACACATGTTTGTTAACGAATTATCACTCGTATTACATGGCATTAAATTATTGAGCAAAAATATTGGTTGTTGATTCCTGAACCATATTTACAACAAATCACTCAAATTAATCATACCATTTGTATTATCAAAAATTTCCATCTTCTCTTTTACGCTGCCTTCTCTAATATAAGGCACCACCTTTCTCTGAATTTATCGCTTCTTTCACTTTCTGCATTATCAGAATTATCTTCATCTTTCAACTCACCCTTATTCGATCTAAATTATAAAACCAATTTTTTTCCCCATCAAATTCGATATCTGAAGTTTAAATCGAGAAATCAAGCGCCGACAAGTTTCTTTTATCTTCATTCGGGTAAGAATAAACTCAATAATTTTTATTTCCTTAACAACAATTCTTTGTAGATTTTTCCAAACGACAAGGATCTTGACGTCTTACCTTAATTTGTTGTATGGTTCTCTAAATTTTCTTTTAGAGACTCGGTAAAGTAAGTAATTTTGTTTTGAGAAATAGTTTTTTCTTGCAATTTCAATTTGAATATTGTTCTTATCTCGAGGAATTTTCATTCGATCTGTATGATTAGTTTGTTAAAATTTGTGAGTTTTCTGTCCTATATATTATGATCAACAATCGAGATTTGTGAACACAATGTAGATATTGTTAGAAATATTAATTAAGCTCGAGACCGTCTGTCAAAGAATTGAGAGAAACGCGAGGTGAGAGAATAGGGTCGTCTGGAGTCCCGCACTGATTATTATATTTAATAATATGAATAATTTAATTATTAATATTAATAATGAAAAAAAAAATTAATAATAGAAATGGTAGTGCGCCGTTATCATTGGCGTTTTAAAAATACGTCATTAGAAGTGAAGTCTTTTTTATTTATTAATTTTCAATAATTTTTCTCAAAAAAATAAGATACACGTCAATGAGAGTGGTGCACAGAAACTACATCCTTTGGAATGCAAAAAAAATCCCCACCTGCGGTATTTTTCATTTAAATCGTTTGATCAGAAATCAACGGTTCTGATTTAACAATAATAAACTCTGTGCATTAAAAAGTCATATTTAGACTTCCCCATAACCGTCTAGTTTAACTTGAGTTGTTTAGATTAACCTTCAAAATCTCTCAACAAAAAAAAACCCCGAAGGATACCTAAAAATTCAAGTTTTGAATGTTGTGTATTATATTATAAATTTGTTGAAAGAAGAAAGACGTTACTAAAAGTGATGTTTTTGTCAAATATATTACTGAAACTGACGTATTTATAAAACGTCACTGATAATAGCGCGTTTTCATTCCTACTATTAAAATTTTATTTTTAAATTATTATTATTAATTAGATTATTTATATTATTAAATATAATAATCAGTAGGAGTCCCGAGTATCTCTACTCCCTCTACCGTTCTGGCTTGGTCTTTGGAAGAGTGTAAGCACACAGAGGAGGAGAGAAAGAAAAAGGTAAAAAGAGTAAAATTTAACTGTTCAGATCTGATCCGTTGTTTGCAATTTGATGTGCACTGTGGATTTAATATCAGATGTGTTACTTCAAAGATGTTGTAAGTGGATTTCTCCTCATATATTATTTATATTTCCACAATTTATTTTGATTTTTCATATATATAATAATTATATAAGGTTTCTGAAGGGTATATTCATAAAAAAATTTCTACCTAATATTTTTTTCCTAGATTTTTTTTCATAAGTTCGAAACTAATTAAGATCATCATAGAATCAATTTTCATTGCCATTGCTTAAACTTGCAAACTATTTAATTAAAACCAGACACTTCAATGAAATAACCTTACGATTTATGAGTATGGAAAAAGGAAATGAACTAAAACTACTGAGTAACAATAAAAAAAAAAACTCGAACCAGTAAAATATACAACGGCAGCTATATATTTACTTATTTAGTAGGAGTAAAACTATCGTGCTTCTAGGAGCACAGAGTCCTTCTGTGATTTTAGCTCAAAAAATATATTAAATAGTCTCTAAATTTTGATTAATCACTCTCATTAAATTCTTTATATTAAAAACTTATGGGGTACATAAATTTGAGGTGTTTCGAGTTTTCTAAGTTACTCTTTTCAAATTTTCAAAATAATGTACAAACATTGAATATTTTATTATTATTTTTAGAGTTGATTTTCAAAAATTAAAAAGTACAACTTAAAAAACTCTAAACGGCTCAAATTTTTGTACCCCATATGATTTCAATATAAGAAATTTAATGAGAGTGATAAATCAAAATTTAGAATTCATTTGATATATTTTTTGAGTTAGAATCACGAAGGGGCTCTGTATTCCTAGGAGCACGTTAGATTTACTCTATTTAGTAAAATAGTAATATTATACCATGAAAGCGAATAGGGGTCTGCAAAACGAAAAGATTATATGAATGTCAATAGAAATAAATACATCATTATAAAATCAATTCAACAGTTGCTAATTATCGTCGTCTTTAAACTGCAAGGAATATTTTTTTAGCTATGAAAACATCAAAATATAATTTTGAAAATAAAAAGTTCCAACTAGTTTAGTTTTTCCTTAGAACTTCAAGTCTTTAATATTTTCTCTCTTCTTTACTTAATTAAATTAAAAACTAATTAACTTTCATTTAATGCATGATAAAAATTCTATTGAGAACTGATACATCGTTGTTTAGAAGATTCGGGCAGTATGTAAGAATTGAAATGTTTAGAATGTCTGCGTGTGTGTTAGTGTAAAAACTACTCTGATCTATATACTCTGTGCGTGTGTGTGGAAATGATGATCTCTCTCTAAGTTCTTGATCAAGACTTATATATGAGAAAAATCATAAAGATGGTTCATTCACGTAAGTTAATGAGATTTTAAGAGTGCAATTATGACATAAAGTGTGTAATGATCGTGTCTCCAGCTACAATAATGACTGTGAGATAAGAGGAATTAATTACATCAATGGTTATATTCAAGATATGTGTCAGGTAGTTCTCGAGCTCGGAAATGTCTAACTCGAGAATTATTCATAATGAATATTGAATAAGATAAATTTTATGAGGCCTACTTAATTAATATCATATCATAGGGATAAATGTTTGGCCTTAATTAGTAAGTTAATTGGATTTTTTAGAACACAACCCTATAAAGAACCAATTTACCATTTTACCCACACCATAATTTAAAAAAGTACATTATCCCTTCCTTTTAATAATAAAATATGTATTGCATTTTATCATGATATAATAATTTTTGTTCTTTTGTGTTAGATTATGAGAAGAATTTACAATTCTAATTCTTTATTTTCAGGGAAGACAAGATAACATAATAGTTTCGAATTTTCAGCCAAAAAAAGATGACGACTCAAATAAATCTTAATAGATTGAATGATTAGAAAAATACGAAAATATTAAATATTGATGATCCCGTAAATAAATTTGAAAGTTTGATGGAGAATATAAATACATGGATATATGAGGATTTGCTCCTAAACCAACCTAACAATTTATCATTGATCCCGTCATAGTGTTGCATCTAGGGTGTCAATGGGTCAGATCAGGATGAGCTCGAGTTGAATTATTATTATTTTCTTGATCCGATCTAACTCGATCTATTTAAATTTGGATAACTATTTTTACCTGATCCGAATAAAATAGTTAACTATCTATACTATTTTTTATATATTTTTAATCAATTTTATATTAAATAATATATAATTCATCTCAATTAGTGTATATAAACTTTGATTAGTGTTAAAATATAAAATAAATCTAAAAATATAATTAAAGAAGTCCGATCAGATCGACTCATGACAATCCGTTCTCTAATACATCAAACTCGATCTGTACCCCAACTGAAAAAGTTGTTGACCACGTTACCACGTTCTTGAATATCAACAGACCATCCGTCTGCAGATGATCATCGAAAACTTAATATCGGAAGTCCTAAGTCTTAATACTGGAGAAATAAAGTCATAATATCTAATATATCAAGTCATATTTTAAACTTAAAATTTATATTTGGACGACAATCAAGATATAGGTAAGTATTTATATATGAACCTCAATGTCTTAAATCTAAATGTTTCAAGTCTAAACAAGAGAAATATGACGTCTTAATATTTAATATTATAAATTATATTTTGAACTAAAATTTATATTTGGACGACAATCAGGATATTGATAAGTATTTAAACTTGAACCTTATTATGAATATCTCAAGTCTTAACATAAGAAATACGACATTTTAATATTTAATGTTATAAATCATATTTTAAACTTAAAATTTATATTTGAGCATCCATCAGGATATGAACAAGTCTATATACCTAAACTTTAATGTGCTAAAATCGAATATTTGAAGTCCTAATATACAAAAAATGACATTTTAATACCCAATATTATAAGTCATAATTTTAAACTTCAAATTTATATTTGAACGGTCATCAGGATATGAACAAGTCTGTATCCCTAAACTATAATATCTTAAAAACTAAGTCAACAATAATTATTTACTCTCTTGTTTGAATATTAAAAAGAGTTATACAATTAAATTTCTATCTTGGATAAATCAATAACAATAAGGATATAATATCGGGCAATTTTATATTTTGCCCTTCTTTCAAAAAATTTAAAACAAAATACCCTCCCCTCTAAATTGTTCAACAAAATACCCTTGCGTACCTTATTTTTCTATTTTTTTTTCTTTTACACTCCATTACTATGCTTTATTTATTTTTTTCATTTAGTTTCTTTCATTTAAGATACATTTTCATATGTAATTTTTTTTTTCATATGATATAGATTTATATTCATGGAATTTTTAAAAATATTATGTATTTAAAAATAATTACAATTTGTGTTTATTTTTATTCTAGTATGTTTGTAATCATTAATTATATATTTTTAAAATGATCCCTAGATTATTGAATATATTTCAAAATAAATAATAATAATGTTGTTCTAAATATAACAAAGTAATATAAAATAAATGTTCTTCTTTATAAATCTTGTAAAATAATAACAGATATAAAAATTGCATTTGAAACATATATTAAATCATTAAGTAAATAAAATAATATATATTAATGTTAAATTCATTTTGTTAAATAAAATTTATTTTTTATTTTATCACTCATCATATAGCATTAGATTAGGATGACTCAAACGAGCAATTTTATATTTTGCTCTTCTTTCAAAAACATTAAAATAAAATGTCCTCTTCTCTAAATTATTCAATAAAATGTCCTTATGGATAGTTTTTTTTCTCTTTCATCTCCAATATTATGCTTTATTTATTTTTTTTCTCTTTCATCTCCATTATTATGCTTTATTTATTTTTTCATTTAGTTTCTTTCATTTACACACATTTTTTCATATAAAATAATTAACAACATGTATTGTTTATTTTTTTAATTTATTTTTTTTCTTTTATACACCCAAATTTTCATAAATTCTTCATTTATGAAATTTTTAATGATATTATAAATTTATTCAAAAATACATATAATTTGAGTCATCCTAGCCTAATGCTATATGATGAGTGATAAAATAAATTTTTTTTTTTAACATTTAATGTATATTATTTTATTTACTTAATGATTTAATATATATTTAAAATGTAATATTTATATTTGTTATTATTTTGCAAGATTTATAAAGAAGTACATTTATTTTATATTACTTTGTTATATTTAGAACAACAGTATTATTATTTATTTTGAAATATATTCAATGATCTAGGGATTATTTTGAAAATATATAATTAATGAATACAAACATACTAGAATAAAATAAACATAAATTGTAATTATATTTAAATATTTAATATTTCTAAAAATTTCATGAATATAAATCCATATCATATGAAAATATATGTTAAATGAAAGAAACTAAATGAAAAAAATAAATAAAGCATTGTAATGGAGATGAAAAAGAAAAAAATAGAAAAATAAGATACATAAGGGCATTTTGTTAAACAATTTAGAAGGGAGGGTATTTTGTTTCAAAATTTTTGAATGAAGGGCAAAATATAAAATTGCCCATATAATATCTGTTGTTACACAAAGGTAGAAACAACCACCCGATGAAGTCAAATTGGTCACTACACAATAATGACTCTTCTGAAACTCTCTAAACCGTTCTATGAATGATATTTAAAATCTTAATATCTAATATTTAAAGTCTTAAGAGCTGTCATATTATGTCTTAATACATAATGCTATAAGAAGGATATAAAAATGTTAAATATTTGTTGAACATTATTTAAACCAAATCTTTATATCTAATGTAATAACTATGAAATGAAGTATTAATAAACTTTACCGAAAATAATACTTTACGCAATTTATATTCGATATAAAATCTCATAAATAAACTCTTAAAATTTAGCATTAGAAGTCTTAAAATCATTCATCTGATATCTTAATATATATTAACACAAATCTTACTTTTAACTTTGAATAATATATAATTCAAAAAATATTTATCAAACACTCCTAAAGCTAAATCCTATACCTAATTGTTTTTGTCTTAAGACTTAACAATTAAATTCTTAATACTGATTAATAAGTCATATTTTACTTTAAAGGATTTAAAATTTCATAATATTTTCTGAATATAGATATATTCTTATTATCTTAACTAAGGACCTTATAATTGATAAATTTATATTTAGTATTTTTTTAATATCTTGAGACCTTATAATTTATATCTCATATCATTAAGTCATAATATTGTCAACAATATATAATAGATATGTAACATAAAATAATATTTTTAAAATAATTATGAAAAAAATAGATTTAATATTTGATACAAATAAGTCTTAATATCTACCATAACACATCTTAATGCATCATTTAAAATATAATTTATAATTTAGTCTTAATTTTCACTATTATAAATAGATCTAAATATATATTACATACTTGCTTCAATATGTAGTATAATTTACTGACTAAAATTTATATTAATATATCATTCAAAATATAATTTATAGTATAGTCTTAATTTTCATTAGTACAAATAATATAGTCTTTGTTAGTTTTGTGTTGAAGTTTCTTCAATCTCAATTCTCAATATTACGATTAAGTCTTTATAGTTTGTATAATAATACTTTATACCTCGTACAATTAAGTCTTCATATTTATTATACTAAGTCTGACGCACATATATTTAGTATAATAAAATATTTTTCTTCTGTTCTCTCCTATCTCTCAACCAATTCATTCGAATGAATACTCAAAAATTTATCTTCTTACTTTTAGAAATTGATCTAGCTTCACTTCTTGATCGACCGAGCTTCAAAATATGAGTTTCAAACACATTATCTTTGTGCATGAGAAGTGAAAATTGTGATTTAATCACTTAAAACATTAGATCACTTGCTTAAAGCTTCACATATCATCTTCTTAGCCTAAATAAAATATTTGATCAATCGATTGAGATTCACCCGCACTAAATCGCTCCAATCAAATTTCTAACCGAGATACTTTCTCCCTTGATTTCTTCCAAATCATTGATACATTTAATGTGTAATTTAGATCATTGTGTTCTTCTCGTCGCTAACTTTTCAATGATATATAGTATGAAGGGTAATTCTCAAAGATGAGTGAGATATCATTAGAGCTTTAGTTCAAATAGGTCAAGTATGTAACCCACATTTTTTTATTTTTCTTTCAAATCTAAATTGAATAACAGTTAAAAAGTAGTTAGATTAGTTAAGATAGTTGGGGTATAAAATGAGGTATAGAAAACTATTCTCTTAATTTTAATCCGTAACTGATTAATTAATGATAAAAGTTGTTCAATTAGGATTTTAACTTTGGCGGTTAAGATTTGTGGGTTCAGCGTGTTTCATTTTAAAAAGGCTTATTGCACAAAAATGTAAATAAAAATAAATCGTAATGAAAGAAAATGAAACAACCACAATATACTCATTATAAATAAACTAGTATCTTGCCCGTACGTTGCTATTAGTTGGATTACTTATTTAATCTATACCTTAAATTTTATTACAATCAGATTAATCAGATACTGATTAAATAAAATGAATTGAACTTACATCCTATATCTATTACGAAGTAATAAGAAATACCGGCTGTTTTGCCCTTTGTAACGAGCATATATAATACACATTTGAAAAAAATGAGGGTTGTATTGATAGTTGTTGTATGGTGAAACTAGCATGCATGGGGTCGTAATATTTACCTTGTTGCACATAAACCAATATTCAATTTCAGAATAACATAAGAAAAGTATAAATAAAGTATAATAAAAATATATCTTATATTACGGTGAGTCATGAAGTACAAAAGTATTATGAGGCCGTAATATCTAATTTGTTGTACATAAATCAATATTCAACAAAATAACACAAAGAAAGTGTGTGTGTATATATAGTTAGGATTATTGAGAAATGATATTTTTTTTCTAAAACTCATTTATTCTTGAGTTAGAAATATAGAGTTAGGTTCGTTGTCCCATATCCGATCTGATTCATGATGGAGATAAAAATCTTGATCCATATTTAACTCATTTATTCTTGAGTTATTTCGGGTCGGGTCGGTCCAATTTTGACACCCCTAGCTTGGTGATAAAATTTTATATTTTTTTTGAAATTTTTTAATTTTTTGAGGGGTAGTATTCAGTTAATGATTTCTAATAATAATAATAATAATAATAATAATAATAATAATAATAATAATAATAATATTTTTTGTATTTTTTGAAAATATTTTTTTTTTAAAAAATATAAAATTTAATATCCAAATATGCTTAATATGAAGATTACTTTTGAACGGTTGAATTAGTATTTTGAATTTAAAAATAAAAAAATAACATAAAATATAAAAATATTTTATAATTCAGAATTTACGTAGCATATTTATATTTTTTTATTTATTTTTTAGGTGAAGAAATAGAAAACTAATTCAAATATTATTATGAGAAATCCACGTTGACAAGCTCATAATACAAAGCTATTAAATAGGGGTGGGCTTGCTTCCTCTCCTCTCTTTTTTCCTCCCCTTTCTCTCTCTATTTCTCTCCTCTCTTCTCTGTATCTCGTCACAAGCTCCTCTCCTACGACTACGAGCAAAGAAACAAACACCGAAGGAGCGAAAAGCTCGAGCCTTTCACCACATGGTACGAATATTGATATCAAATTTGCTCTTCACATGAAAAATAATGCGTGTTTTGACATGAGAATGGAATCGAAAGCAATTCCTCCTCCCATCTCGCATCTCCACGATTCAACTCCGGAACCTCTCAAGTTACGTCCAAGCGGGTCCAGTTGGTTGGTTTGTTTAATAACTCTTTGACTCTTGCTCGCTTTGATCGATTCCTACTGGTGCTTTTATTGTGGTGAGTCTACCATTGTAGAACTCGACAGTGGTTTGTAGTTTTGATTTTGCATTCGGTATAATGTCTCCTCTGATCATCTAGGTCAAGTACTTGGTTATTACAAAATCGAGGTTGTTAATCGGTGACAAAATGGTTAACGGGTTACAAATCTTGTGTGGTTAAAGGAAACTTGAAACCCCATCCCGTTCTCTTTCTACAATCTATAGGTACCTCTATTTCTTTCTCTCTTCTCTCTCTCTGCCCATCCACCACCCTTTTTAAGTGTGATTCAATCAAGAAACCCTAGGCAAACTGACTTGCTATTGCCGGCCGTTGGTTCCAGCGTATGCGGGTATTGGGTCACCAATTTATAACAAGTATAGTTCATTGACCCCTTTAATAAAATTGTTTGGTATGCCGTGTCAACATCGCCTGGCCGGTGAACCGGAGATGAGGCAGTGAGAAATAATTTGGATGGGTTTAATAATAAATGGGTCAAGCATAGCGACCCGTTTAATGAGTGTCCTGGGTTTGGCATGTTCGGCCGTCTGACCTGACATGATCCCATTTGAATGAAAGCAAGGCAAATCCTCATTCAATGTACCTTTGCTAAAATTATATTTGATTTCTAAACTTGGGGTTACTATATGTTAATAGTACCATGGATTGATTTTTAGCTACAGTGACAGACCATGATTGACAAATTGCCATTTTACAGATGGATTCGCTTGGCGCAATAGTTGATTATGAAACTGATGATGACAACATTGAAGATTCACCTCCTTATAACCTACAGCTACTGCCAGAAGGGTCCCATGTACCTGAAGAGATGCCCGAAGAAGCACAAATTTGTCCCCGCTTAGGAGAGGAATACCAAGTTGAAGTTCCAGATTTTCTGATAGAACCTGAAACTGTTCCTGCTAACAACCAATTTTTAATCGGCTTGCCAGTTTCTCTCACATGGGTTGATGCTCAGGAAAATGATGGTCCTATATTGGTTCCCAGTATGGCTACCTCGTGTTGGAATGAAACTGAGGTAAAAGGTTTGATTCTTGGGCTGTACATTTTTGGAAAGAACCTTCGATTGATGCATCAATTCATTGAGAGTAGGAGCATTGGAGATGTATTGGCGTACTATTATGGAGTGTTCTATAAGTCAGAGGCCTATAAGAAATGGGTTGATTGTAGAAAGGTGCGCACTCGGAAGTGCATTGTGGGCACACGTATCTTTACTGGTTGGAGACAACAGGAGCTTGTTTCACGTCTCCAGTCAGCAGTGCCACAAGAGAAGCATGAGCCTGTGCTAGAGGTATGTATTTTATTTTGATAATCTTTTTGTTTTGGTTTTTAATATAACCCCATTTTTTACCTTGTTGAATTTTATTCTAGTAAATTGGTAGGACCGGTGTGTTGACCCATACTGTTCCAAGCATAGTAACAAGATTCGCGAATAATTCATTTTTCACCTATAGCCGGATGTTTCACGAATAATTCGTCAGTTTGATATACAGTGCGTTTTTTGGGTCAAAAAAACGTTTTATTCGCGAATTATTCGGCAAAAAAACACATTGTATTTTATTTTATATGGAATTTTATAGTTTTTAATATATTTTAATATTTTATCATTATAATATATATTTTATTTAAATTATATGAAACGAACTATTCCTGAATTATACCCGTATTATACCCGAACATCGAATTTTTGATCTCGCCGAACGTTTCCTGAATCACGAACTTGTCACTATGGTTCCAAGTAGTAGCCTTTTTCTTAACTGAAACCTCTCTGCATTCTGAATGAAACTGAAAACTTTGATTATGCTGTGCTTGATAAACTGTACTTTGAAATACACAGTTTTGGGAATTGTATGGAACTTTGGTCAACATATTGTATTATTACAATCAGTTCTTTTTCGAAGAAGTAAACTGTTGGAATATTGGTTGGTATCAGCATGCACAAGCAGGTTCTCCAAAATGCTTTCTGTATTATGTTATTAGGCCATCAATTACTAGATTTTCTTTTCTTATTTCTATTATCCCCCCCCTCTATTTCTGGCCATCAATCTATTTGGGATTAATGGCTTTGTTGTTGTATTTCAGGCAATCAAATCCTTCAATGATAACACCTTCTCATTTGAAGACTTCATCTTCTTTCTAAGATCTACTATTGGCCTCCAAACCTTTGTTGATGTAGTTGCCATCGGCAAGGGCCGTGAAGACCTGACTAGGCCAGGCCCTGATTCAGGCCGGGCAGCCCACCCGACCCCAGCCCGTCCTGAGATTCCGTCTGGGAAAGCCTGCTCATCACTATCACCGCCTGAGATCATCAAATTTCTTACTGGTGATTTTCGTCTCAGCAAGACACGGTCAAATGACCTCTTCTGGGAAGCTGTATGGCCTCGTCTGCTGGCCCGGGGTTGGCATTCTGAGCAGCCCCGAGACCTTATGGGGTCCAAAAACTCCCTTTTGTTTCTCATGCCCGGCATCCGAAAATTCTCTAGGAAGTTTATAAAAGGCGAACATTATTATGACTGTGTAAGCGATGTCTTAAAGAAGGTAGCAGCTGAACCTTGGTTGTTGGAGATCGACAGTGTCATGACGGGTAACGTGGATGATGAGTGCAGCCTAGGAACAATGTCTGCTAGTCAGAAGGAGTACCTCAAGCCTAAGGTCAGGCCTCGTGATGGCTCAGATTTGATGCGGTTTATGGTAGTGGACACTAGTATGCTACATGATGGGAAAAGGATAAGGGTTAGAGATCTGAAGAGCCTCCCGTCTGACATAGACCTTGGGAAGGAACCTGTGATCATGGCAGGCTACTCTAGGATTGCTATTTCATTAGATTTATCGGACTCCGAGGATGATGTTCAGTCAAGAGCTAGGAGGTGGGATCCTGGATCAGGTAAGGCTTCAGATGTGAACCTGGTACAAACCAATATCCCACAGGTTGACGGTGTAGAACTTGGTCGCAGTCCGACCATAGATGCAGTGTCTAATGGTCATGCAGAAACAATCACTGTTGCAAATGATGTGGAGGGACATTTTGGTAAGTTTTCTCGGATTTCAAAACCGAAGACACACAAGTACTTATCTCCGGTGCCTAAGAGGAGACGGCTTAGTGGGTGTAAGCAACAAGAGGCCAGTCAAAAGAGCCTCCCTTTTTTAAAAGGAAATAGTAATGAAGCAGGAAATAACAGGTCGGTCTTGTCTGCCACAGCAGATAAGGGTAGAGAAAGCGACCACCCGCAAAGGAAGAGAAAGGTGACATTTCTGGTCAAGGATGTAATGAAAGAGGAAACAGAACCTGAACTGGGTATTTCTGGAATGGTTGAAACAGTTCAGGGTGATCCCAGAGCTGAACCAGTTCCTTTCCATAAGCCAAAGGAAATTGGTGCAGGCAGCACTTCTTCAAGGAAGAAAAAGGTCAGAGAGTCAAATATCACTGAAAATGAGCCTCATCCATGTTTAGAAATGGCAGAAATTCAGACCAAAACTGAGTTTGATCCCCATGTTCAAGTGACTAAATCTGTTAAAGGAGCAGGCACTACTAAGAGGAAGAGAAAAATGACCAATCTGTTTAGAGAATCAATGGAAAGTGACAACAATTCCATCCCACACTTTATTAATGGGTCTGAAATGGATACAGACCCCACCCTGCATAAACCAAAAAAGGTCATTAGGAGGAAAATAAAACCTTCTGTCAAGGAAGTAAAGAAGGAAATTGAGCTCCCGTCTTTTTCAGTCACCGTACATGAAGTCAGGCAATGTGAGACAAAAGAAATAGAGATGCCTAAGCCTCAGCTTGTCAAGGAAGAGTCTTGGGGCTTCAATTTTAATGAACCAAAAACTGCTCCAACTGATGTTGGTACTAGTGGCATATCTAATGCACCGGAGACAAGTGAACCAAATGCTGTGACAAGTGGCAGACGGGTGAGTACAAGGAAACGACCTCCAACGGTACGTGCTCTGGAGGCTGTTGCTAATGGATTTCTTGGAGGCCCCAAGCAGAGAACTGTGTTAGCTTCGTCCAGAAGGGCCCGTAAGTCAGGAGAACCCTCAAGGAGGAGCCGCAAGATGGAGGAAACTGTGGCTCCCATTCCATCTGAGGATGATAATGCAGTGGTGCTGAGTGCTAAGGTCACAGGGGAATCAAGCAAGGGAAATACTGATCAGCCCATAGTGGAGCTGACAGGTGATATTCAGCCTAATGTGAAGACTTTGGATAATGTGGTTAAGGTAGTATTATCAACATAAAGCTGAACATTGGTTTATTTCTCTGAGGAATTTGATAGAATAAATGGGAGTATGAGTAGTATTACTTTTAAAATTAGTTCCAGACTCCCAGATTTTTGGAAAAGTTTTTAGTTTTTGTTTTCATAACAGTTTACCAACATTTGCAGATGTTTGTGTGTACCTATATAGTGTGGGTGTTAATGGTGTCTGAGTTATAGTATATGTTCTCCGTTTTCATGACTTGTTCAGCCAAATCTGATTTTTGTTGTACTGAAATGATGTGATGTGAGACATGCAATTTGGAAAGTTTTGAATGAATTTTAACTCTAGTATTTATCAAATGCTGCACTGGAATGCCTTGTTTTGAACAAGACAGCAGGTAATGTACTGAGAGGGGGGATTTATTCATGCAGCAACTCATATTCCAGTGATTCTTTGAAAGAAGCATTTTCTAGTGTTTGAAATATCCAAGATTATGCTGCCTGATCTGCTACTCTATTGCTGTTTTTTCACACATCTATCTTCTCATTATTTTTCAATATATGTATCTTTTATTTATCAAAAGAGGATGGCCGACATTCACCAGCTGCTCACCATTCTGTTTCTTGTTGTGTGCATGCAAGTTTTAATGCAGTATAACTCGAGTCTTACACATCAATTTGAACCTTTATCGGGTTTACTCTTCTATGTATCTGATACATTGAAATTCATGCGCATGCATTGTACAGGATTCATGTTTTAGATAATTTCCTTCCTTGACAAGTTAGAAACTTGTCAACACTTGACATGCAAACAATATTGGATAACGCGAGCTGGGTTCATTTGCAATTAGTTCTGAGTTGCCATTCCTTGTAATTCTTTCCATGTTGTTCAAGCTATTAGACAAACATGTTTCTTTAAGAAGATTAATCTTGGTGTCAAGGTTGAATCAACTGCTGATAAGATTGATTTCAAATTCTAAAGAAATAAGCGGGCCAAGACCGATTCGTTGCTGCACTGCCCAGTTCACAAGAAAAACATGTGCTTTCTTTTTATGCAAGGTGCAAAACAAAGAGCACCTCATATGAAAGATGAACGACAGGAAGTAAGGAATTTTGTTATTTTCCAGAAAGCATAAAAATATAAATATGCTCTCGTGGCACCTTAGGCACCAGGAATTCTCAATGATCTGCAACATATTCTTCAATTAGTTGCGTAAATATATTCCACCCAACTAAGGACTTGCAAAAAAAAAAAAAAAAAGAAGCTGGCCGGCTATTGCAGAATGCATCATATGCAACACGCGATCACAGGAGATGGCAAACCACCTCTTCACCTCATGCCCGTGTGCCAAAACTCTCACAGAAGCCATATTCGGAAGGGTGGCGACAACATGCAACTCTACATGGAACATCTGGCATGAGATATGTAAGATTTCAGCGCAACCTCGGTGGGCGACATTCGCATGGACTATCTAAAAGGAACGTAACCGAAGAATCTTTTAAGGACAAAACAAAAACCTACACGCAATGAAGATAGAGATAGCATCATACATAAGACAATGGGCACTATACATAAGGGATAGGCATAGGGGCTGTACGGACCTACCAATAGTTAGACCAGGGCACTAGTATAAGGATAGCCAAACCAGGAAAATTGCAATGTTGTAAATCTTATTTTTTCCTCTCTTTATCCTTCTTTCTTCGTTCTTCCTTGTAACTCTTTTTTATTTGATTAATGAAATATAATAGTACCTGTGCAGATTTCATCAAGCACATTTAAGAATAGATATCACAGAGGCTGAGCAACAGGTCTTCTTTGACGCAGAAACTGATTTAGCCTTAACATGAACTCATATAGCTTTAAGCACAACTAAATAGCATGGTTAATGGATAGTTGTTCCTTTTTCTATATGACATTGCTCTTTTATTTTGATCGCATCAGGAATATAAGCATTTGGAGTGAAAAGGCTCTGCCATTTGAGTCTTAAGAGGAACTTGAAGAATTTATATTACTAATTCAGTATTTTACTATGTTGATGATCGTTTATGGATGTTATGAGATAGTACTATGGTTGTAGTAGTTAAGTGAACGATTTATATGATAAATACCACGGTAACGGATTGTGGTACCATTCGAGTACTTTATTTCATTAATGAAATAGATGAGAAATCACTACTTTGAAAAATAAAATAAAATATAATAGTATATTTTTCGTATTCTACTTCAAAAAATAACTAATGTGAAATACCTTTTATATCAAATAATGAAATAGCAAGAGGAAAGTTCATCTGCTCGGCAAAAATATTTTGTACCACAACGAGAAGAAACTCAAATACCCCACATAGAGCACTTGTTGTAACAGTTAAATTGTCTATATTATGAAAAACTTTCAGGGGTTATATGAATAAAAATATTCTACTCGGAGCACAAATATTTAAAAATTTCTGCACTTCCACAAGGGCGCATTATCATCATTTTTTGTTTTACAATGGGCTTTAAATGCCTTGCACAAGTAAGAAATGTAGTTTCTAATAAAATCAAAGAAAGCATAAAAGTTAGCTTAACAACATAAACTCGCAAATATGAAGTCCAGAATCTTTTATTGATTTCAACTACCGGATTTTTTTTTTTTTGTAAACTGACAAATCATTTGTTTTTCTTTGACATCTTTCTTTTGCAAGTCTCAACAAGAAGTTTTAACTTGATTATCCAAACTCATTTGTGTGCTGAATTGGTTATCCTCAACTCAACCCCCAGAAACGCCTGTTGCTGTTTGTTGCAATAAATACGAACATTTTCTTGTCATCAATTTCAGAAATACTTTTATATATCATTTCAAGCTAAGTAGAGGTATGTGACATCACTTTGGCAACTTGTTTATGAGCTCAATATACCTGACGAGTGATGACAGAACATTTCTCCAGTTTCATGCACTGAACTTACATGGAAGCTGCATATATAAACTGGTATTGAAAATAATAATTAAAATTAGAGATGCAATTAGGAGATCAGCCTCAGATCCATTGGAACTAATATCATCATCGCTCAATTAAAAAAAATATTAACCTCTTTTTAATTAATAAAAGGAGTTAGCTACCTCAATTTTTTTAGCAACTATCCGTTAAGTACACTATTGGTAACATTAGAAAAATGTACCATTAGGCACAAGACTATATAAGCCATGGTGTACTCCTTATAAATAAGAATCCTTTTCAATAAAAAAAAAATCATCGTCAAAAGCTATTTTCTCATTCAATTTTTCGCAAAATCACAAACAACAATCAACTGGCAGTAATATCAGAAGCATCACAACAATCACAAATCCACAACAGTCAACAGTCAGCAAGTTGTACCAATAACTAATACAGAACAACAACTCACAAAACTGTAAGGAGATCTGTTACATCTGTACCAGCACCAACACAAAGTTACAAAGCCAAAAATCAGCTAGTGAAGCAATTTGAATACCACAGATCAGCTCAACAAAAGAAATAGACAAAGGAAAAAGACAATTTGAAATAAAATTAAGACCTAATTTTAAAGACATTTTGTATGTGTAAATCTTGGCAAATGCCCTCCTGTAAATAGTAAAATAATTGTAACACAAACTCCCAAAAGGCCACAACAAACTGTATGCATAAACCTCTTTGCCTGAACAATTTTATGTTTGCAAAAGCACCCTTCATATTTAGTACATTGGCAAACTTTTACAGAAGTTAAGAAATGTGTTTTCTTATTTTGAGGAAGGTGAGATTACCATTTGAAAGAAGATATTCTTACAGTTCTTGCCCTCTATTTTAGAGTTGGATCTTTATTATTTTCAGTTCAAGCTGATAAAGCACAGATACATAGTAAAAGCTAACTATGTGTATAAATACTTCTGCAACTTATGAGTTTGATGTATCTGATGACGAACTGTTTCACCAATTTCATGTGCAGCACCTACGCTCAAGAACGGAAACACCTGAAATATTTACGACCTGAGTGGGCCAAAATTTGAAACTGCATACATAAGATGATCACACAGTGAGTTTTTTTTTTGATAAAAAAGATGGAGGTCGGTGCCTCCAAATTTCATTAATCTGTAAGGTTACATTGGTCACACAGTGAGTTAATTTTGCACACCTCAATATGTACATTCAGGTACTGCAAAGTGTCAGCCTTTCCTCCTCTCAACCAGTGGCATCCTTTTATTTTCACATGAAAATCAAATCCATTAGTCTTGAAATGTAAATATAGTATATCAGGACAAATGGCACTAAAATAAAGTTCATGTTCCTCTTCATTTATTTTGATGGTTTTCTATTTTAGAAGTTGTTTATATCACGTTAAGAAATCACATTGCATGAAGGAAGTTTGCATTTAGGTCTCTACCTTCCTTCAAAGGGAGAGATTGGTGTTAGGTCTCTACCTTGACACCTTCAACTTGAGGAATCGTCTCTTTTATAGGTTGCAAAACTGACACTTCAACTGCTGCATCTACAAACACCATTACACTACAGCCAAACACAAAAGAATTATAGTAATAAATTACAATGCTGAAATTTTTAATTCCTATATATAAAAAAATAGGCTACATATCTTTCATAATCGGTTTCAATACCAGCTTTCAAAATCATGCCAAATACAAAGCTAGCGGGTCCAAGAATGAGACCCCAGTATTGTTCCACCTGTATGAGGTTAAACAAAATGGTGATGTCACAATAATAATGGCGGTGGTCATGGCGTTGATGATAGCAGATAACAGTGATGATAATTACAATGATAATGAGTAATACAAGGACTTACCAACACCAATAAGAGCAACAACAGAAGAGACCGCATCAGAGAGATGGTGCCATGTGTTTGCTTTCATCAGTTCACTGCCTTCTCTCCTGCTCTTTTTGTAATCCAGTACAACCTTCTCACAAAAAGAAAAGCGATAAGCTTTTTATTTATATTTTACTTTTAATTCTACTGCCTTTATTTGGGATTAGAGACCTGTTCCAGATATTTACCCTTCTATAACAGATATTGCAACCACTGTCACACTCGGTGCCAGAGTCGGGCACTCTGGGTCTATAAAAGTACCTCTATTTATTGATCAGCACTCCTCCTTCCCCCTTTTGAACATTCTCACTTATTGACCTCTTTCTTACATTCTTCTCCTAATTCCTTCTTTCGATCCCTTATATTACCTTTTTGAAACCCTATCCTCTGTATAAACAAAAATGACCTTACGTTTACCCAGTCTACTGGCCCAGTAAAGACAAGGAAGCAAAGTCGATTCATAGGGCTAAGACGAAGAGATGACGCTACAAAAAACAAAATCAACTATTCACTTTCTTTGCCTTATGGGCTAGTGTTGGGGTAGAATAATATTGATTCCTAAGCCACCTGAACCTATCTGTTCGGCCAAAAGAGGGCTTGGTCTATCCTCGCTCTCAACAAAGAAAGAAAGAACGGACCAAAATGACTTTGACTCAAGCTACAAAGAGGATAGGCTACTCCACGCGAGTATAGCTAGAAAGAATAAAAATAAGGTTAGCATGCTTCATCTTGTCCTGTGGTAAAAGTAACAAAAGAAAATACTATAAGGATCAAACTCGACTAGGGGAAGGGATGAACCTAGGGGTGTGCTAACGGATCGGTTTAATTGGTTTTAAACCGAATCATTAAATTTTGGACTATTTGGTTCGATTTTTCGGTTTAAAAATTTCAGTTCGGTTGAAAATTTTAGCTAATTCGGTTTTGTTCTTTGGTTCGGTTTTGATTTTTCTAAATCGGATAAACCGAATAGTCCAAAATTTATCAAATAATTTTATTTTACTTAATATAAATAAGAATTATATCAAAAATAATCCGAATATATTTTTTTTCTACAAGTTTTATTTAGTTATTTCTTTTATCTTTTAAACTATTTATTTTTCTATCAATTTTAATAATTTTTGATATTTTTATTGCTCTTTAAATAATATAATTTCGGTTTAACCGAATGAACCGAAAACAATTCGGTTTATTAGGTTGATATTTTTAGAAGTTTGGTTCGGTTCATAATTTGACAAACCGAAAAAAATTTCGGATGCATCTAATTATTTTGGTTTGAACCGAACCGACCGTTTGCACACCCCTAGATGCACCCACAAAGAAAGCATAGGCGAGTAGTCATTTAACTCAATGGAAAGTGAAAGCATAACTTGAAAAGACAGAGGAATGGCTTGGGCATTAGGAATTTATTCCAATCCTAGCTTCTGAAAGAAGAGAAAAGATCAGACCTTATACCCCACCCCGACAACAAAGACTTCGAATGAGAGATTGTCTGAACAGTTTCTTGCGTCATGCGGCCCATGATGATGTCCTGCATGGCCATGATCATGTTGCCTATGTGGTAATGTAATGCAAATAACATCCAGAGCAAGAGTCACCTGAAAATAAAAGCAGATGTGAAAAAGTTTCACATACATATCTTACAAAAGAAAAGAAATGAAATTAACCCGACACACATTCTTAAGAAAAAGAAAAAAATAACCTGAAGAACATCAACTGCATGCCAACCGATTCCACGAAGTAACCAAGAGCAAGCTTGAGATAGCAAGCGTCCCTAGACTTTCAAATTTACCATGACCTGAAATAATAGTTTAAAATTAAAAGTTACTTTGAGCAGTAAGTAACATAAGCTTCTAAAACCATATTCAATCAGCTAGTTTCAATGCTATGCCGTGGTGGAACAAGAAACTATTTCAATCTAAAGAAAAACTAGTGGCAAGCATTGAAACTGAATACCCTATATTATTGGGGTCCGGGGGGGGGGGGGGGGGGCGTTGGGTTGTGAAAGGAAGATAAATTCAAGCATTCTCTACTGGATCCCGAAACATTGAAACAGAAAACTGACCTGAATCTATAACAGACCCAGGCATATGAGTATATGAGATAAGATAACTGTCTCTCTGTATTGGGGGCCCAAGTGGAGGGTTGGGTTATGAAAGGAAGATAAATTCAAGCATTCTCCACCGATCTTTGTCCTTATCCAGATTATACCAGAAACAGAATGCCCTATATTATTTCCCACACCATCTATACAATATAGTATGATCAGTCACTGATTATTTATCAAGCACCAACTATTAACAAGTAAAAACTGAAAAATAAATCCATCATATTTCTTTGTTTCAGCTTTATAAGTTGTACTTTGTCTCAGCTAATTCTGATCTCATATTAACCAAAAGAAAAAACAAATTGGGAAATGAGAACCTAACTAGGCGACCATCAGATATATAAATCATAAGAGCATGAAAATTGATTATCTATTCCAAATTATTACAACATACATTTAACAAGTGATCGATGTCATTATTTATCTCAGCATGCTGTTAAGTGTTAACTAATGAAAATTCATCACAGATTGGAACAAAACGCTTAGATTATATAAAATTTTGGAGAAGAAACATATAGAAGGTTTAAGCTCACTATATCAGAAACAGAGTGCGCTGCATCGGCAATGATGACTGTGCTGCCTGGGACATAACCCGTAAGAGCCTTTCCGACGGCTAAAGCCACATCAGACTCTTGGCGAGGTGTTCTCTTGATCGGGAGAGTGGATTGGTGGTGGCCCACATGCCAGCGAGCAAAGGCCAGAGAGTACTGGGCGCCGCTGCTCAGTGCGGAGAGACGCTGGGCTGAACCAAGCGAGCGGGGCGCGGCGGCCAGATGACTGAGGCGGAAAGTCATTTGTTTGGACTCGGTGCACGGAGTACCCTTCTGGCTTTCGGTCGTTTCCTTATAGGGTGGGGATCACTCATCACATAATTAGAGGTGACAGAACCCGATCCGACCTGACAAATCCGCCCGACCCGTCCGGATCCGAACCCGACCCGATCCGATTTTTTAAGAAAGTCAAACTGATCCGATCCGACCCGAACCCGACCTGACCCGACCCGAGATCAAATGGCCTTCAATCCAATCGAAATCTATCAACGATCTGAAAAAACGCAACATATAAATTGACCCGACCCGACCCGACCCTGACCCGACCCGGCCCGATTTCTTCCAGAAAATCAAACTGACCCGACCCGCCCGACCCGAACCCGAACCCGACCCGACCCGCCCGATTGCCACCTCTACACATAATACACTGAATCAAACTAATAGATTAATGGTAGACACTTTTAACTTAAAAAATAAATCAACTCATTTTTAAATTTTGATTCATCATATTCATTAAATTCTTCATATAAAAATCTTATGGGAGACAAAAATCTAAAATGTTTTAAAAATTTTAAGTCATCATTTTTAATTTTTAAAAATAACTCTAAAAAAAATAATAAATATATATAGGTCTTCGTGAGCTTAACCACACGGTAGATTTACTCTCTCTTTATATATATGTATGTATATATATATATATAGAGAGAGAGATCTTACGGTGCTTCGCGAAACAAAGAGATGTTTTGCTTCGGTCTAAAAAATCTCATAAAATTAAAGTTTAAATTGTCAATCTAATTCATCCAACATAAATAACATATTTAAATCTTATTGAATACCAAAGATTATATTTGGAGCTTTCTACTATTTTTTCGGATATTTAAAAATGCCTCAAAAATAATAATAAAATAATGATAGGTGCACCTACAAAATTATCAGCTTTCAGAAATAAAAAATAGTTACAAAGCTCCAAAAATAATAAAATTTAGTATTCAATAAATTTTTAGTATCTAAATTATTGTGGACTAGTTAGATTTATATTTTGAACTTTCAGTATATGAGATTTGAAACTGAAACAAAAATCCCTCTTTGTTTCGCAAAAATCGTAAGGTCTTCATACACACACAGAGGCAGAGACAGAAAAATTGTGTATAGGGGTCAACATTTTAAATTTTTATATTACACAAAATAATCGTTACTAAAATTTGTATGATTTTTTTATATATGGGGGTTACTAGAGTACAAAAATTATAAATATATGGGGGTTAATAATAATGAATTTACTAATTTTCGTAAAAAAATATAATAAAATTATATATAAATTTATGATTTTTTAATAACAAATGGGGACAATTGACCCCATTCAATAGCATCCACCACTGTATATATATGGGTTATTTTGACAATTTTGACAATCTTGATAATAAATTTTCAAATAAATATGAAAAAATTCTTAAAAATAGAAAAAATATAATGAATATATTTTTCTACTTATAGATTAATGGTTATTAAAATTCCATGTAATTTCATTATCATTTGATACTCCATCAAGGATCATCAAAATTTTATATAATTTACAATGGTTATAAATTGACGGTCTTTAATGGACTATCAAACGGTAATGAATTACATGAAATTTGAATCACCATCAATCTATAAGTAGAAGAGTATATTCATAATATTTTTTCTGTTTTTAATTTTTTTTTATATTTATTTAAAAATTCATTGTTCAGATTGTCAAGATAACCATCGTAAGTGATCCCTTCCCTCCCTTATATTGGTTTGGTTGCTATCCGGCGCTCACTGAAATGCTGGTCTATCTTTTATTTTGCTTCTAATAAGAAGTGGAATACTATTTTTTTGTTTATTTTATAACCATTGAAGTAATATCATTTTTGACGATAGTAAACCGATTTGCTTAGTTAAGTTGGATTGCATTGCAACAGGGAGCACCTATATTATGTGCAAACTCGTTCGAGTTATGAAGGAACAAAACAATGCCTGTCGGTTTTTGTCATCACAGCCATGCAGTGCCATTTTAGAGGAATTTTACAGTGCAATGAAAAAAAATTTGGTACGTTTTTATCATTTAGATTTTGATCCTCTCTGTCAGATCTACGTGGCAATTAGCCCAGCACCTCTATGTGCTGCTTCAGAAAAATAACAAAATTTCTGGTATGATTGTAAACTCAAATTTAAATTCTTTACAAATAATTGAATATTAGATTCGCTGCAACTGATCACATTACCAAAAATAAAAAAATTGCTGCATAGTTATGAGAATTGGAATAAAGTTCAATTTGTGATGGTTGCAAATGATGAAAGAATGAAAATTTTAGAAAGTGGCTCAATTAAACTTTTCTAAAAAATTATATCCAATATTTTATATGTCAAAGTTGTTCTTCAAATTTTTTATCCATAAATAAACTTTCACAATAATTAAATTATGAAATTATTTTTCCATCTAAAGGGATTACCTTAACAGTCAACAAAACTAAGAGATTACATCACTTATATAGTACACTATTCTATCCAAGATTACATTCATACGATAATGTTACTTATGAATATAATAGTTTCTTAACCTTTATTTTCAAAGAATTAGAACATACTGCTCAAGAAGTCATAGAAAAACTCTTGAGATTTATAAGAACAATAGATGTCTTTTATTATATCGATATCCTTTTTACAATATGAATTACAAGGTCATTTATAGGTGCCTTCTGGCTTTATGACTGTTTGAACCTTTCTATATTTACAAGATATACAAATCCTTATAATTACTTTCTATCTTTATAATTAACGGCTAGTTGGCATAGAAGTTGAATCGCATTTTGTATCGTGAATCGTAGTATTTTGTATCGTATCGTGTATCGTGTATCGTATCGTATCGTTAAGATACGCTAAACTTGTCTTAAAATGAATTAATATTAACTAAATTTAATATGTAGTGAATTTTTTCACTTGAAAACATTATTATTTAGCGTTGTATCACATTTATATAGTATACTAGCATAATTTATACTATGTGAGCTATATATATATGTACATATATATGAGCACAGAGTTTTATTATAGCTCATGTGGTAATTTAATGATAATATTAATTAATATCTAAGGAGAATAAAACAAAATAATTTTATTTCAGCTAATAAAATCACTACAAAATAAATTACAATAAGCATGTGTGGAAGAATTATTTAAGGAGAATAAAATAAATAAAATCAATTAATATAATCTAGTGGCCCTGAGTATATTATTTAAGTCTTAAAAAAATAAAAAAATTGCCTACAGTTTTGGATGCTTCATAGAAACACTACTCGTGTTTGTTAGACAGAGACATGGGAGTAGGGGTAGATGCAAGATTTTAGTTAAAGGTGTCAGTAGTCGGATTATAATAACTTATCGGGTCCAAACTCATTAACTAATTGGGTAATAACTTAACCGAAAATATTATTTTTTAAAATCTAAGGGGTCAACTGACCCCCCTTGGGCTTTACTATATCTGTCCCTGCATGAGAGAAAAAATAAATGAAATAAATAAGAGTTACCCACTTGCACTGTCTCGTGCTTGGAGTTTTTGACTCTTCTCTCACAATCGCTAGTATATTTTTTCTTTTCTTTGTCATTTTTTGTCTCTTTTTGCCTTTTTTTTTTCTCACACTAGGGTTTTCTAATCGCCTAATAAGATGCGTGGAATCGAACAGAAGAGGTAAAGTCGAAAAAAATATATGTATCTTAAATTAATTGTATCGTTGGGATACGTATCGTATCGAGATACAAAAAGATACAGACACGATTCTTAAGATTCTTCTCTCTAGAGATACAAAGTATAGATTCGTATCCTTATCCATTTGTATCGTATCGAATCGTAAGATTCGTATCGTGAATCGTAAGATACTAACTTCTATGCTAGTTGGTAATTGCTGATTATGTTGAGCTTAATTTAGGCTGACTTTCCTTGTTTGGATCAATGATGAATTATTCTGAGATCCTTGTTATATCTTCAACAAAAACTAATATGGCGGAAAGCAATGAACAAGAAACTCAAAGTCTTGAAAAAGAATAAAGCTCGACAAATTATATCATTGACACATGATAAAAAAAAATCATTGGATGTAAATAGATTTTTAGTGATAGAACCATAGATAGATACAAAACTCGGTTGATAGTCAAAGATTAAACTCAAAAGTACAGATTAGATTATCTATTCAAAGATCTAACCAATGAATCAATTGTATTCTCTAACAAAGCCTTTCTCCATCAACTCGGATACTTGTGTTTTGTAACTCTTTGGCTTCTTCCGGCTTGCATCTATAGGCTGCTGGTCTCACTTCTTATTGTTCTTCCTCCTCATTGAGTGCTTGCCATGTGCTCTCTTGTGCTGCCATAGCTATTACTCTGTACTCCGCTTCTGTTATTGAGAGGGATACAGTAGGCTGCCTCTTACCGCACAAGGACATAGCTCCTAATCCTAAGCAACCCAGTTGTTGAGCGTAGAGGTATTTTAGCTTTTACACACACTAGACATTCAAAGAGCAATAAAGTACTAAAGTGAAGGGGAACAATAACAAATTCGTTATAGATTCTATGCCTGATGGCCCTTCTACAAAAACTTACTACCGCTCCCTACTTAGAATATTTCGGCATCCCTTTCCGTGAAAATCGGACTAAAGCACTTACTGCCAAAGGACTCTTCTAGCCTCATTGTGATATCTCGAGGCACTAGGGGAAGTCTTCTATTCCCGTAATGAACTGAAACTAACCTCAACTATAATGTATTGCGTCTCTGAAAAGAGAAGTCTGAATTTCAAACCAAAGACTTATGGGAAGGAGTTGGCTAAGCAGTAGAACAAGCATACAACTAGCTAATAAACATGGAAGAAAAGTGACGCTGGACAAAGCCTGCTAAAGAAAGCAATTAAGCAACCCTAGAGTCTATTCGCTTATTTTCCAGGTAGCAAGCATGACAATTATTCAACTTGAATAGCTTTCAGCTAGAGATTCGCTACGTACTAAAACAACAATTGAAACTATGCCCACCCAAACACTCCTTTCGAGTCTGACTCTTCTGCTATCGTTGGTCTAGGTTTGTTTTTTCCTCATTGGCGGAGGATGAAGGACACAACATATTCAAGAAAGGAAGATGGACTCACTCTCATTCATGGAATGAAGTTTTTATAGAGGACTCACTCTTATTCATGGCATGGACCAAAATTGTCCTAATTACTTTAAGTGAAGATATACCTATACACCGAAGTTAGTCACAAAGTCTATGTTCGCCTCGTATGCTTTCACTCTCGCTACCCAATTTTTTTTTCACTTAATTGTAATCAATTGGATGTTAAAAATGTATTTCTCTAAGAAACTCTTAAAGAAGAAATATATATCAATTTGCCCCCCATCATGAAAACGAAACAAAACATAACGTAACTTGTAGGTTGAAGAAATCAATTTGTGGACTTAAACAATTTTCATAGACATGATATAAAAAATTAAGCTCTTTCTTAATTTCATGTGATTTTAAGATTAGCAGTGCCATCACTCTTTATTTTCTAACGCTCCTTCTGGCAAAACTTCTGGAATTCATAAGTGGGACCAAAAGGTGACCAACTCTCAAGAATTGATTAAAAAAGAATGCAATCCATATACGAAAAGTTCAAAGCTTGACCTTCTTCAAGGCCACCACAAACAAGTTTATTAATCTCACTGGTACTGAAACCATTAAAAGAAAACCTAATAATTTATTGGGTACTGTACGAAGTATTTGAAACACGAGTGTTATTGTAATTTGATAACTATAATTCTAATATATATAGATGATGTAATAATTATGAAAAATAATTTAGAAGAAATTAATAGAGTCAAAACACAACTAAATCAACAATTCGATATTAAGGATTTAGGGTTATTAAAGTATTTTTTTAGAAATTAAAATTGCTCATTCATCCAAAGACTTTTTTATTTCTTAAAGAAAAAATATTTTAAATTTGTTGAAAAAACATATAAATTAGGATGTCATTCGATCTCAAAATAAACTAAATACCGAAGATGATGAAGATGAGAAGCCCTTAGAAGACATAAATAAATTCCTAAGATTGGTGAAAAAATAATTTATTTAACGGTTACATGATTCAATATATTTTTTCGTAAGTCAAATTAGTCAATTTATGCATGCTCCAAGAACACCGCATTAAGAGTCTATAAATAGAGTTCTTAGATATCTCAAGGATATATCCGGAAAAGAAAATTTTATAATAATTTATGTGTCTATTCCGATACAGATTGGGTTAGAAGTTATGATGGAAAATTAACAATCGGTTTTTGTACTTTGTAGGCGAAAATTAGACAAATGGCGAAATAAGAAACAAAAGATTGTGACTCGATCAAGCGCTGAAGTGGAATATCGAGTCATGACGATAACTACTAGCGAGTTATTTTGGATTAAACAACTCTTAGAGGATCTTGACATCAAAGTTAAAGCTTTGATGAAAATATATTGTGATAATCAAGCTGTAAGACACATTGTATCAAATCTCATCTTTAACGAAAGAACAGAGCACATTGAAGTTAATTATCATTGTGCGACCCTTTTTCACGCGTCTCGCCGCTCGGGACGATGGATTACGGAAGAAGGACACAGAGATCCCTCTAAGCGTGCATTGAGAATGGTATATTATGAACATGGGATGCACATTTAGAGTTTTTAGAGATTGTGAGTTCTTATAGATTCCGTTGGGCGCAAACCCCCACCGTTAATTACCCTGGGCTCTTAACCTCGAGGCACCTCTGGATCTCGAAAGGAGAAAGCACATATAATAGTTAAACAATGGTCAAGTCGTCAAGTGATTAGGGGTCATTGAGAAATATGATGAACTTATAAACATATCAGTTCAATTTACGTGAATAGTGGAGGACGAACTTATAAATAGATCAATTCAATCCATATGAGATAGTAAAAGATGAACTTACAAACAGATCAATTCAATCTTTATGAAGTAGTAAAAGACAAATTTACAAACAGATCAGTTCAATCTTTATTACTCCGGGAGATGATCTTACAAACAGATTAGGACAATCTCCATGAAAGATGAACTTACAAACAGATCAACTCAATCTTAATTGATCTAGAAGAAAAATTTACAAACAGATCAGTTCAATTTTACTAGCCAATGACCAATCACACAAAATCCGACTTGATGCGCTATGCCAATCGATCTTGAGATTGATAAATCAAAAGATTAGCGGATATGGTCCGCATGCACATCTTACTGATCTTCTAGATCATGAATTCCAAGTACTGAGCAGATTCGTAAACCTAGGATCACTACACACACAAAGTTAAACATAAAACACAAAGCTAGTTCAACATTGAGGCAAGTGTGTTAGTGGATGAACTTACAAACAGATCAGTTCAATCTCACTATCTAGAAGATGAACTTATAAACAGATCAATTCAATCTTACTAGTCAGGTCGTGAACTTAAACATGATAGTTCAAGACCCATGTATCAGAAGATAATGGATATAGCCCGTATGATCATCTTACTGATCTTCTAGATCACGAATTCCAAGTACTCAACGAATTCGTAAACCCAGGATCACCATACACACAAGATTAAACTCGAAGCACTGATCCGGTTCAACATTGAGGTAGACGTACTAGAGGATGAACTTATAAACAGATCAGTTCAGCACCTCTAGTTTGTCAGGTTATGGACTTACAAACAGATCAGTCCAATATTTGTACACCATCAGCCTTTGGAGATAGCTAGCGTCTTGATGATTATTTTTATCACTATATCATCATCATCATCATCATGTTATCATCCTCATCATCATCATCATCCTCATCATTATCTTCATTTTATTATTATCATTATTGTCTCTTTTGTTATTTTAATTTTCATTATCATTGCTCTTATCATCATGCCATCATCATCATTTTTATCATTATTTTTATTTTCGTCTTTATCATTATATTATCGTTATCGTTATTATTTTTATTAATATCATCATTTTATCATCGTTATTATTTCTGTTGTCATATATTTTATTATTATGTCACATTATTTCATTGTTATCTCATAATCATATTATTTTTATTTTTATTATTTATCATATTATTTTTATTATTCTATTATTTCTTTCATTATTTTCATTATCAAATTATTTTATTTATTATTTTTATTATCATATTATTATTTTCTTTATTATTTTCATTGTCATATTATCTCTATATTTTTTATTACCATATTATTTTTGTTAAAATCAAGAACTGTCAGGATTATTTTGCTTATTTGAAAGACATTTACAGTGTATTTTTGTATGAAAATTTATATACAAGCTCCTCTTGATATTTATTTTATGAATATAAAATAATATATATATGTCACATTCACGGATCGGTACAGTTTTTTAATTCTTTTATGATAAAGGACTGAACTGGACAACTGAGGGTATTTTTGATATTTTTGAAAAAAATCTGTTTAAGAAACTTTTTGAACCTGATCATGATAATATCACTAAGGTTATGACGAACAATCTTTATGCGGAAAACTTTTTTATTTAAAATCGTTTTATTGCACTTTTGAGTCTATTTAGCAAAGAAGATCCAAATAAAATTTAGAAAAAACTAAAAACATATTTTTATTTTTAGAAAATAATTTAATTTCCGATTTAAACTCTTTTAGTTATTGATTTCTCTTAACGGTAAGGGCTCACGAATTTATATTAGCCGGCACAAGACTTATAATTCTTCAAAATCAAGGGCTCACGACTTTGTATTAGCCGGCACGAGATTTAGAAGAGTTTTATTAATTATAAAGATAATTTTTGTATTTTAGGTGAAGACAAATGTTCACGACTGAACTCAGCTGGCACATGCCTTATAACTCTTTAAAGCCATGAGCTTACGAATGAACTCAGCCGGCACAAAAGTTTATAGAGTTATTTTTATTTTATTATGAAGTAGATTATAATCTACTAGTTAAAAATTCATAAATTCATATAAAATCGTACGAAGCTCTAAAAATAATGAAAATTTACAGAGAGATGCACTATAACTAGATCTAGATGCTCACAAAATTTTAATTAAATTTGAGTAGCAGAGTTATGATTTTTTATTTTCGAATCAGATTAGGGGCAAAAGAGGAAAATGCTGTACCAGTATTTGCTGTTTTTCAGATTTAAAAATGCTATAACTTTTTATAGAAAAATAAAAAAAAATAATATCAATTTTTATAGATTCATATGACTTATTTCTATAAGATCTGAAAGTTTCATAATATTTGGAGTAGAGCTCATCCCATTTTTTTTTATTGCATTTTCAGCTATTTTATGGTTGATTTTGCGTTTATAAGGGATTCATTGATCTTAAATGGTTTAAATGCATTACTTAACATCAATCTAGTATTCAATGATGTTTTTATGTAGATTTGAGCCAAAACAAAAGGAAAAAAACAAAATGATCGAATTGCAACATAAAAACGTCAAGGAAAAGAAGAAAAATCGATATTACAAATGAAAAGTTTCATCTCAATGCACTTTTGATATCTATATTTACAGAAGAGAGACCTACCTAGACCTAATTTATAGCTTGAGTAGAAGAGGAATTGATTGAATCTTGTATCTTTGGGCTTGATTTTGATCTCAACTCTAAGATTGGATATTGTTTAGTGTCTAACTTGAGCTTCAATTAGTTTTGACAGCGTTTTGGATTAACATTCAGCTTGGGATAGATTGTGTGTCTTGTGTTTGAAGTAGAAGAGAAATTTAAATAGGCCTATGGGGTAGTAGATGGGTGTATGAGATCAGTTTCACTTTTCTTTGACCAATTCATGTACCAACTCCTTTTATTCATCTTCTCATACTCTTCTGAACGTTTTGCGGTGTATTATACCAGTTCTAAGTGTTTTAAATGTGTTCTAACAGCTGAGAGTACAAGTGGAGCACAAGTGGAGTTTGTTATGTTTGCTGAAAATTTATAAATTTACCATCCCCAATCACCACTTGGTCACCAGATGATTCTAGGGACTTCTAGAAGGTTCTAGAGCTTTAAACACGTTCTTGCCACTCCCTTCGTTCTTGCCACTCCCTTCCTGTATTTTAGCCCTTGCCGGATCCCAATTATGCACCCGAAACTCGTTTTTGCCTTCAAACCCGATTTCAAGCCTCATAATCATTCTCCTTCATTTCTTCACCATTTCTCGTGTTTCAAAGCTTGATTAGTATCTAATTAATCCCAGAAATTGATCTATAATGTTTATTCAATCAATAAAATGCTCTGGTATAGAGTTTGACCAACTTGGTTTTTGACCTGATTTGCGAGTTCGTGGTCTCACCAGTTTGAAGCTTTTGAAATTCAACCAAGCCCTCAAAAAATCTCTTGTGACCATGGAGAAAGTGTTTGAAGTGTCAATTTAATCAATTATGGCTCAAATTGGTCGATTTTATTTTTAGATCAGAAATTTCTCTCCTTCAGTTTTCTCTCAAACTGCTCAACCATTTCGCGAGTTCTTCATCTCTTTGTGTTATTCTCTCCGTGTTCTTTCCAACGGCATATAATATGTGAGTTTTTATCGAACGGGAGCACCATCGCCATTTTCGGTTTTGAAATAGTGGAGCAAACTCGGTACTGTAGCACATGAGAATTTTCGAATTTGGCTCCTCTCCATTTTGATTTTTAGTTGGAGCCCTCCATTTGCTGATTTTTTTTATTTCTTCTTTGCTTTTAAATTGTTTCTCAAAATCTCTTTGTCCAAATTGCACCAAAATTTTCTCAAAAAATCCTTGAAATATAATAAAATTTATGATAATTTTTATTTACCATTTTGTCCCATAATCAAGTATCAATTAATCTTATTTATTTTTATTATATTAATTGATAATTTGGAATTTATTTTACTTTTGTAACTCCAAAAATATCAAGTAATATATGAAAATTCTCAAAATTTTATGGAAAATTTGATTTTTCCATAAAATTTGAGTTTTGAGATTTTAGATTTCGAAGAGATTTTCAATTTGAATTTCTAGGGCTTTGACGTTTAATTTTTTTCTTAAGAATTTTAATTTTTGAGTATTTCTATGAATTCTTCTTTTGCTTGGTGATTCTGGGCTTGAATTAAGCTTTTTTGTCTTTTAAAATTTCTGCTTGAATTTTTAAATCATTTTTCCCAAATTGCTTTTTTAATTTCCCAAATTTTCAGGGGTAAACAATCATTTAATTCAAAAAAATTCAATCAAATGATATAGAGACACCATTTATCAAGAGTGATGATCAACTAACGATGTGTTCACTAAAGGACTAGACCTACAATTATTTCACAAAAATATTAACAAATTAAGGATATTTGACATTTACACCTCTAATTGAGGGGAGTGTTAAGAAATGATTATGTTAATTATTTTGGGTCTCAAAATTTATAGCAAAATGATCATCGGTCCAATTTGATATTTAGAGAGCATTACCAATTTACCACTTCACCAATATTATTTATTTTATTTTTTCTCACATTGCACCGTTGGTACATATTTTTCTTTTTTTCTTAGTCATCATTATTGCAGAATAGTTACTGTTTTTAAAATAGAAATGACAGTTGTGCATTCAAATGCAAATCTACTATTCTGAAACAGTAAAAATAGCTACTATATGCTATTCTGTGAAGGAGATAGAATAACTACCGTTCTTCTTAACTCTCCATTACTATCCCAAACAAACGATCTAAACAACATTTTTATCATTCAGAGTAGCATTATATTTTTACTATCCTCACGTTAACCGAAAAATCACTATTTTATCACTATCTTCTCTTGAATAGACATATATTTTCTCCTATATATTATCACAGATGAAATGTCAGTGTCAGTTCTCATCTTCAAATGAACCATTATGCAAATAATCAGATTACACCAGCGTTTGAAATTTATTCAATCAATGATTGATCAGGAAAGGTATACAAGGTGCCAAAGTCTATCACATCAACTGAAAAATATATAGCAGTGAAAAAGATAAGAGGAAAAAGAAATATCATATTATAACATTTCGGCAATTGACTTTTTGTGCCCATCAGTATCCTTTATGTTGGAGATTTTCTAAATAATTTTTATTTTATCTTCAAGATGGGTGACTTTTATTTTGGAAAATTAATGAGTATATTTGAGACCTGTATAGTTGTCATAAATTAACATGATACACCAACAATTATATATATATATATATATATATATATATAAAATTTAATTTTCTACAAGAATTTAATATGAAAAACAAATTGAACGCTTTGAATCGGTCATTTTTAACTTAAATTTTAAGATTTTAACGCATTGCACGGGTGCATCCGTGCAACACGTTGTATTTTAGTCAACCTATATATATATATATATAAAGAGTTAGATTATGGTGTTTTGCAAAGCAAACATTTATTATTATTTTAGCATTAAATTTTATATCTCGATGGCTCAAATGACCAATCTAAGTTGCTAAATAATTTTATTATGTCAAAATCTTATGGGATATGAAATTTCATGATTTTGAGCTTTCTAGTTATTTTTAAAAAGAGCCCTGAAATTGATTATTTTCTTATCTTAAAAAACTATTTTTAAAATAATTTAAAAAGTAGCTAAAAAAACTCAAAAAATCATAAAGTTTAATATCCCATAAGATTTTGACATAAAAAAATTATAAAAAAACTTAGATTGACCATTTGAACTATCGAGATATGAAATCTCATGCCAAAATAATAAAGTTTATTTTTTTGCTTTGCAAATCACAATAATGCATATATATATATAGAGTTATGCTATGGTGTAATGCATAGTACAGATCGCTTTCATATTATAGACCGATTCTTAATTATCAAAGTGTAAATAATTGATCCAACTGTACAAAATAATTTTTATATGAATATCTAGATGTAAACTTAATTTTATATTTATTAAAATTTTTAAGATAGTTAGAAAATCATTTCTTATGAATGACTCATAATAATAAAATCAACTGATTTTCTAACTATTTTAAAAAATAATAATTTTTTTTTAAAAAAATATAAATTTGGTCTACAACTAGATATTTATATAAAAATAATTTTGTACGGTTGAATCGACCATTTAAATTTTAAAAATGAAGAACCGATCCATAGCACAATAATCCAACTCTCTCTCTCTCTCTCTCTCTCTATATATATATATATATATATATATATATAGTGAGTCTATGGTGCTTCGCAAGGTATAAAATCTCTCGTGCTTCACGTTTGTATCTCGAATTTGAAAGTCCAATGGCCAATCAAAACTGTTGAAATGATCTTCATATTGAAATATCTTTGGAGATCAAATTATATATATATATATATATATATATATATATATATATATATATATATATTTATTTTGGTATTTTATTGATGGGTACAAAATTTATTGAATTAACGATTTCTACACCATCAAATACTAGTGAATTTTCACACATCCAAAAATAGCAAAAAAATAAAAAAAATATAAAATTTGATCTTTAAAGATATTTTAATATGAAGATCATGTTTAATGGTTTGGATCGGCTGTTTAGACTTTTAAGTTCAAGATACGGACATGAAACACATAAAATTTTGTGCTTCGCGGAACACCATACACGTAGCATGGATGGTCCGCGTGCTACTGACCGTTTCTCCGTCTTTAAAGTTTAAATGATCGATTTGACCGGTAAAAATGTTTTACGTATGAAAATCTAGTCGGGGATCAAATTTTATATTTTTTACTATTTTTTAAGATGACTGAAAAATCACACCTTTTTAATGACTCATAATAATTAAATCAAGTGATGTTTTAGCTATATTAAAGAATAGTAAAAAAATTCTAAAAAATATAAAATTTGATCCCAACTAGATTTCTATATGCAAAATATTGTGTACGATTAGATCAATCATTTGAACTTTGAAGATAAAAAATAGTTCACAATACACAGATCATCATTACTACGCGTAGAACCATAGTCTAACTCTATTAGGACATAACTCTTGTCGAAATAATTATGTGTTGGAGGGAAAAAACAGTCCTTTTCTTTTCCTTTATTTTTTTTGATACTATGCACGCTTGATTGCATGTACATCTTAAATATAGATTTATGTATTTTCTAAAAATGAAAACATTATTTATAGCTGTTTAATTCGAAAGTATGATGCGTGTGTACATGACAAAGAATTTTTCGAGAGTCAAGATGTCACACTTCAAAATTAGGGTGATTAATCCTACCACGTACGTACGACGAGATGTGCGTACGGAAGACTAAAAGAATAAAATACAATACACAGAATAAATAAAATAATAATAATATAAAATAATATACAGTCCAGAATAAATAGAAAATATAACGTTCGACATCGGCGGAGCTGACTCCATCGGAATGGGTAACAAAATCTCTCAAATAAAAATCCAAAAGAATGAAATAAAACCCGACAACCCAATAAGTCATAATCAAACTACCCTGCTCACAAGCTGATGCAGCGAATCACCTCTATCATCACGCATGACTGCTCCTAACACTCTCATCAAAGTAAATCCCGTACCTATAAACCTGAATCCCACAATCACTGTGGAAACATGAGTAATTTAAAAATTACTCAGTATAAATTTAGATCCAGCCATAAGATTTAATCTTTTTTCCTAGTCTGGACCCAAATATCGACACTGATGTTCAAAATGCAATATAATAATTATTTATAATTATAATTAATAATTCTATGTAACTCTTTTTTAAAATTCGCTATTATGCGATTACATGCAATGACAAAGAAATCCAAAATATAAATCTGTGAAAATAATATATATATATATATATATATATATATATATAGTAAATCTACGGTGAGCTTAAGCTCACGGAAGACCTCCGTGAGTTTAGCTCAAAAAATATATCAAATGATTTCCAAATTTTAATTTTTCAATTTCATTAAATTCTTCATATTGAAATCTTATGGGGTACAAAAAATTGGGATGTTTCGAGTTTTTTAAGTCGCTCTTTTCAAAATTTTAAAATAATGTACAAACATTAAATATTTTATTATTATTTTTGGAGCTGATTTTCAAAAATTGAAAAGAGCGACTTAGAAAACTCGAAACATTCCAAATTTTTGTACCCCATAAGATTTCAATATGAAGAATTTAATGAGATTGAAAAATTAAAATTTGGAGATTATTTGTTATATTTTTTGAGCTAAGCTCACGGAAGTCTTCCGTGAGCTTAAGCTCACCGTAGATTTACTATATATATATATATATATATATATATATATAGAGTGAGGCTATGGTATATATATATATTCGCGTCCGTATCTCGAATTTGAAAGTTCAAATGACCGATCCAAACCGTTGAACATGATCTTCATATTGAAATATCCTTAGAAATCAAATTTTATATTTTTTTAATTTTTTTTGCTATTTTTTAAATGGGTACAAAGTTTGCTAATCCAACGATTTCTGCACCATCCAAAACTAGCGATTTTGTACCTATCTAAAAAATAGCAAAAAAATTCAAAAAAAATATAAATTTTGATCTCCAAAGATAGTTCAATATAAAGATCATGTTCAACGGTTTGGATCGGCCGTTTGAACTTTCAAATTCGAGATACGGACGCGAAGCACAGGAGATTTTGTGCTTTGCGAAGCACCATAGCCTCATTATATATATATATATATATAGTGAGTCTATTGCGCTTCACAAAGCACAATAGGGTGTGTGCTTTGGCTCCAAAATTTTAATTTCAAACTTGATATGAATGATCCGAACCGTTCAATCTAATCTCCATATGAAAATATATTAGAAAACCAAATTTTATATTTTTTAGATTTTATTTGCTATTTTTAATTTCAAACTTGATTTGAGAATTTTGGTTCATCCAAAACAATGGTTTTCTCCCAATCCAAAAAAATAGCAAATAAACTCTAAAAAATGTAAAATTTAGTTTGCTTATATACTTTCATATGAAGATTAGATTGAACGGTTCAGATCATTCATATCTAGTTTGAAATTAAAAATTTAAAGCCGAAGCACACACCTTATTGTGCTCTGCGAAGCGCAGTAGACTCACTATATATATATATATATATATATATATATATATATATATATATATATATAAGATACAAAAATAAAACACCCGAAATATAATTTTTCAGTTGTAGATTATCAGACCATTCACAAGCGGACACGTAATCGGGCCCTGGACTTGAGACTTCCCTAAGCGGGTATATATTTGGGTCCAACTTACAAACTTAAAATTTTGGTATAAGCGGGCGCCAATGCCTTGAATATACTAAAAAAATTCGGCCCCCCGGGGTGATAATGCCCTAAGAGAGTGACGACTAAAAGCACGTACTCGGTATTCTGAATATGATAATTTATCTCACAAACTAATATAATAGTAAAATAAATGGATTAAAAATATGACTTTAGTTACCATATCGCCAAAAAGAGATAACTATCCGTGAATGAGAAAATAGATATAATAACAAATGAGAGATTCTTTGTACCAACCAGGGGCCAAAAGAGAAAGCCTTTCAGAAATACTGAGGTCTCAAATAAACCGACTAAATAAAATAAAATAATAAAATAGAATAGAATCCAGACTCAAATATGATCGCCCACACTAAACACTGAAAGTCATTTCAATCCTACTAGCTCAATTTAATTTGGAATCAAATCATATACTGATTAATAATAAATATAATATTGATCAAAGAGAAACACTCGTGGCACTGTCGAATCCGTCAAATGATGAGATTGGTGAATGACCGATAGACAAAGGTGCACAACGTATATACAAACCAAGGGGCCCCACGGGCCAATCGGTTTACCGAATGTAACCAGTTGGTCTGGTTATATAAGACAATCTCAGATTGAGATCACCTAGTCTGTCTCTGAACACTCCTATGCATTTAATGCATGATTAACTGACTAACTTAATTGTTTAATAATGATAATAATAATAGTTTATCCTAATAATTAAAATTGACAACTTATTATTTTATATTTAATCTAGTTCTATCTCGGGACTAATTTCTGAGTTCTAATCCTATCCTATATATATGCATAATGACATGATATGACATGCGAATACGGATATATCCCAAATATGTTGGTCAATTTACCATATACAATGACCGTTCAAAATTTGGTCTCTAAACAGTATTTGGTCAGAAATTACTGCAATTCGATTTATTTTTTAAAACAGTTTATTTTCGAGTTTGGGTTTCTATTTCTAAAGAAAGAAAATCAAATCTCAGGAAATCACACCTAAGAGCGCTGGTGAGGATCGTGGAGTCGCTCTACTCCGGAGGTAGCACGCCCGTCTTTGAATTGACGTCTACGTACGCGAGGTCGGGATCAGCCTCGTACTCCATGAGTGGATCCGAGTCGACCATATCACCTATTACTAATTTAAATAAATTGTTTGTTAGTTTTTAATGTAATTTATTTTATAATTTATATTTAACTCATAAACAGAGTTTCAATTAACATCCATTCGGATTTTAGCGTCTTTTTTTCTTAAAAATTCGACAGCATTTCTGCTATATTTATAGGGTGTCAAAATATTATTTATCACCTTTTTATTAATTTTATTGTGTTTGTCATTTAATCACTTTTTTATTTATTCTATTGTGTTTGTTATTTAATCACTTGTACATCATTTCTCACTTTCCGTTCGGGATTCGTTATTTTAATTAAGCACTAATTTTAATATTTTTACCGTTTTAATCCCCTTTTTATTCTATTCGAGTTATGATTATAAAACTATCTTTTAATTATTTATTATTTTTATCATATTTTTGCGTTAAGTTTTTGATTCACAGTATTCGACGGTGCAAGTCGGTAAATATCAGAAAATCAGAAAAATAAATAACTCACAAGTACAAATACAAGTCAATAATCCATTTTATTTAATTCTGATTCCATTTACAATTACAACAGATTGAAAAAAAATAAAAACTAAAATAAAAATAAAAAGAGAAATTAATTAATATATATTATATATAATATATATTATTATTATCCTTATTAATTAATTAAAAATAGAGAAATTAATTAATATATATGTTTATCTTTGAAATATTTCAAGAGCATAGCATGAAAGTCTAAACAATGCAAAATTGGAAATAATAATCAATAATAAAGCAAAAAAAGAGGATAAGACAGAAGGGATAAAAAGGAGGTCACCAGTCAGGAAAAGTCACTGTTGAACTCCGAAGCAAGTCCATTAGTTCCACAAAGAAATTCCAGGAAATGTCAAGGGTATAAATACCCCACTGCCCTCTACCCATTCGAGTGGATGACTCTCAAGAAATTCAAGAGAGATTTCTTGAGTTGTCATTCATCTGATCATTTTATCTGATAGGTGGGTCCCACATCTCGGTAGCAGAGATCAAGGAGAATATAAGAAATTAAAATGAAGCTCCGAATCAACTCTAAAAGCTGAAGTAGTAAAACTCTAATACAATAAAAATCGTGTCAATGTCAGAATCAATATTTTGATATAATTGAACACAAAAAAATTTCAATGTGATTTTGCACTGTGGAGGTCAGAAAAAATGGGATCGGGCTAGTCGGGAAAATTCGAGTCAGGGGCTGACCTGAATTTTTTTGAGACCATGTCAGTGGATGGAAAAAAAATTATTAATCATACTAAAATATTTAGATTATTTTAAAAAAAAATCTATTTAAAAAAACGGAGAAATCTGCATTGGAGAAATTAAAGTAGATATGGACGTTCAGCTATGTGCCACTACGTACTTTTGTGATTTTGAATGCTCTCTCAATCACTCATCACGGCGAGAATCTCTGTGTGTGTCAAGTTCGTACACTTAATATAAATATTTAATATGGTAATAATATTTTTTTGACAGCAAATGACATATTTTATTTATTTTAGATTGTATTCGTTTAGTTTTTGACATTGTTGTAGACTAGAAGAAAACTTCTGATGAAGTCAATACATTTATTCATGTGTGGTAAATTTAATGAAGTAAATTAAGGTTATAATCTCTTAATTCATCTAAAACTAATATTTCACAGAACTAAAGTGACGTCATAACTATATGATCAAATCCTTGCAAAACAATGGATTTGATTATTGAGGAGAGTTCTAATGTCATATTTGATAACAAAATGAATGCATAAAAATTAATCAATCATAATTAACTAGATTCATTCATTTTGTTCTCATTTGATCTAATATCAAATGAAATTTAAAAATTATAAAATTTTAAGAGCATACATCTATCATAAAAATTAATAAGATCAACGGTTTGAATTTAAAATTTTGAAATATAAATTAAAAAGTGAGTTGATAACATTTTATAACATACAAAACTTATGACGTTAGAATCCTCTCGATTAATATGCTAACATGGGCTGCCAGTGCTTTTTTAAGTGCTATTTTTTTTTGAGAAAAATAAATATGCTACATATTATATTCTAAAAAGATATAAATAATGTTTCTGCTGAGCACAAATTATTTCAGTGTGTTTGGATAATTATTTCAGTGTGTTTGGATGGCTCAAAACCTTTTATTGAGAATCGTCATAAATGGAGACAGGAGAACTCGTACACGATCCAAACACACTTTATCTAAGAAGGCAACACAAATTATAAGGAATTTCTATAAGAGCAAGGAAAATTACTGGACGTCGTTAACAGGGAAAAACCATTTTTGATAAGGTTGTCGTCGTCCTCTTTATACTATAAATAAATACTCAAATACAATACACTTTATTTAAATACACCATCATTTTGGGAGAAAAGAAAAGACTATACATAACAAAAAATGGTGCCTCTTCAAGAGACGATCTTTACTTCAATGGAGAGTTGGTCACTATGTATCTTCGTGTTATCCATCATCGTACTATACATGAGCGTAAAGAGAAGAACCCTCTCAAGAAGACCTGAAAATTTGATACCTTCTCCCCCAAAGCTTCCTTTCATAGGAAATATCCACCAAATAAACTCAATATATCATCGGTCTCTCTATTCACTCTCTCTGAAATATGGGCCACTCATGCTAATTCATTTTGGTGAAGTGCCATGGCTTATTGTTTCGTCATCTGATATGGCACGTAGCATCATGCGGACCCATGACCTCATCTTTGCCACTCGACCTTCCTCTGTTGTCGTGGACATCCTTCGTTATGGGGATATGGCCTTTGAACCATACGGCGAGGATTGGAGGCAATTGAAAAAGATCTTTACAATCCACTTAATTAGTGCTAAAAAACTTAACTCCTATAAGACAATTAGAGAGGAGGAGGTTGGTAATTTGATTGCGAGGATTAGCAAGCATGCATCCTTATCCAGTAGTGAACCTATAGAACTAAGCAAGCTTCTCTTCTCATTCATGATTGATGTAATATGTAGGGTTGTTTCTGGTAAATTTATTATGGAAGAACAAAGGTATGCCATAATGCGAGAGGTGGTTGAGGAGAACTTTAGTTTAATTGGACGGTTTAGTATTGGCGATTTGTTTCCATCTTTGACATGGTTAGAAGGGTTTATAGGATTGAGCAAGAGGGCTAGTAGAAATAAAAGAAAATGGGACTTGTTATTGGACGAAGTAATTCAATCTCATGTTCAAAGCGAAGAGAATGAGGAGGAACAAGATAATTTTGTTGATATTCTACTTTCTTTGAAGAATGATCCGGATAACAACTTTGATCTCACCATGGATCAGGTGAAGGGGCTACTAGTGGTAAGCTATTTCCCTTCACACATTTTTTTTTTTCGTTTTGTGTTGATGGTGGTGGTGGTTGGGGGGATGTGTGCTATAAAACTGCAAACATAACTTGTATATTATTACTGTATTACAATTTTATTAGTATATGAAGAAAATGCTACAGATATGAAAATTGCTAAAAGGATGAACATCTCAAGTAGGGAAAAATTATTTAAGTATGAAATTCTGTCAAGGACGTTAAGTTTATAATTGTATATGTTTTTTCATCAAATTATTCAGGATGCATTTGCTGCTGGAATTGACACTACATACATCACCATAGATTGGGCAATGTCCGAGCTTATAAAAAATCCTAAGCCCATGAAGAAACTACAAGAAGAGGTCAGGGAGACGGTAAAAATGAATGTCATGGTTAGGTCAGAAGATTTAAACAAAATGAGCTACCTAAAGGCAGTAATCAAAGAGACTCTACGACTACATCCCCCTGTCCCATTACTGCTTCCGAGGGAATCAATGGAAGAATGCGAAATAGATGGTTTTACAATTCCCAAAGAAACAAAAGTGCTTATCAATGCATGGGCCATCGGGAGGGAGGCCAAATCGTGGGAGGTACCAGAGGAGTTCATCCCAGAAAGATTCATTGACAGTCAAGTGGACTTCAAGGGCAATGACTTCCAGCTCACTCCATTTGGAGCTGGACGCAGAATTTGTCCTGGTATATTGTTTGCCACTGCCACCGCAGAGCTTGCATTAGCAAATCTGGTAAATTGCTTTGATTGGGATTTGCCAATTGGAATGACAAGGGAGGAGTTCAACATGGATGATTCACCGGGATTCTCTGTTCATAGGAAGGATGACCTTCGGCTTGTTGTTAAAAATGTAGAAACCTGTTGATTAGTAAATATTTTTCTTGCTTTATTATAGTGGAATGAAAAGGCAGCTTTATGTGAAGTAATATTTGATAAGAAGACACGTTGGTTTGTTGTTACAGTTATTGAAAATATAGGCACTATTACTACCAGCATGTTCCTTCATTATGACTGCACAATATTCTCTGAGGTATCTAATCCCTACCTATCAAATTCAAAGAGCTATTACCTCGTAGGATCAGATAAAACATGAATCTCACTGCTGACAAATAGAGCAAGAACATTTGAGTGATGAAGCAACAATTTGAATGTGTTAATGTCATTTATTTCATTTATCTGCATATTTACACTGAATTGCATCATCTATAATAGGCATGTAAACCTTGTCCTTCTGGGACTAAAGAAAACATTTTTTTTAATTTCACTGCAAAGTAAATTAATGCAAAATTAGTTTGGTCCCAGAACCTTAAAATTTGATTTGTGAGAATCACAAATACGGAGATCACGGGGAAAAACTGGGATGTGCATGGTCTACTCTAGTCTCTAGATTAATAAATCCTTGGGCTCATATGTGAGAACTGATTGCATTATCGTAGGAACGAAATTCTTGGATAACTTTTGGAAGTGAAAACATTATTTAAATCAATCCTGAAAGGAGTTCTAATTAACAGTACATATTTCCAAAAAAAAAAGGTCAAATAAACTATTATATGAGATGAAATTTTCTGACTTGTAAGATAAATAAAACATTTTTAACCTGCTCATGGCTTCAAATTAAGGTCATGTACCTGTTTTTTTATAAGAGATAATGTTAAATAAAAGACGGCCTTGGTAGAGGTACCAGCTAAACAGACAAAAAGACCATAAAATACTCTTTCCAGAATTTCATCAAACATCTTATAGGCACACCCAAAATCCACAACCAGGTAAGAGTTAAACCTGCTTTCAATCACCAGAGCAGCAGAAAGATGAGACATATGTCACCAAACAATACCACAGGCCTTAGACAATGACATACTGTCATAAATTTCAGTTAGAGGGTTTACAAGCACACCTCTGAACCTTACGCACATGTATTCTAGTGGACGAGCTCGTTGGTGGGTCTGATATCATACTGAAGAAGGGTTGAATTTGGATCGTTTGATTATTATCCGCTGATGAGGTTAGACAGGGGAGGAAACATGGAGGAAGAGATGTGCGAGATGAGAGGAGAGTATTTTAGAAATTATAAAATATATTTTTTAAATACAGTTAAAATTTATTTTTTTAATTAGAGATATATAAAAATTAAGTATTGATGGCAAATAACTAAATAAATATATTTTTATTGAAATATAAACTTAATTATCATTAATAATATTAAGTCTAGTGGAAAATAAAGGAGACTTTTAGAATTTAGCAGTTATAGAATTTTTAGGCTGATTGATGAGGGGATATGAAAGAATAAATAATGTCCGTTTTGGTTATATGACCTATGAATTGGAACTCTTGAAGTCTAGTTTCAAATGGTTCAAATTCCAAGTCATTTGAAATTTTCTACGGAGAGTTATGACTATTTTAGTAGACATGGGTCAGCTGAAATAGCTATTGTTTAGTATTCCGTTTTTAATACGAATTTTCTAGATAATTCTGTTGTCTTAGCCTATAAATAGAGTTTTAATATGTTATTTGAGATGTAAAAGAGTTTCTAAAATGTGTGACATCCATCATTCTTTTTTAATAGTTTTAAAATAATATTGAAGAAAGTTAAAAATTTAGAGTGATATTTTGTTAAATAAACAATATTTAAAAGTTTTGCGGCGGTATGAAACTAATTTCTCCTTTGAGCCGGATCAATTCAATTGCGGTCCTAGTGTCAGAATTTTCTCCTTCAAGGTGCCAACTGGTTGCTCCCTTTCTTCTTCTATCGAGTGGAAAGCAAAAATCGGACATCTCTATCAAAATAAATGGCGAAATTGGATATCTCTTCACAAAATCGGTCGGTTCTGTAGCAATTCACCAATTTCAGTGGAAATTCAGCCGATTCCACAATTTATGCCTGATTCCTCTGATTTTAGAAAGAAAAATCACATTGAAAAATCAACTCATCCCTCACTGATTCCGATCTAACTCGGCCGATTTAATTCGGGATCAGCCGATTTTTCAATCCATGTTGAATCCCTCTCTTCCAAATTAGTTGAGTTGCTCAAAATTTTCTTATCGATGCTAGTGGATCACAAAAGAAATAACAAAATTTCAAATAAAATTAAGACCCAAGACCAGCAGCAGCAAAGGGTACAAACAAAATAAGAATAAACTAGAAAAGCAAAACTAAGAAATTTGTAAACAACCAATCCTTTTTTTTTTTTTTTGCTTGAAGCCCGTAGGCAGTTTCATTGCATCAATTAACGGCACATGTACTTAGAGGCCGAGCTTGATTTAAACCAATCAAGTTCGGTTGAGGATTTCTCTAGCCTATCATCTCTCCAACATTTTCTAAAGGCAAGGCTGTGTTAATTCACTTATTTTTAATTTCTAGCGTCATAACAGGTATATCAAAAGAGGGTCTAAATAAAAGTTGGGATCACTTGAAAACTGATTATTTTGACAATTTTGATAATAAACTTTAGAATAAATGTAAAAAAAATAAAAAAACTTTATAGATATATATTTTTTTACTTATAGATTGATAGTGATTCAAATTTTATATAATTTTATTATTGTTTGATACTCCATTAAAGACTTTTAAATTATAACCGTTGTAAATTGTAAAAAATATTGATGGTCTTTAAAACCAAACGATAATTACAATGGTGTGGGTCTCATAATTACAAAGTTGAAAGTTTTTGGTGTATTTAACAAGATACTCAAATCAATTAAGAAAAGAGTAAAAATTATTATTTTTATACTTAGTTATTTAAATATATTTTGTTTATATAATAAATAATGTTATTATTTTAGAAATAATATTCAAACTTATATCATTTTATCAAGAAAAATAAAAGTTTTATTAGTACTTTCACTAATTAAATAATATAAATCTCAAAATTAAATTGTATTTAATAATAACATTGTCATTATCTAGCAATTATTTTATTAATTTTGACAGAATATTCTTTTTAATATTTTGAACTTGTGTACAAATCTGTTTGAAATAATTATTATATTTATTATATAAGTTTTTTCATGTGCTAATTTCGATGATGATTTTTTTCTGGTATTAATTATGAGTCCTGGTTCGTTTAATGCACCGCTACTGATGAGATATTGTTTTGTCATCTCAAAACATGCGAATGTTGAAATTCTATCGTGAGGTCAGAAAACTGAGTGAAAAAGTTCCATTCGCGGGAATACGCACCCTTTATTCCCTCTCCGTCCTCGGTGGTGGAAAAATTTATCTAATGTGATTCGATTTGATTTTTTAAGAAAATCAAATTGATTTGATTAGAATTCTGACTCAACCGATTAATTCAAGATTAAATAACATGTAATTCAATCGAAATCAATTAAAGATTAGAAAAATATTCAATATATAAATTAACATAACCCGACCCACCCTACCTGATTTAATTTCTTCTAAAAGATCAAACTAACCGACCTGAGGGACAGATGTAGAATTTTGATTAAGGTGTCAATAATTTATCTGGTTCAAACTCATTAACTAATTGAGTACTAAATAAAAAAAATAATAATTTAACTTATATTTTTATCTAATAAAAGATTATCAAAATAATATCTTTTTGTATATTAAAAATAATAAATAATTATGCTATGAAGAAAAATTTTCTTTACGGACTTCATATTTTAGAACTTTTACATAATTGTTTTTATTGTTTATGGTACTAAATATTTTTTCTCAATAAAAATTAATTAAACAATTCAGAGGGGGTTAGAAATTAATTTCAGAGAGGTCAGATTCACAAAATCATAACCTAAAAACACTATTTTTCAAAATTCATGGAGGTCAGTTGACCCCCCCCAGACCTACGTAAATCCGCCTGACCGACCCGACTCGTCCAAACTTTAATCCGACTCGATACACCTGATCGTCACCCCTACCTGTTTCCATCCTATGCTGTACAAGTATCCAATGATCAGTAAATGCTCCCTGTGTTTTCACAAATCAGAGTCAGGGCATATTGCTGTGAACTTTTATAATAAGATAATTCTTTTGTTGACGCGCAATATATGTCTATTTAAAAAATCCATTTCTAATATGTTTTAAATTAAGAATGTTTCATTAAGCCGTATTCAAAAAGAAATTCTGAAACATGCAGAAGTTTATAGAACTGGACGTCTAAGTAGACATGGACCTGCTGATTAGATTGGTCGGATGTGCACAATGGACAATTTAACAAATTTTCTATTTAATTTACCTATGCAATATTACCTAGTATGTTCGTATTTTAATTATTTACTTCTAATTATTATCAATCTGAAGCACGTGAGTTGGCCTAGTGCTTAAACATGTAGGTTGTTTTCTAAAAGACAGGAATTCAAACTTCTGTGAGTGCTTTTTTTATAATTAAAAATATAGTGCACACTTGTTTACCTCCATAAAAATATTATTAACATGTCAGGATACATTTGCTGCTGGTGTTGATACAACGTACATTACGTTAGATTGGGCCATGGCAGAGCTCATCAAAAACCCTGATACCATGAAAAAGCTACAAGATGAGATGAGAGGAATTGTAAAGCCTAACAACATGATCAAAACTGAAGATAACGAAAATGGAGTACCTAAAAGCTGTGATCAAAGAAATTCTGAGATCGCACCCTCCCGCCCCATTGCTTGTCCCAAGTCTATCAATGGAAGAATGTGAAATAGAGGGGTTTACAATTCCCAAAGGAACTGAAGTTTTAATAAACTGTTGGCCAATTCAGAGGGACCCAAGATCATGGGAGGCACCAGAGAAGTTCAAGCCGGAGAGATTTATCAGAAGCCAAGTGGATTACAAAGGAAATGACTTCCAATTCATCCCATTCGGTGCGGGAAGGAGGATTTGTCCTGGTCTGCTGTTTGCTACTGCTACAGCTGAGTTGGCTCTGGCAAATTTAGTGCATCAGTTTGAATGGGAATTGCAAAGTGGAATGACAAGCGACCAGTTTTATAGGAGTGATGCGCTAGGATTTGCTGTGCACAGGAAGAACAGCCTTCCAACTTGTTGTCAAGCAGGTTATCCTCTCAGATTAGTTGCATGCTTCCTTTTTCATACGTGAGTGGTATTTCGAGTGAAATATATGGTTTGAATAAGCGTACTTTGTGTGATTATTTGTTGTCAGTGAACTGCTTTTACCCATCTTTATTTTGAACTTGAGTTGCATTACTACTTTGAAATCACTTCTCAGAAATTGTCTATCGATCTTATTTGGAAAAACCGTGTGGCTGACTATTCCTTCTTTTTATGTGATTGTGCATGTAACACCAACATTTTATATATATGTCAGTAGTAACTCCAATTTTTTTTGGGTATATCAGTTACCTGAAAATGTTTTATTTGTAACACATTGCATTTATAATCGACCAATTTGCTTTGGTATTAAGCAAAAATCAAAATATCAAAAAAACAAAAAAGATTAAAACGACTTCTGATGTTCTCACTATTTAAGACGTTTACAGAACACCAGCCTCTTCAATATATTGGTTTCATATTATTTGTCTTTGATTTACCAATTGCAAACAAAAAAATATCAAAGTCTAAAGCAAAATTCTTTAGGATATATCTTTTTTGAGAACTTTACATTTATATAACGCAGCCACTAACAGCAATCGATAATATCTTGTTTCTGCAATGCAAATTTCAAAAATATATCACCACACAAATTTGGGAACGCTTGCTCACTGATACCTATCCGAGATATCAACAAAGAGGCTGAAAAGCTCTTTCGGCATAGAAAGCATGGGCATATGATCTGAACCATCCAACTCGAGCTGTTCGGTTCCAGGACTCATCTCAGCCAACCAGATCTGGTTCTCTCGTGAAATAGACCGATCTTGATTGCAAACAACATAGACCCGGCTCACTGAGCCATGGCGTTCTGCTGTTACAAAGTCATCTCTTGTAACACTTGAGTCAAAAAATGGCTTTCCAGGTCTCAGCAACATTGTAGCCAATTTGACATCCTGTCAGTGATGAAGTGAGGCAGTGCTAAGAATTACGAAAAAAATAAAGTCATCTTCATTGATTGAGCACATGGCATTACCTTCAAGGCTTCAATAAGAACTGAGAAAGTGAGAATTACTAAAGTGACTTTCAATGCTTACTCAAAAACACAGGACTAAACTAACTATGGTATTAAATACCATCAAATTAATAAAAAACCCTAATGAGGGAGTTATTGCATCGTAATTCACCGAGCAGATGATGAAATATACTGCATACAACACTTAAAAAATAAAGAAGTATCTGTCCAGTAAACCATTAAAATACTACTCTCTCAACACTAAGACACGAAAACCTGACCATTGCCCTTCTGGTGAGCATGCTTGGGGTAAACCATTAAAATAATAGAATGCTTGAACCCTTCTCATGAGACTAAACAAAAACCTGACCATTGCCATTTATTCCTGCATATTGTAACAGGATAACTTTTACATTATATTTCACTTCGAAGTGTGGTTTTTCATTCCACTTCATTTAAATGCCCTTGTTTTGATTCTTGTTTTCTTTTCTTTTTTTCTCTCATATACAGTGTTTAAGCTTTGGTAGTTTAAAATTGGGTCTGAGCCTAAAACCAGTACAATGTACCTCAGGTGCACATAAATGATAGTGAACAGCCCGCAAGTGTTTTGGTCCAAATGTGAAGGACCTAAGTGCGATATTAGCACCTTCTCCACCATAAACTGCTTTTGAATCCATCATGTCTTTTCTACGACCTTCCTTGGAAAACTATCATCCATAAAAGAAACATAATGCATAAGAAGTTCTTAAAAAGCAGAAGAAAGAAGATAATTATAAGAATAATATCATATCATTAGAAAAACATACATTATTATGTTGGAAAGGAGCGACATTTGTAAATATGAGTATATGACGCAGGAATTTCATTTTGCATGTCATTGTTTATTCGTTGTAGTAAATTTTACGCATCTGTCAAACATAGTAGTGACTAGGGGACTATTAAACATCCTAACCACACAGGTAATCATAGATTTGAAATGGTATGGAGTACAAAGGAATAATCAGACTTGATTAAATAGAGGAAGGATACGAGAAATCTGTAACGGGCAATTATAATCAGCTGTTTGTCTTTTAACTACAGTTTTTTTTTCCTTCCTATATAATGCTTTTTCCCCTTGTATTGAGCAACCTATAAATCACCATTTGAGTGCCTGAGTTCAAAACCCAAATAATAACTAAAATAAATAAATTAAATCAGAATGCATAAAGTTTCAAATTTCTAAACCCTCCTGAAGTTTCCATTTTATTTTTGGAAACAAAAGGAGGATCAAGCATAACACACCTGTGAGCACAGCATGATAAATTATGTGCAATACTAGTAAAAAAGAAAAAAAAAATTCGAAAAGGATACAGCAGCTAAAATCCTCATAATTGCCAAATTCTAATACCTCTTTTGTGATGGCAGCCAGTGAATTAGTGCTGCTCGGCATAGACGCGCTCACAAACACTGCAACCGCAACCTTCTTAGGAAACATTTCCATGGCAAGCGAAACCGGGATGCCTCCATAGCTGTGCCCCACAAGCACCACTCTCTCATTGGCTGGGACAGCCTCCATGACCTCCATCAACGGCTCACAATACTCCCCAAACGTGTGCACTTCTTCCAGCCTTTTCGGGTGGAGCCCACACGCCGCCAAATCAGGGGCCGTGACACGATACCCGGCCTCGTTGAGCAGCGTCGCCAGCTTGTACCAGACCCAACCGCCATGGCACATGCCATGTACCAGTACAAAGTGGCGCGAGCTTGAAGTTGACTGCTCTTGATTGGTGCCGCATGGTGCTATTTTGCGGCTCAAGTTCAGTAATGGCTTGGCGTTGGTTTTAGAGGGGAGAAGATTATTCGGCTTGGGATAGAGCGGAGGAGAGCGAAGGTAATTGAGACGGAGAGAGGCCATCTACGCTAATTGCTAGCGTGAGTGACTAAATTTTCTTGTTTATAATGAGGAAAAATCTGCTATATACCAGATAATGTTTTGTGGCATGTATGAGAATTTGTTGCTGTTTTTTTTTTTTTTTACTGTCGATTGGGTTTTACGCTATGTTCCCGAACTGAGATGAAGCGGAAAAATGATATAGAACAAAACAAAAATCAATGGAGGTTTAAATTTTTTCCTCCTCCAAATCCGGAATGAACAAATTTATTAAAAAGCAATACACTATTTTTCTTGTTAACCCTCCGTCATCCGTCTCACCTTCTCCGATATCCGCTTGGGAGCAAGATTAAAAATGGTCAAACTTCACATTCTTTTTCGTTCACCCCCTATAACCCTCCGTCTTTGAGTCGGGAGCACACCCTAAGAGCATCCGCATTGATATCGATAGTTAAAATTAAATTTTTATACCATATCATCAATTGACAATTTATTTTAAGGGTGACATCCCTGAATAGAATGAAATTGTCAAAATGACACTTTCGTAATTAATTTTTTGTTTCTTCACTGACGTGGCTTGTCAAATGGATTGTCAAATTTAGACAATTGTCTAATTTTGTCTAATTTCTGCATCTCTGAAATTCAAATGACAATTATCAAATAATATTTGATAATCAATTTGATAATGAGATGCGGATGCTCTAAGTGTTTATGAAAGAGACAGATTATTTATTTGAGGAAAGATTCTTAACATTTAGTGATGAATTTTTGTAATATTTGTTAACTTATATGTGTGGTCCTAAAAATAATATATCATATAATCTAAATTTGTTGTCTAATTTATTGGTAAGATTTTAGAAAAAGTAAAATATATAGTGCTACAATCTAGTATAATCCATAGCTAATGTTAAAGACTGAACACGAATCCCATATAATACTTATCTTTATTTCAATTTTAACAAAATATTTTGTATGTAATCTAGTGCTAAAATCAGTATATACTGCTATAGTGCTACAACAAATTTTAAATTGTTATGAAGTCCATTTTCAAATAAATAGAAATTTAAGATGTTATGACTATCTGTTACATGTCAGGGTGTTGGAAGTTCAAGGGCAAAAAACAAAGATAAAAGCAAAAGTGTACAAAGAAATATCTTCGAAACAATAAAATAAATTAGGGATTCTAATTTAGTGAACATGATACTTTTTGTTGTTAAGTGTGATGGAGATGATAAATGACCTCTTTGGCCTTAAGAATTATAACTTTAAAAAGAATGAATGGGCTCGTGTTGAAGAAATTTACAATGATAAAACCAGAACAAAATGCATTGCTCAGATACTAAAAGCTCTAACAAATCGAACTAGATGGGGATGAGATTCGTGAGCTCATTTACCAATGCCATTATCTGAAAAGGAATGAGACTTGCTTGTTAAGATATTTAAAACTCTTATATTTTAGGACTTTATCCTAATTAATTAATTAGTTATTTCTTATATTTTCATTTATATTTTTGTAGAGTGATAAAAAATATAAAAGATTCAAATCAAAAGGGTTTCTGTGGTTTGATTGATGTGTAGCAAGGACATAGCAATTAGCTATGTGCAAGTGATCATTCATCCCATCAGATTCGTCATGAGTGGTGTGATGTTGAGGAAAATGAAACTAATCTTAATGACAACTATGGTATCGACTCTAATAATGATTAATTTGGTGATGTGTCGGTGGAGATGGCATGTATACACAAAACAATACAGATGCTAGGGATGAGGATGTTGGGGTCCTTGAGGATGTCACTGATGTGGGAGAAACAAATCGTGTTGATGACATTGAAGATGCTGATGCATATGACATTTTAAATTTTTTTAGAAGATTTGGTGAAGGTGACTGTCACACCACACAAAATGATGTTTTGGTATCTAACTCAGGTCATGTCATTGGTGCCTCTAATAAATTAAGGGGCATGGCGTGGGATATGGTTCGAATTCACATGCCAAACGATTGAAAGCTGCTGTCATTCAAAAGCAACATGCTATTGATAAAATATTGTACTTATCGAGCAAAATGACACCTTTCTTTGACAACAACAAGCTCGTACCGATGTGTTCACAGGATGGGCTATTTTTGTACTTTTAGATTTTCATTCTTAAATTATTTAGTAAAATAAATTTCAGGGGATATAAACAATTATCTCATATTTGATTGGGAAATATTCAAAATTAAAGTTTTGATGGAGAAATATCTAAATTATAATGTTTTGAAGGGTATATAAATGATTATCCCAAGAAAAAAAATAATGGGAGACAAACTTGAAGATAGATTTTGGATTAAAAGATTTTTCCATTAATTTAAGACTAGATCAACAACGAACAAATGAATAACAATAAGAACTTCCAAGTTCCAACTTCCTAGAAAATCATAAAGAGATCTTGAAGAGAGTCAACATAAGAAAAATGGCGCAAGAGAGTGAGAAAAGACTTGGCTGATATCAATGGCTAATAATTACTCTAATTTGTACTTAATTTCGGTCGATTGTATGACCTTGTCGATTAGTAATTGAGGTGTCGAATCCACAAGGACAAGAGTAAAATACTGGTTCTTACTAGTTCACTAATCTAGACAAACGAAAGTTGATTTTGACTAAACTAAAATTAAACTAAATAACAGCTAATAAAATAGTGTTTTAAATTAAAAGGTGAATACTAAGGGTTTCGGCTTTTCCTCTTCACTCCTTAATTAACCTATCCGGTCTCTTTACTTTTTAGACAATTCAATAGTGTGATATTAGTAATTCAAGTTTAGCATTGACGGGCGCTTTCGCGTGTCAATGTTGTGTTCAAACTATTCAAACTTCAAAGTTACGTACCTCACCCTAAGAGTTCAAGCCCTTTGTGTTCTTTGCTGTTATAACTTATCAAAATCCGACGCTACACAGTTATGAGTTAACAATTGATATTTAGTTCAGTTTTAAGTATAATCACCTAAGTTGCAAACTTACCGCTAGCCTTTGAATACAAACATGAGTTTTACCCTTCAAGATCGGAAATTTTAGCAATATATTTTTATAATCTACTATAATTCCTAAGATGAATCACATAACAAGCACTTGTTACAGTTCAAGTATGTAAACAATCAATTTAAAGGATAAATCACACAAAAAAATGTCAAAAAGATTAAATACTGAGCAATTTAACTAAAAAGATTCAAGTACTACAAGTCATCACCTTCAGAATGGGTGTTTAGCCACGCATGATAAAACAATAACAATAAAATTCCATGATAAAACAACAATAAAAGATAAATTTGAGGAAGAAAAAAATGGGTACCCAATAATCTCTCGATTTCTTGCTTGGATCTTGAGTGTTGGTTTCGAATCCATCTTTCAATCTTCTCTTCTTCTTTAAAATCGCTTCTAAACTCCAAAGACGGCTCCCAAGATCGCCCTATGCGGCTAGGGTTACCTAGATAGTCTAGAAAGACACCTGAAAAAGTCTTATATAGGAGACCAATCAATTAGACAGTTGTTGCCAGCTATGTTTGAATTTTCGGTTATGGAGCATACATGTCGTATGGATTTCTGTACAGACCGTATGAAGATGAGTCTGCTGCGTAGTGGTTTGTATTTTGATCATAAGTTCTTCATCCAAACTCTGATTTGGATGATCTAAGATGCGTTGGAAAGTTAAAAACAATATCTATAAGATTATCATATCATTTTAGTCAATTCATAATATTTTATTATCAGAATTGGACGTAATTTGCTGCTGATGATTCATCTTGATGCGGTTCGTATTTGAGTGTTTTCTAATTATGTTCAATTGCTCTCAAATAAAACACAGTAGTATCTCGATCTCGAAATAAAAATTCAAGTAAAATGACTAAATTACTCTAAAAATCAGCAAATTCATAAAATTAACTCTAATAAAAAGTATATGCAATTGAGACTTATCATCTAATCTATGGTCTATGGTGCATGGTGCTGGTACCCTCTCCACGTTACTCCGAAATGCTGGTCACTGTGTTCTGCGGTTGATCTGGCGGCATGTGGGACCCACCCGTCACGTCTAGATGAGCTTCGTTCCTTCACCGACTATACTGAACCTTTAACTCGCACAATGATCTCAATACCACCCGGTTAAAAATTGATTTTGTTGGGCATAGCTTCTCTTGTAATGGATAAGTTTCCTAAGAAGTTCTCAGTTGGGGGTTTTGCAGCAGCAGTCATGCCGTGCGTTGAGAATCCCAAAATTTTTATTTCAGAAACGGTATGTGCAAAGGATAAACTGGTACTGTATCATCAGTTTGTGGCTTCGTACTGATGAGAATATGCACGATTTCTCTTTTTAATTTCAATGGCTTCTATGGTTTCGTGGAAACGATTTAGGAGTTCCTGTGTTTAAAATTTTCATTTATTTACAGTCCCAAGTGAAGCACATAAAGCTAATTAGAGGAAACATCATGGTTTAAAATATCGCAATTTACCTTAATTTAATTGATTAGTGGCATCTTAATGTTGCTATTGAATTTGAGCTTCCTGGTAACTTGAGGCCTCAAGCTCTCAAACATGAAACATCTATTTGGTACGTACAAATATGGAAGCTTGAGTTCAATACCAATTTCAAAGAAGAAACAATAACATCTACCAACTAACGAGTAATGATAGTACAAGCCTAGCAATCCACAGAATTTACAAAATGCTACCAGAATCAGGCTATCGGTAACGCTCCTCTCTCTCTATATAGAAATCAATGAAAAATGTTCTTAGGACTGTTATAGAATTATACACTACAGGAGGATGTCGCATTTGCATCCAGAAAGAGTCAATTGCATCTGCACTTTTTTATTAGCATCAGCAAAAAAAATTTCCGACCTTAAAATTTTGATTTGAACATATCACATTAGGAAAGCTGATGCAAGTATAAATTTGTATTTATTTTGCTGATGCAAGTAAGTGTAGTTATTTTTTTTCTAAAAATGAATGTTGATGCACATCAGTACACGCAGATGCAAATAAATATGATATTTTTTATGCTGATACACATCAGCTTAGCAGATGCAAATAAATATACTAATTTTATTTCTGAACAACCAAAATAAATATTTATAAATGAGTATTTTTTTTTTCCGCCGCTCGCAAAATTTTCCATTTATATTTCTCCGCGACTCGCAAACAGACCCAAACCTAACCCTAAATCCTCTTCCCCGCCGCTCTCTCTCAACTCTTCTCCTCCCTTGCTGACTTCACCCATCTTTGCGCTAGGAATAAGCAGCTCTGCTTGGGTCACAGCACCGCACCAGCGTCGGCGCCAAGACCACCGCCCTCACTCCTTCGCTTCACCCGACACTGCTCTCTTCCTTCCTACTCGAAGCATCTCGCCTAAGCCCAGCAACAACCTCTGTCTACTACTTCTTCTCCTCCCCACCAGGCCAAGGAGTAACCTTTGGCCTCTCCGATCGAGGCTAGGCCAAGGTAAGGCCACTCTTCGCTGCCACTTGAGAAGGGTGATTGGGTATTGCACGGAAGATATTTGTTGAAATGCACAGAAGAAGGAGGCCCACCTCGCTGTGTGTTGATAATCTGGAATTACATTAAGTTATTTTTTCATGCTATGCCTGACTAGTTAATTGACGCCATACCTGAGAAAGCTAGAATCTGGAAAGGTACTCTAAAAGAAATTATACTCGCAACACCAAATTCTGTACCTGTTGCTTGTACCCAATGTTAGGTATAAAGGCTCTTTGAAAACATATATTTCAAAATTTAAGTTAGAGACTGTGTATTCTTGAAAGTGCTACCTTATATTGGGATGCGGATAAGGGGTGTAATTGTTATTCTTATGGATAAGTATTTTTGATCTGTCATGATGAATCATTTTTTAGCTGAAAGTCTATGCATTGTGATATAATATAGTTACCGGATACTGAAATACTAATTTCAATTTCTTATCCATCTAGCGTCTAACACATTCGCTATTTGCTCTTTCAGTTTAAGGAGTTGGCACAGGCATATGAAGTATTGAGTGATCCAGAGAAGCGTGAGATTTATGATCAGTATGGTGAAGATGCACTCAAGGAAGGTATGGGTGCTGGAGGCGGTGGCCATGACCCGTTTGATATCTTTCAATCCTTCTTTGGTGGAAGCCCATTTGGAGGTATATTTAGTTTTCACAGTAACAAATTGCACTTACTGTCAAAGTGAGATGTAGTGATATACTGTTAATTTGCCTGAACAAGAAGTTAAAAAAATAAAAAAAAAGAATTGCTTAGATGTTATTGAAATACATATTACCAACTCGTTTTGAATATTTTTTTTATATTTGGGGGTTGAAGGTGACGGTAGCAGCAGGGGCAGAAGGCAGAGGAGAGGAGAGGATGTGGTGCATCCTCTCAAGGTCTCTCTTGAGGAGCTTTACAACGGAACTTCCAAGAAGCTCTCTCTTTCTCGTAATATCATTTGTTCTAAGTGAAGTGGGTCAGTAACTTTTCTGAATAATGTTTCATAACCTATTGTAGTTGTTTGTCATTTCAAAGCTTGGTTTTTGGCTGCCTATTTTTTCTGAATTGACATGATGTTTGGCACCAGTATCAACAATGGGACAAAATAATAAAGTTTATAACCCTCAGACCTATAAAGTTATGAGGGTTATAAATTTTATAATCCTCTGACAAAAATTCTACAGAAGACTATTCAATACAGTAAATTTCAATCATAGAAATTTGAGCTACCTTATTATTAGTTATTCTGTTTGGAGGAGGACTAAGAACATGACATTTGCTATCTGAGACGTTTGATAGATATTGAGTGGGGTTACTGAATTTTTTTTTTTACAATGAGCTAATAAACTTCTTTGTAATGATAGAAAAGGATCAGACTGGTCAGTGCAGTAAAATTCAATCATAGAAATCTAAAGCTACCTTATTGTTAAATGTCCTTAATTTGGAAAACCATTTTTTACTGAAGAAAATTATTTTTTTTGTTCTTTTATTCCTGTAGGTTGGAATAACCAATCCAAGGCAAGAAGTGGCAGAGAAGTTGGTAGTGGCCAGGTTTGTTCAAAGCTTGGGAGAAAAATGGATTTTTCTTTCTATTAAAAAGGCAATTGATGTATTCTCATTTTAACTTGTGAAATCTTAGTTTTAAATTAAATAATATTAAGAAATTTTGGAGCTGTTTAGATTTATTTTGGAGAACTTTGGTTATGGGTGGAATATTTTGAGAAATTTTGGGATGTTGTGATGAATTTATGAATGTTGGTATGTATGTTGAATGTTGGTATGAATATTTTGAGAAATCTTGGTATGAATGACATTAGATCTATTGGGTTTAAATTGTGATATGAATGTTGGTATTTTGAAAAATATTAGTATCAAAATATTAACAGATGCAACAAAATAAATTATCATCATATTAATAGATGCTAATATCAATAAATACATCGGCAATTAGGTATCAAACACATTAGGATTAGGAAAGCGAATGCTAATGCACAAAGTTTCATCAGTAATGTGCCTGCAAAAAACTAATATTTGCTTCAGGGAACAAATGCAAATGACAGTGAATCTTACATCGGTCTTTCCTGATGTAATCCAATGCTGATGCAAATAAAAAATCGGATGCAATAGATTATCACCATCAAGCGTATTTACATCTGCCGTTTGCATCAGCTTTCGGATGTTAAAGACCTTTAGCATAAGCTTACTGATGTAAATAGGATTTATTGCATTTGATATCTCAGATGATAGTGCGACGCTTTCCTGTAGTGATAATTATGATTAATATAGAATTAATGTACGAACGTTTTTTGTAACTCCATTAATTTAATTCTATTGACTCGGTCAAAAGACAATACAGTTTCCTTTCTTTTATTTACAATAACTGGCCAAATGAATGAATTTAAAATAATTAATGTGACCAATTAAATGTGTGAAAATATATGATGGTGAAAGTTTTAAACTTTCGTACATGTGTTACACTTTTTACATTAAAATGTCCAATTTTACACACAGTATTGCAAAACAAATACCTGGAAATAATTGTTTACCAGTGCAAATCACAAGGGCCTACATCAAAACTTTTCTTTGATGCTTCCATTGTTTTATAAAAAAGGAGATGGGAGAACGAGAACCCTACAATTTCATTGAAATCAGAAAGAGACATCAAAATCAATTAATAAACCTGAGTATACACCAAGGGTTAAGTAATTTTATAACTTAATTTATATCGAGCTAATACCACATAAACTCAAAAATTTGTTGTTCCTGGAAAGTTTTTGATGCTCTCATCTAATAAATCTAAATTAAAAATTAATTTAAATCAAATATGTAACAGTATTTCCTAAAAAGAAACAGGAAAAGTAATAATTATCATCTTCTGGTATTTGCTGCCTCCGTGAACTGGTTCGACCGTGGATAGTGGCTATTTGGTGAATTTGAGAAGGCTGAGGGCTCTAGTCAGCAGCGCACAAGCCACAAGGCGGGCGTCGCCGCTCCCGGAATTGGTCCGCAGAGCAAAAACACACACACACACACACACACACACACAATAATAAAAGAGAGGAAGAAGAATGGAAGATGAAGGAGAGTTGAAAGGGAACTAAAGAAGTGGCATTGGCCGAATGCCTGAGCTGGGCTACAACTTAGTGGAATCTTCCTTTAGAATCTTCAGGTATGGTCACTTCAGGTGCTCTCTATTGCTCTTTAAATTAGTAGAGGTGAGTGTGTTTCTGGTGAACCTCTAGGTTGTAGAGAGATTTGTGGTTACGCCTCCATTATGGACGGGCATGACATGTGCATCATTTATGCATGCAAAAGTTCGGTGACACGAGCAATGTTAATTACTTTGGTTTCCCTCAAATCGGGCCTTCAATCATTTCTTATAGTGATAGTAAATAGTTTAATTCACTATAAGAAAGTATTGGTTTGGTGTTACAGGTAAGTTAGAGATCTATGTCCTGTATATATCCTGATAGGATAGGTACGATGGAACTTAAATGATTACTTGATCAGCTGGGTTGTCTAAGCTCACTTAGCTACAAAAAGTAAAGACCATCTCATAACCTAAAGAAAGGCTTACTATCTCATCCTCATCCACATGCAGATCACTAAAATAGGATCAAATTATGTAAATTAAGAGAGCATGTTACCTCTTGATGGAGAACATGGAAACATATCCAAGTATACTCCCAGCCAATTCTTCGGGGGTGTGTTTGGATCGTACAAAGAATAGCGTAAGAATAGAGAAATTGAGAATAGCAAATTAGAATAGTGATAAAATAATAATTTTTCGGCTAGCATGAGGATAGTAAAAATATGATGTTATTTCAGATGATAGAAATATTATTTGGATTGTTTGTTGAGAATAGTAATAGAGAGTTGAGAAGAACAACAACTATTTTATCCTCACCATAGAATAGCATAATAGCAGGTATACTCACTGTTCCAGAACAACAAATTTACGTTTGAATATACAACTGTTATTTCTATTCCGATAACAGTAGCTATTCTACTATTCCTGGCCCATCCAAACATACCCCAGAAAAACAACATATTTGCAAATCTAAGCAGCTGTATTATATACAGGGGTAGATGCAAAATTTGATCACGATAAGTCATTTATCATATTATAATATTTTATCGGGTTCAGACCCATTAGCTAATTAGGTACTAAATAAAAAAATAATAATTCAATATCCATTTTTGTCTAATAACAAAAAAAATAAATCTTAAAATAATAAATAATTAAGTCGATAAAGAAAGTTTTCCTTTACGGAACTTTATATTTTAATTATCTCTGATATTAATTATTTTTTCTCAATGAACATAATCAAACAATTTGAAGGAGTCAGAAATTAATTTCAAAATAAATAAATTAACAAACACTTAATATAAAAAACATAATTTTTTAAAATCTAGAGGATCAACTGATCTCCTCCGGCTCTACATACATCCGCCACTAATTATATAGATATAATCAACATTTTTTTCAGCCTGGAGGAACTTTTGAAGGTATGAAAAAGCCAAAAACTCACCTTCAAACATCATGAAAAGCACTAATCATCTTCACAAATTGTATGTTTCCGAGTGCTCCTTAGTAAGATACTGTTGTTGTCCGTGTCAATTCAGTTTGGAATTAGGCTGGATTTTCTGCCAGACCATTTCAGATTATGGGTCATCTCAGGATTAGATTGTTCGAATTCAAGTCTTCTTGAGTTTCGCTCCGATTATGTTCAGATTAGTTTGATTTTCCAAAATTGTAGGGTTTGATAGATCCTTAGGGTTGGGTAAGAGGATGATAAATTCAATGTAGCATGTTGTATCAATTTTTTATTCTACATTCGGGTCATATGTGATTGAGATTGCTACAGTTCCCCTGGTCCTCGTGTTATTCTTCTTGCATCATAAATTTCGTTATGAAATCACGAATGGTTCTAGATTTACGATTTTGTAGAATAAAGATTCGCAATTTTGTCACGATCTCTGAAATACCTGTAAGGTAAAAATAGCATCCATGATGATGCCCATCAAAATTGCAATAAGAATAATAAAAATGATTTTGAATTTGAAAAAAAAATTAAAATATCAAAATTGCATATTTAATTGTTATGCATCTATAGAGTTTTACCTCATCATATTAATATGATCTTTTAGTACAAAGTTATGATTAAAAAGATATCTAGAGGTCTAAAATATTTCAACAGTTAACCTTTATAAATATGAATTTTTATTGATATGTTTTGTTTTTGAAAGAGCTCAAAATATAAAAAAAAATAGTAGATATAGTTTTCATGAGTTTAGAGAATTTAATTTTGTATTGATTGGACTTTCGAGTTAAAAGATGTGGCTAAAAATGTATCAAGATGTCTGTTGAATTACATTGTTCACATTGAGACATTCCAAAAATATTAGTGTTTTTATTCATATAATAATATCATAACTAAATATTAATATAATTTAAGTAATATTAGTATTATATTAAGATTCTACATAATTTTTTGAATATATTGATATATAATATGTATAAATATATAATATAAGTAAAAATATAAATAAATTATATATATATATGACTATTTCGGACCAAGCGGGCAAGTCTAATCTCAAATTTGTATATGTCCCGGCTCGTATGATGACCCAGCCCGGCCTACCCGTTCACTGACCGGGTTGTCCGGGTTGACATCAGGCCGGAGCCGGTCCGGATGGATCGACCGGGCCGTGAGCTAAATTGTCATCTCAGTGATAGGGGTGTCAATGATTCACTGTTTCATTTCATGACAAACAAAACAGAACGATCGAGAAATTTCATTTCGTCTTTAGAATGAAACTATTAACCCAAATAACATTCATTTCGTCTTTAGAATGAAACAGTTAATAAAAATAACTCATTCTGTGATCGTCTGTTTCGTTCTTTTATCGTCTGACATTCCATATAGCTACTATAAAAAACATTGCACACGATGAAAATCACGGAGAAAACCCTATATCTCTTATTCTCCCTCGTCTCATCTTTTTTGCCGCTCAAACAATCTCCTCTCTTTTCTTTTCGCTAACTAAACCCTAACTGCTCACCTCTCTCTGCCATGATTAAATTATTTTTTCGCTGTCTCGCACTCTCAAATCCCTCTCTTTCTCTCTCTTAGGAACCTGTCACTATAAGGGCTAAGAGATAATCTATCGACCCATCATTCCTTCATCGTTTGGTCGTAAATCCTGGTCAGGTGTGCATGTGTGCCTTCTATCGTCGATATGTCTCACGTTTCCAATATGACGGCCTAAGCTTAAGAGAATGGTGAAAGAACAAATCTAGGTACGGAGAGAATGATAAATCATTAATAGAGGCCCCGTCATCGCCACCAGGTAGATACCAAGTGAAAGTATTTTTTTTCTCTTATTGTTCTTGTTGTTCTTGCTGTGCTCGGGATTGGTTGTGTGCTTCAGTTACTGGTACTGCTCAGGATTGGTTAGTCTTTGGCTCTTGGGTCTCAAGCAGTGACTTTCTATGATGATAGAGGTTTTAAATGCTTGCACATTTAGCTATTGGCTGGGATTGATAATATATGAGAAAATAGCTTGATATCTGAGTTGAGATCAATAGTAGTTAGTATAATTTAGGTATTTGGTTAGTATAACTGGTGTATGCCTTGCTGACTTGTTAATTATTAGTAGGTTTTAGGTATTTTGATATTTTAATTTGGTTGGTAGTTGTAATATGCAAGGTGTCGGTAATACCTGAGAAATTAGTTTGAGATCTGGGTTGTAATATGTAATGTATTTTGATATTTTAGTTGTTGATTGTTGTTGATTGTTAGCTTACTAATTCTGATTAATGATATTTGATTACTGATATTTTGATTATTAATTATTATTTGAATTTGATTTGAGATATGGCTTATAAATTATTTATTGATATTTGGACTATTTTGTAAACGATCATTAAATTTTAATTGTTTCTTTCATTTATTTCGTTTAAATCAATGAAACAGTTAATGCAACAAAATTTATTTGCACCTCCTCAATGCAATAGTTAACACAAAAAAATAATCGTCTCTTAAATGAAATGGTTAACGCAAATCTTTATTTTTTTAATCATTACACACGTTTGACACGCCTACCTAGGCATATCCCATAAGGGTTCGGCCCTTGAACCAGACCCAACTGACCCTTTAAAAAAATAATCCCTTACCTAGCCCTCATAAGTTTAGTCTGGTCCTTTCTAATAGTAAGTGACTGGCTTTTCAAGGGTCAGATTCAATCTTTAAAAAGTAAATCTTTCTGACCGACCCTTATCAAACCTGGCCCTTTCCGGCCTTTACCCAGCCATTCCCAAGTCCTTTCTTTAATATCTTATATTGTATATTAATTATACTTAAAAAATCTGGAAAAAAATAAAACAAAATACATAAATAAAAAAATATAATTTAAAATTTTAATATAAATATAAATTAATATTAAAAAAATATTTAATCAGCAATATATATATATATATAGTAAATCTAGCGTGCTATTAAGCTCACGGAGATCTTCCATGAGTTTAACTCAAAAAATATATTAAATCATTTTTAAATTTTAATTTATCATGCTCATTAAATTCTTCATTTGAAAATCTTATAGGATACACAAATTTAGGGTTTTTTTGAGGTTTCTAAGTCATCGTTTTTAATTTTTAAAAATAATGTACAAACATCAAATATATTTTTTATTTTTTTAGAATTGATTTTCAAAAATTAAAAACGAAGACTTAGAAAACTCAAAACACCTTATATTTTTGTATCCCATAAAATTTTCATATAAAGAATTTAATGTGTATGATAAATCAAAATTTAGAGATAATTTGATAAATTATTTGAGTTAAGCACACGAAATGTCTCCGCGAGTTTAAGAGTACGCTAGATTTATTATATATATATATATATATATATATATCAGGCTTTTATCCAGTCCTTATCCTGCCCTCACCCGACCCTTAGAGCTCAAAGAATTTGATAAGGGCTGAACTTTCAAAGACCGAGTTTATCTCTTAAAATTCAAACTTTTTGAATCCGAGCCTCTAAAAATCTTTCTCAAATCCAATTCTTACCTATCTTTTCATAAGCTCGTTAGATCTTATCCTTAAAAACCTCACCCATAATGATGCCTGATCCTACCCAGTAATGTATAATATTTTTGCTCAATCCATCGATAATATGAAAAAACGGCCCATTACGCTGATTAGTTAACCTATGAAAATTGCATGCGTAGTGCATTTGAATACTTGAACTCCAAATTATTGTTAATTGTGGTTGATGGAAGGTGACATCAGAAGCCGGACATTAAATTCAATTAGTCGCTTTCGTTGCTTGTCAATGCGACAATGCCAAGTTACCAACTCGGCAAGCAGCCAATCAGCTAGAGATTACAACAAAAAACGAAAAATATAAAAATAAAATAAAATAAAAATTTCAGAGCGGGTGTTGCAGCTGCAGAAACAATGTTTCGCAATGTATGTGTCATATATGTAACGTGCGAGCACGAACGTATTCGATATGAAATATATTGTGTCAATATGTATTTACATTTTAGATATATATATATATATATATATATATATATATATATATATATATATTTTAACATGTTAAACATTTAAAGATTTAAATATGTACGTCTAAGATACGTGACACGTCTAATACGTCATGTTAAACATGTTCGTGCTTATATGTATTTGAATCGTATCACCAATTGTAGCACTTATAAATTTCATAAATTTCAAATAAAATTGAAGAAATATATAAGAAAAATCAGAAAAAAAATAGAGTAATTATGGTCACAAAAAATAAAATTAATGTACTATATTCAGAAATATCATACATATTAGAGTGATTCTGATCTATTACTTTAGTATTAAGTCAATCTTTTAAGCACACAAATATTTTAAAAGTCTGTAATATTTTATGTGTGCTACACGTGTGCGTGTGTTAGACGTGTTGAAATTATTTATATATTGATCACGCACGTTTAACAATACGGCACGTGTGATACATGAATACATCACGTGCAGATACGCTCAAATACGAACATATCACTACCAGAAAAAAAAATTAAAACCGGTTTTAAAAGTAAGCGGTGCTAAATATTTATAACCGGTGCTAAAATAAAATATTTAGGACCGGTTTTATAAAACCGGTTCTATTTTAGTTCTACAATTAAAACCGATTATTGAATAACCGGTTCTAATCTAATTCATAAAACCGGTTCTAATCTATTTCACAATTAGAACCGATTATTGAATAACCGATTCTAATTTAGACAATTAAAATCGGTTCTAATCTATTTTATTTGATTAGAACCGGTTATAGCTAAATAACCGGCTCTAAATATATTATAATTTTTTTAATAAATTTTATGTTTTCACTGACTGGTCCATATAACAGCCATATATATAAACAAACACATATAAAAATATAACACAAATAAACAAATATAACTCACTAAATAACTTATCAATATCACAAATAAATATATAAGTAACTAAACATTACAAATAACTGAAAAAAAATATAAAACAAATTATCAAATATTAGATGCAATATAATTTACAACCATCTCCTTAATTGCTTCGATATCTTCCGGGGAATAAGATTGAGGAGCTGAATTGATAGCCTATTAAAAAATTAAAATTTCATTAGTTTGATTAAGCAAATAAATATGTAAAATAATTAAAGATTAATATGAAGTTTATTTTTTATACTTGTGGTAAATTTTGATTGCTAGAATATGTAGTTATTATATTATGCATCGATTTCATAATATAATAACCGCAGTCTTTACTGCTTGGCTGGTTTGGACTCTAAAATGTTGCAAGAAAAAAATCAAATAATAGCGTAAGGCCCTTATATAACAATCATTTAAAATTTGGAATTACACACCTGAAAAAAATCAAATCATTTAAAGTTTAGAATTACACACCTGAATCGTTTTCCAAGTGAACTTGAGTTTTTTTTTCTTGAGCGAATTGTTTTTCAATCCAATAATAGCGTAAGGCCCTTACATAACAATGATATAAGTTATCAATTACAGTACATACTAAATTATCGAAAATAATAGAAAAAAACTTACGTATTTAATGCTGGTTGGATAATATATGTTTCATCTTTACGATTCAATAAATCCACGACATAAACAACAGAGGGTTTGAGCCGTACAATCAAAAGAATCCAATGCCCCCTACAATTTATACATATTAATATGGAGAGATTAAGCAATTAAGCAATAGATAAATAAGCAAATGAATTAAGTTTTGAAGTTCTAACTTTTCAATGTACGGAAGAAACATGTAGGAGTTTGGATTCTCGCATTTAACAAAGGATTGCCCCCAAATAATTGACTGTGCGCTCGATATCACTTTGAATTTGTGTTTCCGTGCAAAAATATGGATCGATAAATTTATAATTGTCAATTAAGAAACCCTTGCACGTATTCATATCCGTATTTACACGTGCGTGTACACGTGTCTGACACGTTTATCACTATTCTAGTTTCACCGGACTTTTTACATTTTGCTCTTTTTAAAAAAAAAATATCTAATTGTTTTTAACCATTATAGGCAATCAATTATTAAAGCAAGTATTTTAAAGCAGAAATTTATGGAAAATGAAATGTCGGCAAAATTATAGGCAATCAATTATTGAGATTTTGGAGGACAAGTGTTACCCAAGTTGAATTCTGCATCCACAATCAATTTTTTTAAAAAAAAAAAATATACTATAGTCTAAAAATTGATCGAATATGCCACTTGTTCCCCTCTTCCTAAAAGAGAGCCGGAGAGAGTCGAGAAATTGCTTCATTCTTATTCATGGATAATGTTATGGCAATCCTACCACAAGCTCTCCACGTTACTCACAGCATGTTATTCACAATGTCAGTTCAGTGATCTAGCAGTGAATGGAGAAATAATCAGTGCAGTGATCTTTTTTCAATCTGACAGTCACTTTGGTGGATGAAATAATCAGTGAATTTCAAACGTGAAATTAATTTTTTTTTCATATGTTTCTTATGCTTTAGTATTTCTTAATTATATTTTTTCCTGCTTTGGTTTTCATTTATATAAAACATTATGATTAAAATTTTTATAACTTCTATTAATTTTTTGGAAATTTTCTGTTTTTTTGGATTTTTTTTTTGTATTTTTAGAGTTTTTTAGAGTTTTATTTTTTATTTTTTTATGAAATTGTAAAAAAAAGACCTGGATGGGATCTATTCCCACCCCTTGGCCCATCCATCCCGATCTGTAAGGAACCTGTCCGCGGGGTTCAATACGGATCAGATTAGGATTTTTTAGTTTTGAAATGCTTTCACGCGTCCCGACCCATCCGTACTTACTCATGACTCGTGATCCGTCCTCACCCGTAGCCCGGAGGGGTTTGAACTAGATTGTCCCAGACCACCCCGTCTTCAACTCTCCATGACACGGCCGTCTGCCTCAACATGATGGCACCTTCTATTTATAAATTATTGTATATCTTTTATAAGGATTGCACAGTGAAGTGAAGGTGTGATTCCATCGATATTGTGGGGCTCCAACCTAATCTCGTTGCACTGAGTTGTATAGGGGAAGAAAGGAAGTTAGGTCGCGTAAGAAAAAGGAGGGCGGTTTTGTTTCGGTTATATCCATGCTTACCATAAAAATGTTTGCGCCTATTGAGGTAAGGGTGGAAGTCCAAAGGCATAGACGGTCTATTTCATATAACCAAATCCATTTGATTAATAGTGATTTGTTCCAAAGCTTAAGGTCCATTATCTCTAACACTGTGCTCCACAAATGAGGGAGGAGAGAAAAGAGAGGAAAGGTAAAATAAATGAAAGAGAGGAGGAGAGTAAACTTTTACATTCTAAATTGAAGGATAATAAATTGACATAAATTATATAGAAGAGTTTACTTTCATTCTCCTCCTCTTCCCTTTTGTCCCCTTCAAATTTAATTAATGTGGAGCAAGTAAATTAATTTGGTCAGGTAAATATTTTACTTGGTCATGCTATTTTTCCGTGCCCTCCCCTCGTCTACTCAGGTCTGGAGCACAGTCTAAGACTCCATTTTGTTTTGGGAGGGTTATTTTTGGCTAAGCAACGAGGCAATGGCCACCCGAGTAGGTATTCTTGATACCTCTCCACAAGAATCGTCTTGTAATTTTTTGTTTGTTAGGACTTATCGACCCGCCATGGAAGCTTTCATTTCTCTGTTGTTAGAGATTATTTTTTTTTTTGCTTGAGATATGCTCAAAGTATCAGAGCATATTCTTTTACATTGTCAGTAATGACCTCATTTGTAAATAACAATCACTTAGTCTGTATCAAAATGATCACCTTTATCATATGATTTTGGATTTTTAATTTGTATAATATTTTTAAAAAATATATACCATACCATAAATATTGGATTTACACTAGAATTACTTTTTTATTTTTAAGTTAAAAAGGAGAATCAAACTATTTGATTTTAATTTATAAAAAATAATTTATAATCTCCTAGTCAGAGAATATTGGGTTTTGTCATTCAAGAGTACTTTATTATATTTATTCTTTTGTTATTACTTGGCGCTATGTCAAGTGGTGCCAATCTGTTCAGATGGATCAGGTCATATTTTTAGACACGTGAAAGACGAGATTAAAAGAGGTTCAGCCTCATCCATTGTGCTGTTCTTTCTTTTGAACTCGAATTATCTTTTCGGCTGCACAAAAGAGATGCACTGAAATGCAACATGCATTAAGACCATTTTGCATTCTGTTAAGATTTTAAAATCCAAATTTACAACCGACAACTTATAAAATTTCATACAATTTTTAAGTTAATTGTGATGATAATCGGATCGTGCACTAGAAAAGTGTGATTATCTACTACAAAAGATAAATTTACATCCAACTCTAATAATTTAAGGTTAAGAGCAACTTGGTAGTTGACCAAATTGTGGTACATGATATCGGCCAAATAACACCAATCTTCAGGGGCAGATCCAAAAGAAGCTCAAGGTATAAATTTTTTTTATAAATATCCTCTTATAATTATGTATATTTTCAGAACAAATTAAAAAATATATTTATATTAAAGAATTTTTTTAAATTTGATCCTTAAAAAAAATTCAATGTTTACCTCGGAATCAAAGTCTGAATACATTCCGCCAATCTTGACTGATGTTTTCAACACTCGTAAAACATAGAACTCTATTTTGTTTGATCCGACCTGTCTAATTCAAAATACACGAATCCGACCCCTACCATACCCTACCCTTACCCATTAAAATTAGACTTACCCATACCCTACCCTTACCCGTTAAAATAAACGGTTAACGAAACGGTAATGGATGCTAACGAATAATATTAATGTATTACTTAATTTATTATTATTTATAAAAAAATATATGAACTCATTTTGTTCATACAAATACGTATCTATTTTACTAGTATAAAATAAAAATATAATTATGCAAATAATTTTAACTTGAGTCATTTCAAAATAAATAAATTAAAAAATAAGCATGTCTTGTCAATCTTTTTAAGTAAAAAAATAAAATATATTAAAATAAAAAATAATATCTTGTCTAAAATAAAATCTAATATTGTCCATTTAATCATTTTAAGAAGTACTATACTAAATATTATTCAAACATTATAACTTATAAGATGGTTAAACTTGAAAAATATGATAACTATAATTCCTAGTAATTAACTCATAAAAATCGGGGCAACTAAGAATACTCTGAAGTTGTGCTTTAATGGTCTGGACCGAGTTTGAAACTACTAGCCATTAACGCACAACTTCAGGTTGTTCTTATCAATTCCCTATTTTTTATTTTATTTACCAAAAAAAATTATTACACGAGATAATTATATTGAAAATAATATAAGTTATTTTTTAATAATTTACCCTATAGGGTAAACGGTTACGAAATGATTTTTACCCATACCCTTACCCATTTACTTAACGAAATAATTTTTTTACCCTTACCTATATCAAATAAGTTAACGGAAAAAAAATTTACCCATACCCATCTTATCGAATACGGTACGAATCGGGTAAATGGATAAAAGGGTATCATTGACACCTCTACCCCAAGTAAACAAATTTCTCTAATCACTGTGAGTCACTTGATGTGTGGATCTGACCGGTTCCTTTTTAGATTAAATGTATCAATTCGGAGTAGTATGACTCTCTTTTTTATATATTTTGCGAGATGATTATGACAGCAATTGCTTTCTCTTCGACAAGTCCGATGTTAATGAAAGTTTGGGAGTAGACGGATATGATGCTAATGTAAGTAAAATTCTACAGTACTCATCAAATTTTTTTTTTAAGGCAGTAGGGTAAAACTCTACACATTAGCGCATATTTTGAAACTAATAACTGATAGGACTGCATTTTCGAAGGCTCAAATATCATCAGTCCGAACACTTAGCCCTAAACTATATTTAATGGGCTTTATACAGCATCCTTCACTCAGGGCATATCTCGACTAAACAGACATCGAGATAGGTATACGCAAACTCGAGGTCACTAAAGCTCGAGATCACTGAATAACCGCATGTTGCTATGAGTAGCGGCTATAATTAATCATAACCTCGATAACCGTCCACTATTATGAATAGCGGTTATCACTAATCACGACCTAAAATAATAGAACTAAATATGACAAGCCCACCGACTTATCATTACATGCAGATGCTATTTTTAGTAGTATCCATTAATATTGTGTGAGAACCGACCATAATTCCCACGCCCTCATTCCCCTATATAAAGTCTCGCCTAGGACAGGGGAAGGGATCTGACTTTGACACACGCACAAGAGCTTATATATCATAGTAGCTCTCATGCCCCCTCTACACACACTCACACTTACACAAAATATAATTTTTACTTTGACACGGTCTACCCTCCTAAGACAAGACATATCATCCACCGTGGGGCTAACTTGCAAACAAGAGACTAAGGAAGCTTTGTGAGTTAGTTCTTGATTTTTGAGAGCAATGATGGTCAATAAACCTAGTGAAGATTAGGTGTCTGTTTACTATGAAGATTCTGTCAGTAACGGCTATCTACCCACAACCCCGTAGCAAGGTGCCTCTTCTCGGATACAGATGTCATTGACCCGATGACACCCGTAGCCATGCCCACCATAACCACTTCAGCATTTGTGGCAACAACCACTATAAGCATACCGACGTACGTTGTCAATATCGGAATGACCAACACGACACTTCAGAGCGGAGGCCAACCCCTTCAAACCCCATAAGTTGGAACCACTACCCAATGACCATCTACGAGTAATATACTTCCTTCACAAGCTTTACAATCTATACCTCCATACCCCAGTAACTGTTACATCCAGTTCCACACACTCTATTACTAGCAGTATCCGGGACGTGGAACCAACATTCCGGTAACATCCTTTTCTGGACATCATACCCAAACCTTTCCTATATACCCGTCAATTCCACCTAACTTGTAGAAAAGCGTCTCAAGCACATAGCATCTTGCAACAGAAACTAACCCTGCTCCAGCTAATGGACAATCGCAACCAGTAGTGTCGCCTGCCAATCACCATGCATCCACCACTAGGGATGAACCATACGTTCCTAAAGACAAACCACCTCCAAGCCATGTTCACTATGAAACCCCCAGCACTCCCAAATGCATGAGTATTCTCGGATTAGAGATAGCTCCCCTATCTCTACCGAGGTGCTTATGTGACAGCCAACCAAATAGAAGAAATTGTGTGAAAAAGAGTGGATGACCAAATGGCCAAATATGAAAAATCACCACATCCCAAACGATTAAGACCCGCCTCGGGTCCTTTATCGCTAGAAATGTACCAACTGACTCTGCAGAACTTCAAGATCCCTCATTCGCTGGAGACATTCAAAGAAAGCGATGATCAAAAGAATGTTGAATCATTCATCCATGACTTTCATAAAAGATTAATCTTGCTCGGGACTACTGATGGCATCATCTATAAGATATTTTCCACATGCCTAACAGGGGAGGCATGAGATTGGTATAAGACTCTTTCACCAAGATCTATTAGATCCTTCAATGATTTTACAGACTTGTTCCTCTAGAGGTATACCCACATCAAAATACCCCTAGTTACGATAGAATCTCTTCTGGACATGAAGCAAGGTCCCACCGAGCGAACTCAAGCTTACATTCATAGATTAACCAGGGTAATGAGAAGGATCGAGTTATAATTCTCCAAATGCCCCCTTCCAATTATAATTCGGTTTGTACTGTAATGTCTTACATTTTGAATATTTATTTAGATCACTATATTCATTCTGACATAGAATGTTGTCATTCGGATATGCATGAATTCTTTTAACTTCTATAATCAAAGGACATAATATTTTTTTAATCTTAAAGGTCGAATCTAACAACTCATTATTTTATAAAAGTATATTTCCTAAAAATTAAAGCAAAGATGATAAACTTTTATCGCTCTATTTATTTTTGGCTTTCAAGTTATATTATTTAAAAAACAATTGATATTTTCATACAATTTGTACAATCAAGAAATAACGTAATGTTAGATTCATTATAAATTTTTTTAAACATTTCAGGAATTGACGAACCAAATTGCTATATACCAAAACATAGGGTTAGTGTTATAAAATTGATTATAACTTATAGTATTTAGGTTAAATTAGGATTAAAAGTGTGCAAGTTCATGATACTGCTCTATTTTTATGTTTAAATGCAGCAATATGAAGAATCGAGACAAATCGACAACTAATTGGAGCCCGAGATTTCAAGCAAAGTAAAAACAGTGCAAATTTCACAGGTTTGCAACCCGTAAAGATTTCTTTGTGGGCCGCAAAGATCTACAAAGAGGTCGAGGCTCGACAAATCCAAAAAAGTCTCAAGTTCAGAAGGTTTGCGACCCGTAAAGATTTTTTTGCGGACCGCATTACGGGCCGCAAAGAAACTTATCAAAGTCATTTTCTACATGTCTTTGAAGGCCACAAACATATCTTTATGAGTTGTAAAGATTTGTTCCGAAGCAAGAAATGCTAAATTTAGTATAATATTTATTTTAGGCAAGAGACAAAATTTGATAGGGTTTCTTAGTTTTTCTTTCTCTGGGACGGAGTGGATGGCAGTTTTAAAGTTTGGAGAGAGGGAAAAAGAAAGGGTTGCTAGAGAGAGAAAAAAAGAAGAGATAAAAATTCAACCATTGATGATTCTTGATTTTTTAATTCCTCTGTATTTTTTTATTCTCTGTACTTAATGATTTATCTTGAGTCTATTTTTTTTCATGAAAGACTGAACACCTCTTTTGGGTTAGGGTTGTAACATAAAACTTACTTCTTTATATTAGAATTTGTTAAGTTATTTATTTATTATTATTATCTCTTTCTATCTTTATTATTATCTTAGGGTTTTATTTTAAGATTGTGGAATTGAAGACTTAAACCCAAATAAAAAAAATCTAAGTAGTAATCAAAAAGTAAAAAAAAAAAGAGATTAATTACTTAGAAGATTGTTGTATATTGCGCCAAATCATCTTATGAAATATTTAATTAAGAAATAATTTGATTTAGTACAACATAACTAAATATGAACTTTAGGTCCTTATTCGATGATTGATTATTAAGCCCTAATTACCCTAGATCTGATTTTAATCTAAGAAATTAGTTCTTGATATCACATTTATATGACAAAAATTCATAATAATTAAATAATTAAATTAGCAAATAAATTTATTCTCACAAGTAAATGGATTGTAGACCTGTTAATTTTAGGTTTCTCGTATTGATCTTTAAAAAGTTTAGAACTGGAAACTTTTTATTAATTATTCAATTATTTATTCCCTTAATCAAACCATTAATTGAATAAATAATCTTTTAAATACTTAGGATTAAAATTGCTAGGTTTAAAATTAATAAACGTTGTCCATATGGATTCGACATCTTAAGTACTACTTCACACAAGTTGTATACTTGCAACTATCATTTTTCTTAGTGCTAAAGGTTTAAAACTTGCACCATGCTATTACCAACACATCAGGAATATGAATAAAATCTAGTTCACATCATTTATTATTTTATCCAAACTTTCGTTATAAATATTTTAATCTACCAATTCATCCGGTAGCTCAATGTCCTCATTTCAATTCACCACTTGATTCATCATTTATCGTGGCATTAGTCAATCCTTCATTATTTCACTCACCATGTCATATCCATCGAGTGTATCATTCTTTAAATCCATACATAATTAAATAATTTCTTATATCTTCAATATTATAAAATCTACGTACATTCTGATAATTCTGACACAGACAAAGAATTATATGATCATTCTTTTGTCTCATATTTTTAGTGGCATGATTTAAAATCCATCAATACCTCTTACATATTCAAATGATTATATATTCACGATCCATTTGAAAAATAATAATATATTCTTATGTTAATTAGGATTTAAGGTTTAATTTTTTTTAGTTTAGCTAGGATTTAGGGATTAAGGTTTAAAATTTCAATTCTATCAGCAATCCGATAAAAAATATCAATAAATAACATAAAGTCTCACAATGAACATAAAGTCTGACTAAAAAGCAATCAAACACGATGATTTGTTATCTCTTCTAATTCCTTAATCTTAGCCATCAAAAGCTCACGAGCGGCTATCGTCGAACCTATAACACAAATAAATGTTTAGTTCAAAAAATATTTTAAATAATTTCATAAATTTTATTCAAAATACATAACAAATAAGTCATCAAATCACGGAGGCTAATACACTCCAAGGGCTTTGACCGTCACTTGATTTATTAAAATCATTATATGACTTATGAAAATAAGCTCATCTTTTGGATTTTACACCCAAAGATTCATTTGCCAGATCATCTTTTTGAGCTCCTCAATTTGATTGAGGAGATCAATATTTGTTGGGTCATGAATGATGAGAATGACAAAAAAGTGATATTTTATAAGTTTTTAATGTTATATTGCTAAAATATTCTTTAGGATTTAGGGCTTAGATTTTGGATCGGTCAACAATTTTATCCTACTATTTGAATATTTTGTCTTATTAATGAATATAAGTTAGTTGCAATCTGATATTTGAGAAAAATCTGACAATATTTTTCCTTAGCTTCCCGAGTACATGTAACTAATTTTATGCAAACAATGCACATTATTGACTAATTAATATCATGTATTACATACACATAGGTATATCATTCATCAACACATGCATGAAATTAGATCATCATAGAATTGATCAACAAAAACTATCTGTTTCAATTTTAGACATCATAAATAACATAAAACAAAATTAACAAATATAGAGATCTAGATGAATTAATTATCTGAAATTAATTTAAAAATTGAGGAGAAGTGAGGAGATAGAAGAGAGCACTAGCTAGGTCGAGTAGCAAGGAGTAGGCCAACAAATAGAAAGACTAGAGAGCAAGAAGGAAGAAGATCGATCAACTAGCAAGCAACAAAATAAAAAGGAACTAAATTTATACTTAGCAAATATTTTAAACACAATGACATCTCTAAAAAGAAAGAGGATAAGCCTTTAGTAACCGTTATTAAGTAAAAATCGTTGCTAAATCTGTATTCAACAATGATTTTTTCTTAATAATTATTGCTAAAGATAGGTATGTAATAACGGTTTTTTTTTTGTGATAACCACTATTAAGTCTCACCCAACAATTTAGATAGTTTTCAAAGGATATTTTAATATTTTTTTAACAGAAACCATTATAAATTTGTTCACTATTATTATATTTTTTAACAATGGATTTCCCTCGTGACTGTTATCAATTAAGTGTTGTTATAGTAACAGTAGCCGGAAAGTAGAAAAATTATAGCATATAAAACTGACGGCACACAAGCCCCACAGACATCTCAACAACCGTCGCCTATTCTCCTATAAATCCCAGAGAATCATCCATTGCAATTTGCAAGTGGAATGTCTCATCACAAGCGCCTCATTTCTAACTAGTCAAATACCCACCGATTTCTTGAAGCACGTACCAATAAGTGCGCACTTTAGAAAATGGAAGCAAAGAGCAAGCACTTTGTTCTAGTCCATGGCATGTGTCATGGAGCATGGTGCTGGTACAAGATTGCCGCTCTGCTAGAAGCGGCCGGTCACCATGTGACGGCCCCTGATCTGTCAGCTTCAGGCATAAACCCCAGGAGAATCGAGGAGGTGGAATCGTTCGCCGATTACTGCCGGCCTCTGTTGGAAGTCATGGCCGCCATCCCAAAAGAAGAGAAGGTGATCCTTGTGGGACACAGTTTGGGTGGTTTTGGCATTGCACTTTCCATGGAGAAATTCCCAGACAAGATATCTGCAGCTGTATTTGTTACTGCTGTGATGCCCAGTGAAATGCTTTCTGTCGCCAACATTGAAGAAGAGGTTTGGAAATTTTATTTCATTATATGCGAAACTGTGAAGGTTAAATTATTGTGTATAACGTTTTGGAATAGTCTTTTGACTAATATGCACTGCACTCAATTTCCCATGGCTCAGCTTTTTGTCTCCATCAAAGTTAATCTAAGTTCTAGAATTTACCGCCCCAATTAATTGGCAGAACTTTATTTTTTTTAGGAGCTGATAATTTTCCCCAAATGTTTGTCTCTAAATTTATCCCCAAAAATTGACTCATAATTGTCTGGGTCAAATTTTCAATATTGTTTATACCAATAAACCTTATTATTTATAACTAAACAAATAGTCATATAGATCCGACTTCAGACCTCCTATCATCATAGCTATTTATAACAAATGTTGTAATTATTTATATTTAACAAATTAGTTATTATGAGGTTAATAATAGTCCTAAGTGTTTTTTCCTCAAAAAAAATCTCAAATGTCTGCAAGGCGCAAATATAAAAGTCAACAACGCGCTCCACAACTCTATGGATCACTTGCTCTTTCGCTTTGATGCTATTTAAACTGAACATTCTGTTTGTTTATATATAATAAAGCAATAATTTATATTAAGTATAGAAAAAAAATTATAACTACAATAGCAATATGAAAGTCAACAACGAAATTCATAATCTACTTGCTCCATCATTCAGGTACTATTTATACCGAACACTCTGGTTATTTAAAGATAACAAAATAATTATATATACTAAGTATAAAAATACATTAATATAAAATGTAAAGCGTCAATATAAAAATCAACTACGATCGTAGCAACCCACTTATTTTAGCTATTCGTATTTGTTCAAGTGTTTATTTGTACTGGTCATTGTTATTGATGAATGCAAGAAATGTTTTTTAATGGCATAAACGAACTTGGTTTTTAGCTATTTATAATTGTTAATAAACTTATTTATACTAAATCATTTAATTATTAAGAGCTATAATAATAATGTTTTCTTAATGTTGGGTAATGCATGATCTTCTACTATTTATTATGGTAGATGATCTTATTATACTATTTGATTTGCTATTAATATCAACTACTAAAACAATATATTTTTTATGCATCACATCAGGAGCGGTATTAGTTCAAAAATCTTACGGGCTTGAAAAGTTCAAAAAAAAAGTTAAGAGATACTATGAAACTGACAAGTACTAGTTCGAGAGATAGAGAGTAAGATTAATTTCAATGAAATATGGATTGGAAGTAATTTCATGAAACTCAATAGAAAGTAATAGCCCCGAGAAAAGGTAGATTATTATAGAAGAAATAAAAATCATTCAATCACTGATTAAGTTTTTCAATACAACATAACGAAAGCAATCAAGACATAATACAAAATTTATGTAACAGTTTTTTCTGTTTATATAATTATTATTTTAAAAACTCAAATAGACAAACTAATTTGATAAATTTCTATGATGAAATCATTTAGAAAACTTATGGAAAGTGGAAAAAATATCTAAGCATCCAAATCATTATTATGGCAAAAACACGAAAAATAATATGGAAAAAATAAATAAAAAAGCAATCATAAAACTCTAACCGTGATTAACAATCCCAAATAGATATGAGATATGAATTTTTTTTTTTGACAAAATATTGAAGCGAGATGCAAGAAAATTTTAATTCTATGAGAATATGAAAGATGGATATGAGAATTGGAAATATGTGGACATATATAAATAACCACGGGTCAATAAATATTCAAATTTTAAAGTTATTACGAAGGGGCGCCTTTTATTTAAGAAGTTTCGAAATAATAACTACCGTCAAAAAACAGAAAGAATCATTGGGGACTGACTCCCGGGACAATAATATTTATCTTTTTTTTTACTAATTTTACTTTTTTATTGCCTTCCAGCATGCTAATTTACTAGAAAAAGGAATGATCTGGAATTCGACGCAAATAATAATAATAATAATAATAATAATAATAATTACCTATGATATTCTACTACTCCCGTAATTAAGTTGCGAGTGCGTGCGTGTTGTTCACTAAATTTACAGTGAAATCGGATCCCTCAATAATCTATGGTTCCATTTTTAGATGATCTTTTATAATTAGCTGCTGCTTGATATGATGCTTGCTACTCGCTACACATCGAACCTGTACGGAACAATATACGTAGAACCTTGTCGCTTACTCGATCGCTTCTCGTTTTAAAAAAAAAAACATTGTGCTGGTTTTCTAATAAAATAAGAAAAACATTTTTTTGGACTTTTTGATTTGGAAGTTCTTTTATAAGTTTGTCCAGAAAAGGTCACCATCAATCGTGGCTGAACGCATTGGACACCTTAACCATATGCCAAGATGCGTATATTTCAGCCTTTTCCCACTCCAAACCAAAACCAAGTCTTTTTTTTTTAATCTTTTAATACAATACCGTTGTCCGTAGATCAACTCCACATAAAATAATTCAGGTATAATATTGTGAGCAATTTTTGTATGTATCAAAAAATTTAGCCGTTATTTTGGCATAAAATCTCAATTTGCTTTTCAAAGAGAAGGCATTACTTATCGAAAGCAAAAAAATCTTCCTGAAGAAGGAAAAACCAACTGTAGATTCTAATTCCTGAAATTTGTTACATTCCTCCAAGAAAAGTGGGAACAAAAACCGCACTTACGTGTCAGGGACGTGCTATTCATACCAAAAATTTTGCTCAGCTCATCAAATAAATTTGTTTTAAACTATAATATTTTCTAGTTAAATTTTTAAATAATCACAGTAATAAATTTTCAATAAAATAGTGATAAATTTTCAATAAACATCTATGTTGCAGTGAGTATTAAAAACTAATAATATTTCAAAAAAAATTGTTTGATATGTGGAGCAAATTTTTCGATGTAAATAGCACCTCACATTTCAATCATCTCGGCCATGGGGCTTTTCTAGCCTAGTTTCAGTATTCTGTGGCAAATCAGATTTAACTTGGTTAATAAGTAATGTACTTGTTTTGTTATGACAGTACTTTAAGGGGTATCCACCAGAGTATTACATGGATTCAACCATCTCCATGAACTTGGAAACGTCAGGACCGAAGCCCCTGCTCACGTTGGGGCCCACTTATCTTGCCACCAAGATGTACCAGCTCTGCTCATCTGAGGTACAATATATATCTCTTTAATGGTGCATCCACAGGCCAGATTTTTGGTGGCGGTTGCACTTAAAAGCTGTATTGTAAGCATATAATGCTATATGAAAAAAAAAGTAATTAAATTTTATCATCTTGTTAAAAGGACTTGACCTTGGCAAAAATGCTCTTGAGGCCAGGAGGCACATTTTATACGGACCCTGCGAAGAAAGACATGCTTACTCAAGAAAATTATGGCTCGGTAAATCGAATTTTTATTGTGTGCAAGCAAGACAAGGCAATAAAACTGGAGTTCCAAAAATGGATGGTGGAGCAAAGCCCTGATACTGAGGTGAAAGAGATTGAAGGAGCTGATCACATGGCCATGCTTTCCCAGCCTGAAGAACTCTCCTGTTTGCTAATAGAGATTGCTAAAAAGCACTAGTGCAGCATTAACAAACTCTTTCTAAAGGAGTCTTAACTGAATTGATTTCGACAAGTGTGCTTTAATTTGTAATTGTCAGTGAAGTGCATTATTAAATTTTAATGTTCCTATTGAACATTTTTGTAATTGCGTTTTAATTCAATGTAAAAGCATGTTTGCTCTCCAAACAAGGATATGATGATTCAATATCAAGTAGTTCATCAGATTACAACTCTAAAAATTAAGATCAAGAAGTGATAGGCAAACCATATTACCTCTCTATATTTCTTTTAGTTTAGAGGTATAGTTTCTTTTCTGCCAATCAATCAGGATTAGTCTGCCTTTCTAGAATACTAGGGTTTGGGTCCATAACAGAGTAAACAAGGAGGATTATGATATGTATTAAGATTGGTACGGGATTAGAATGTGTTTGCATATGGTAAATGATAACATACTTTAATTACTTTTCTATTTTGAAATCATTTTTGACAACTGTTTTGTTTCTGGCTGAATAATTTCAGTTTGCTAGTTTGATTTGTTCTCAATGTACTGGGATGTGGTACAAGGCTAGCAGTTGGAATTCAACAAATGTAGGAGTAATGCAATTCTAAATCCCTGATATACAGGGGTTGTGGTTCCAGTCGGTTTCTGTTTCAACAAAGGAACTGGTGGTACTTCATTATTGTTAAAAACAAAAAAGTAAAATAGAAACAAATATCATTTTTTTCTTTGCAACGATATTCCTGTGCTCAATTTTCTCTTGTGAACCACATACCTTGTAGTTTCTGAGAGGAATTAAATGAACTACATAAATGTGTAAAATCAAGCTAATAAGAGGTAGAGAGATATTGCAATAAAATTTACTTTTTATTATAATTATTTTCTCTTCCACTACAATAGACAAATGGCGACAAACCCATTATAACCAGTACCTAGCACAACTATAGAAATTAAAAGGACAGTTAAGTTAAAGACATCAAACATTATGTATATATAAAACAACTATTAAAATAACTGTACAAGTAGCCAAGCAATACCTGCGGCATCAAATATTCTATGGCCAGGCAAGCAATCAAATTTTTGTACTTCAGATTCTCAACCATTAACTACTATTTGGAGTTTGTTACACGAAACTCGTGACAAATTCTCTGAAACTGCCTGTGTCAGATTTTGATCTTTAAACTTGCTATCCAAATTAAGGCTGAAACATATATATAGAGATTGGTATCAGTAAAAGAAAACATCAATTATTGTTTGCCTTGAGACTAATCTAGAGAAAGAGAAAGCGAGAGAGAGAGAGAGAGAGAGAGTACTTGGGATCAAGTGATATTTTCTGAATCTCCCTGATAGCTGAGCTGGCAGCATATAGACACATCTTATCCACCTGAAGTTGCAACAAGTTTTAAAATAAGAATTTCAATTTGAAACATACCCTATATTTTATTCAGAATCAAGAAAGTCTAGCATAAAGCACACAAAGGATACAACTACGCTACTACTGCATTTCTCTTAAATGTGCTGGCTATATTACCACTTCATCTCAGGTTCCTTCAAAAGGTCAACCTTGTTATCCCATTTTGTTAGAGGAAGCGGTGACAGCCATTGAGGTATTTATTTGAGGAGCTGAGAAAAGGATACAGAAGTCATTTCTTCTTCTGTTTATAAAGCCAATTCATGAAATTCTGAGGTTCATATGAAGTACGAACAAAAAGATTGTCAAACTACTTTGTTAATTTTAAGAAAGTTCGCATGATTTGGCGGCACTTCAGGAGAACAGAGCAAGGAAAGGTATATGATATATTTTCATTCCATTTGTGCCAGCATCCAAGCTGTTGCTCAATTTTCTTTTCTTTTTTTTTCTTCTTTTTGCAGGACCAATGCTTGCATATTCTGCATGACCAGAAACTGATTTTCTTTTTAATTAGATTTATGTACCTCCAGCATATTTAATTTTGCATGATGATCATTTGGGAGGCAACGAATATCTCGAGCGATGCGTGCTGCCTCCTGTATGCTCTCCGGCAACATAAACTCAAGCTTCAATTGCACAGTTGACTGCAATTTATATAAAAAGCATGGAAGAAAAGGAAGAAGGCTTAATGCTCAAATTTCCGAGAGAAGAAAAAAAAATACAAAGCCAAGTTACTCTCATTCTCTGAGTATAAAGGAATAGAACCACTAGCACACAGCCCTGAGTGAAGTCCAGTACTAAACATTCACAGACAGTAAACAGGACTTGATTTTTTCCCTTCCGCAATCTGTGTGATTACCCAAGATTTATATCACTATCAAAACAGAAGGTACATGCCATAAAAGTTTGTACAGGTTTGGAATCAGCCAGACCAAGTATTGGCTCGTCTTGCGTTCAATTGAGGTTCTTATGATGGCAGGAACTGGTATTGTGTACAAACAGGTCACCAACCTCCCTACTGTGTCAGTTCCAAATCCTTGATTATAGCAAATAAAAGATTTGAACAGCTTCACTATCTCATTCAAGGGTGATTTCTTCCTAAGAATTTTATTACAGCACATGATGTGAATAGTTGCGTAGGCAGAGAAGCATTACCCAAATGTGCCCAACTTGAAATGCACAACCAGCAGGTATGAAAATAGCATCACCAATCTGTTGTTTAATCGACCAAGGTTGTATTCCTGTTATGTAGAAAAATACCAACACATAAGAATCAATATACCCAGAACAATTTCACACAAGTTTATTCTAAAGTTGCAATACAAGTTATAGGTTATACTTCGGGTTAATTCCCTAAAATTAGATCCTGTCAATTACAGTGCCACTAACTTACCATATTCATTCTTCAATAATACTTTTATTTCTTCATCGAGGAAAATAGCCCCATCATAAACAGGCTGCTCAACCTGAGAACAGAACTTATAATCAACATAATTATCTCAATATGATTCAAAGTGTTACTACAATTACAAGAGGATTGACAGAGAAAACAACATAAAATTATACAGAAGAGATGGTCAAGGACATAAACAAATTGTTTTGCTACAAGAATCATAACCAAATTACCGAATAAGATTGATGTGTGCGTCCAATCTCCTGCCAATGAGTTTTCAGAAATTCATTTAATTTTGGTACATCCTCCCTTTGGATAACATCCCAAACAGCACCAACAAAGTTTTCTCTCTCCAAATCAAAGCCATTGACACTTCTGTTACCTTCAAACTCATGATTGTGATTCAGACTTTCTTTTTGTTGATATAGTCCAGTTGTGTGCATCAACATAAAAACCTGCAAATTTAACCAAGCAGTAATTAGTTAGGATTGATGCTTCATTCAGATTAACTGTTCAAAAATGGATAAAACAATATTGGTGATATAATATTTCAAAATAGCCCAAACAAGGTCAGTAACCTGAAGAATGACAAATCTTGCTATTTCCTATATAATGATAGTTTGCTTTATTTAAAATGTAATACGAATCTTGCTATTTCCTATATAATGATAGTTTGCTTTATTTAAAACGTAATATATGCTAACTCCGAGGAAAGGGTTTGTCTATGTTGCATGAGCATACCACATCAAACATATTGACTTGGAGATTAATCACAGAATTCCCATAAGAGACCGATAACCTGGGGCCCATTTCAGGCAAGGAGCTGTCATGTGGTAGCTTAGCTGGGAGATTTGAAACACCCCACTTGGGATGGATGAAATCAATTAGAGGAAAATTCACAAGAAATTCAGGTCTCTGGCAAACAAGGAATTCTTCAAGAATATCAGTAGATGGCCATCCTGTAAGCTGCAAAATCTGAGAAGCCGATTCACTCTGTAGTATATTTGTATCTGAATATCCTCTTAGAAACTCGGCTAGTTCAACCTCCACCTGTCAGAGTACAAAACAGTATCAATTAATTGGGAACTATCAAATTAACTCCACCTGTCAGAGTACAAAACAGTATCAGTTAATTCAAAACTATCAAACTAACTCCCACAAACTTGTTAGGTTGAATACAGGAAGGAAATACATACCAGTCACCCTACCCATAGCAAACAATAATAATGCTAATTGACAAACTAAATGTGAAAAATATAGTTTTCCATTTCACTCACCTCAGATTGATTTTTACAATCCATAGCCTTGACAATTAACCTATCATCCAGTTCTTTATCAATTGTCTCCTTTATTCCTCTCCATATGGTTAGTGGATCCCAGCTCGAAGCCAGAGGCATCTCAAAAGAATGCCTAACAACAACTGGTGTACCTCTCTCCCAATATTTAAAAAACCGTCTGAAACCCTCCTGTTTTACCTCATCCTGCAAGGCACAATATGGTGAACTGACTAGTTCACCAGTCACACACGAAGGGTCCATTTGCTCCAGCACCCGACACCCATATACCATTTCCTCAGTATTTTTCGCAAGCTTTGAGATCCAGTTTATCTTGAGTATGCGCCTAAGGATCAGTTCTGGCCTCCCACAACCACCTGATGTGTGGGGCCCACATGGGATAGTGCCACTTCTGCTGGCTTTCCAGGAAGGAAATAATTCAGAAAAATGGATAGAACATATTCCTTTTGGTTCATGAACAGTTTTTGATGTATCACGGATATCACGACAGCAAGTCAGGCAGAGATCATAGAAGCAATTGGTGCAGTGTCTGTGATAGTCAAAGATAGGCACCTTGCAAAAATCACTTGAAGACGAAATAAATTTCAGTATCAACGACGAGATTATTATAGGTTATGGTAATCTTAAAGCAGTATAATTCAGAAAATCAACTCTACTGTTGGCAAATAGATTAAAATCTTTTGGATTATTAGATAACATACATCTGAATTCCTCTCTTCAGAATTGCAATATCCTAGTTATAGAATAAACTAATTCCTACCGAAACAAACTTGACTGCCACTATTGCTTATAACTGCTTTTAAAACAGAAAGCAAATGAATTAGTAAACAAGCATAGGTGGGATAAAACTTTACCAAAGAATCTGCTGGTCAGGATCTATCTTTGCTCTTGGTATATCAACCTTAGATCCTGGGGATAAAAAGAGAGAACTTATCACCACGAGAGAGAGAACTTTATCAATGATGGAATGGTGATTAAGATTTCAGTAGTACCATGTACTTTAGCTTCAATACCAATCTCAAAGCACTGATCAGCATATATCTGCTTTACCACTGGTAGAACATATAAGAGAAGCCTGTGAAGATGCTTCAATTTCTCTATTCCACCCATTTCTTGCACCTTAGCCTGAATGAAATGTAATTTTAAAAAATATGGAACAAAAAAAAATTTAAATAGGACCAAAACATGGGAATGACTAGACTGATCCAAGCCTCATATATAAGAGAAAAAAATGATTAAAAGATCTAGTACCTTAATCAAATTATCTCCTTGCAAGCAAATTTGGCAGTTGCAAATACCACGACAAGCAGGACAAACCTTCTTTATCTCATCCCATGGAATTTCAGGATACCTAGTAGTTGATACATAGAAGTTAGTATCTTACGATTCACGATACGAATCTTACGATTCGATACGATACAAATGGATAAGGATACAAATCTATACTTTGTATCTCTAGAGAGAAGAATCTTAAGAATCGTGTCTGTATCTTTTTGTATCTCGATACGATACGTATCCCAACGATACAATAATTTTAAGATACGTATATTTTTTTCGACTTTACCTCTTCTGTTCGACTTCACGCATCCTATTAGGCGATCAAAAAACCCTAGTGTGAGAAAAAAAAAGGCAAAAAGAGAAAAAACGACAAAGAAAAAGGAAAAATATACTAGCAATTGAGAGAGGAGTCAAAAACTCCAAGCACGAGACAGTACAAGTAGGTAACTCTTATTTATTTCATTTATTTTATTCTCTCATGCAGGGACGGATAATGTAAGGCCCAAGGGGGTCAGTTGACCCCTTAGATTTTAAAAAATAATACTTTCGGTTAAGTTATTACCCAATTAGTTAATGAGTTTGGACCCGATAAGTTATTGCAATCCGACTACTGACCCCCTTTAACTAAAATCTTGCATCTGCCTCTACTCACATGTCTCTGTCTCACAAACACGAGTAGTGTAGTAGTGTTTCTATGAAGCATTTAAAACTGTAGGCAATTATATTAATTTTTGAAGACTTAAATAATGTAGTCAGATTATATTAATTTATTTTAGTTATTTTATTCTCCTTAGATACTTCTTCCACACATGCTTATTGTAATTTATTTTGTAATGATTTTATTAGCTGAAATAAAATTATTTTGTTTTATTCTCCTTAGATATTAATTAATATTATCATTAAATTACCACATGAGCTATAACAAAACTTTGTGCTCATATATACGTACATATATATAGCTCACATAGTATAAATTATGCTAGTATACTATATAAATGTGAAAAAACGCTAAATAATAATGTTTTCAAGTGAAAAAATTCACTACATATTAAATTTAGTTAATATTGATTCATTTTAAGACAAGTTTAGCGTATCTTAACGATACGATATGATACACGATACACCGATACGATACAAAATACTACGATTCACGATACAAAATGCGATTCAACTTCTATGGTTGATACAATATAAAATTAAGAAAATTAAGAAAATATATTATAATAAATAACAGTAATTGTCTACATGCCAATCTTATACCAGTATAGTGCTGATACCGACTCTACTAACATGTTTTATGTTACCAGCCAGAGCGCAACAATATCTGAGGAAATATGAGCAGCTACTAAAATATGGTAGATTTTTGTACCACTTGGAGATACAATCAGCACAGTAACCCTTCTTATTGCAGCTGGTACACAATAATCCCCTAGCATTCTCTTTGCATTGGTGGCAAATCAATTCAGTCAGTCTTTCTGGAATAGCACAGACCTTCAAGGAAATGTCCGCTAGCTGCCAACCAAAAATCAATCCAAACAATTCATTCATTGATATGCTCCTCCATGAAGACCATGCTCAAAATTTCATGTTGCACTCCAAAGAAAATTATGTCATATATTATAAAGACAACTTGATACTAATAGAATATATGATCCTCCAATTCATACCTTTAGGGTAAATAACTACAGAAGATGCTCCATTTTTATTATTGTTCGACAATTTGCATACAATGTGGCAGCAATAGTACTCTATAGGCATCCACAGGACATGAAATTTTTTTGTTATTTTCTTTTTGCAGTTGTAAACCGTACAAGTCATTACCAACATGAAAAAGCCAATAAAAAGTTAATGAGAACAATATGAAATTGTAAACAATAAAACAAAAAGATACTTTAACAAAATAACAGTAACTCACAACAGGTCTTGGGCCAATGCCATTTCCAACAAACTCCCTGCCATCCCCATTAGTAATATTATCATTACCATCCACTCCATTACTCGAAAATACCAATTTTGACCCTGCCTCCTTTCTCTCTCTATTAACAACACCATTGGCAACATAACCCATCCAGCTAAACTTGTCTCCAAACCGCCTAGCAGGAGAGATTGAACCAATGTTCAAACCAGCACCTGAAGACCCATTAATCTGGGCCCCAATATCCTCCTCCTCCTGGGCCATCCGCCGAGCCTTTTTGAGGCTGGCGCGTAGGGCTGAGTTTGCAGCTCGCTTCTTGGCCTGGATATAATGCTTCTCACAAACTGTCTTGTCAGGCATTGAAAGTGCACTGCACCGCCACTGCTTGCCATCAGATCTCTTGCACCGAAGTTCCTCCGGCACACCATTTATTTCGAGAGACATCACACCCAGTCTTAGTTGGTCCATTGATACTATTGGAGGCAGTAGCACCTGCAGTTGACCAAAAGTCAAACTGATGTACAAAGTTATTTGATTAGAGTTAGTTACAGTTAGTTGGATGATTTTGTATTGGATATACACATGATACCTCCAGTGCAACATGGACTGGACAGGTGCACAAGAGTCGAGCAAAACAGAATCACTATTACTAATCCTAACTGTAAACCTTAGTTCAACTAGAGTTAGATTAGAACATAGAGCTAGGCTAACTCAGTATGAGCGTGCACATTTTGTAATTATCGACTAACTGAGCATAACTCTGTATAAGTTACGCTACGACTAGTCGCCATTCACGAAGTACAAAATATGTTTTACTTCATGCTTATATCTCTCATTTTTAAATTCAAAAACCCCATCCGAACCGTTGAACATGATCGCCATATTAAAAAATATGCTTGGATACCAACTTCACATTTAAAAAAAAATAAAAATTCTATTTTTTTTGGAGGGTGGAAAATCGTTATTGTTGGATGGTCTAGAAATCATTATATCAATCCATTCTCTACCCCTCCAAAAGAATAGAAAAAAATTCCAAAAAAAAAAACATAAAATTTGGTCTTCAAGCATATTTTAATATGGAGATCACATTGAACGGTTGGATCGGTCTTTTAAATTTAAAAATGAGAGATATGGCGTGAAGTACAAAAGCATTTTGTACTTAACAACTAACCTAGCATGACCTTCCATGAGCTTAACTAAAATATAACAAACCATCTCCAAATTTTGATTTATGCTGCTCAATAAATTTTTTAAATCAAATCTTATGGAATACAAAAGTTTTCTATTTTTTGAGCTTTTAAATATTTGTTTCGGATTTTTAAAAGTGAACCACTTCATATACAAATGTTGATTGATTATTTTATTAGTATTTTATAGTCGTCTTAAAAAATGTAAAACAACTACTTAAAAAATTCAAAAAATTAGATAATTTTTGTATCCCATTATATTTTAAAATAAAAAATTTATTGAGCAACATAAATCAAAATTTGAAGTTGATTTGATATTTTTTTGAGTTGAGCTCACGGAAGACCTCATAAGCTTAAGCTCACACTAGCTTTACTCATATATACACAATTGTAAATCTTGCATTGTACAATCAAGAAAGATGGAATACAAAACTCTTTTCTCCAGAAATACCAATACTCTTGTTATCAGTATATTTCTCAGATTTTACATGGTATCGAAGCCGATGGCTGACGCCACTAATCCTCACCTCCCCCACCTCATCCACTGTCTCCACTACCAGAGAACAACACAGCTCTGCCTCCTTCACCTAGCTCTTCAATCAATATCTCTACACTTTCTTCTTCCTCCTCTCAATCAGATTCTATTATTACCCTTACCCTCCCAATTGCTAAAAAAATCACTCAAACTAACTTCCTTACCTGGAAATCACAAATAATCTCATCAATGGCTATAACAGTATAACCTTACCAAATTCATCAATCCATCCCCTCCGAAATCTACTATTCAATCCGTCTCAGGGCAGATCAAAATAAATCTAGATTACTTACCTTGGCATCCTCAGGATCAGTTGTTACTTGGTTGGATACGCTCCTCTTTGACAGAATTCATGCAAGCTCAGGTGGTTTCTTGCATGACTACATTCGATCTGCGGTCGACTCTACAAGAAACTTTCTCTTCTACTTCTCGAGCACGATTGACTGATCTGAAGCGACAACTTCAAACTGCTAAAAAAGGATCAGCTTCTTGCTCAGAATTTCAACAACTGATTAGACTAGCAGATGAATATCTCCGACGACGACCTGGTGCTGGCGGTTCTTAACGGACTTGGGCAGGACTTCAATTCCTTTGTTGCCGCTTTCACAGCAGCTAGTCGCCACGATCCTCGTACTTTCGCCGATTTTCAAGGCACAGTCAGTCACGATAGTTTCTGTTCTTTCCCATCTCTTTGTTCTCCCTCAGCCTTCATGATTCGCTCAGGTCAAGGCTAACCCGGTAACCCGTTTCCCAAACCTAACAATTGAGATCCGAAGCACTTTAATGTTATTGGATCAAATAACATGGGCCCAAAGCCTGTTTATCCAAACATACCCTATCTAAACGTGAAAATTCAACCCGATAAACATTATCCATCGATAGAGATCTGAGAAACATTATCCATCTATTCCAATCCATCCGGCTGACAGCGTAACGGAGTTATGATAGATATCTAAACGTGAAAATTCAATCCGAATAAATGGTTCAGTATATATAGATTTAAAATAATTTTATATAATTTTTTGGATTATTTTAAAATTTCATTTTATTTTTTTGAATCTTGCATAAATTTGAATCTGAATCAGTTGTAAATTGAATAAAAAAAATCATTCTTAAGGTTTTAGCATCCGTTTGGCACCTCTTTCTGAAAAAGTGCACTCTTCCTAATTTTTCAAATATCAAACATTAAGATATAAAAGCGAAATAACACTCTTCTGCTATTGCAAATGAGAGCTCGAATAGCAGAAGAGAGGAGAGAGAACAATTGCAAAACACTCTAATGATACTATTTCAATATAATTTTTACGAAATAATATTTACACTCATGTGAATAATATTTTTTTTTCACTCTTACCAAATATCATTATTCTATCACTATTTTTCTTTTGCTATTGAAATGACTCTATTCTAATGTTATTCTTATTTGCCAAAATGAAATCTTAATAATAATATTTTTTTCTATAGCAAACTTTATAATCGTAATCATAGTAGTTAAATTAGTCTCAATAATAATTAGATCATATTATATTTAAAAAATTATTTCATACAAGTTAATTAAATTAATATTTTAATATTAAATTATACTTTGTGATGTAAATTAAGCAGATTTTATTCATGTTAAACATATATATTATTATTTTTAATATTAAAATTCAAAATACAAAATATAATTCGAATCTAATATGATATGATAACTGCTGATGGATATAATTCAGATTTGAATCCTTAAAATTTAATTGAATATGAATTTGTATATAGATTTTATGGATTTATATTAAAATCATACTAGATCTAATCCATTAACAACCCTACAAAACAAATTTATGTCAAGTAACTGACAATAACCTCTCAACTCAAAACACCACTGATTGGATTTCGGACTACGATGTTTTTTTTTTTTTTTTGAACATTGCCCGTCGGACTACGATGTCACCAATCATGGGGTAAGTGATATCGATGACCTTTCTTTCTACAATTACCACGACGATAATTAGTTTTAAATTGAAAATGAAGCAGTTTTATGAACGCAACTTCAAAAATCAATATTTGACTTCTAAATCACAACGCAATATGCATTAGTTTCTTCTAATTAAAGTCTTATGCAACTTTTTTTAATTATTCCTTAATGTGCTTTTTGATATATAATGATGTATCAATTTTATACTACGAACTTTATAATTTACTTTGTTTCTGCCTTCTATAAAAAATATGTAGTTAATATTGTTGAAAAAAATATTTCTATTTATAATAACAGTACGTACTATGTTATTAGAAAATATTCCTACTAACACAACCATGCACTATTTATTACTTATTATGGAAATGGATCGGTTGATAATGAGTTGTTTTGACAATCTTGACAATAAATTTTTAAATAAATATGAAAAAAAATTTAAAATAGAAAAAAACTTATAAATATGTTTTTCCACATATAGATTGATGATCACTTAAATTTTATATAATTTTATTATCATTTGATAGTCCATCAAAGATCATTAATTTTTTATGTTATTTGCAACGGTTTTAATTTAACGGCGTTTGATGGACTATCAAATGATAATAAAATTATATAAAATTTGAATGATCATTTATTTATAGGTAGAATAATGTATCTATAAAAAAAAGTTATTTTTAATTTTTTTCATATTTATTTAGAAATTCATTATCAAAATTGTCAGAATAACCCTCAACTCATTACCCAATTATCATTAAATATTGCTAAAGACATCTAATTAGTTCATCGGAAGTACTTTTCACTTTTCAGGGCTGGGTCCGCACGAAATCTGAAGTCATTACTGGAGTTCCGACCAAATGCTATTTTCTATTACTGGAGAGGTTCAGAGTACAATTCAAAGGAGACGAATCAGATACCCTCAGAAGAATTTATGATATAATTTATATATCACCGTTGCTGTTTTTATCACAGCCTGATCAAGTAGCAACCGCCTTTTACCACCGCCTAAAGTGTCACCAATTATATCTCCCAACTTTTCCCCCTCTTCCAAAGAATCCTGAAAAATCATGGCATACCGTGCATTAGACCTAACTCTCATCTCAGCCCAAGGCCTAAAGAATGTAAACCTCATCTCCAAGCTACATGTATACGCTGTCGGATCATTAACGGGTGACCCGCGAACCCAGCAACGCACTCCAACCGGCCGGCATGGCGGCCAGAACCCAACATGGAATCATACTTTTCATTTCCTGATACCAGCTGACGTTGCCTCGGTTGGTCATCTTTCCATCCATGTAATGCTTCGAGCCGAGCGCGTGATGGGTGACCGGGATATTGGTATTTGGTTCAAATATCCTATTTTAGCTTATTTTTCAATCTGTTATATAAAATTAATCCGAGTTGTTTATTCGTGTAAAATATAATAATGTACTCTTTTCTTATATATATAGCTTAAATTGTACCAATTAATAATTCACTGATAGTCTGGTACGTCTGCAATGCTTGGCTGGAAGAAGCAATACAATAGATGCCTAGGCTATGTAACAAACTAACAAGCTTCTAAGTTGTACTTCTTTGGTGTAGCGTAATTTTGATTAAAAAGATGAGCTGGGCGGTTTGGGGGCCTGGCCGGGTGGCCCAATTCAATAGTAAAGTTCTATTAAACTTTTTAATTGAAAATAGTTCCATGTCTGGTCTGTATATAAGCAATATTTCTTCAAATACATAATAAGATATAAAAACATTGGCATTGTGCTCTTTTCCCTTTTATTTTATTTGTCTATTAGTTACCAAGTTTTCATCAAGTTTAGCCCTTAAATTATGGCAATTATCAAATTTATGTTTGGAAGCATATTTTGACAAAACAAAATTAGGTGGTGAAAATATTTTCAAATTAGATGTTTAATCATTTAGTTGATTTTTTTAACGGTTCAATTTTTTTCCACATTTGTAGGTGAGAGTCATATCCCGTTGAAGGACATGATGTCCTCTGGCAGCTCTTATGGCATACAGACAGCACAATTTGCATCGTACCAAGTTCGAAAAGCCGGTACGGGAAAAGAACGGGGAGTTCTTAACATATCATACAAGATCAGTGAGCCATTGGCAACTCCACCCATCTCCCAGCCACAAGAGCCTGTCACAGCTTATCCACCCCCGGCGCCGGGATACGCACAGCAATATGCAGCGCCGATTGGCGGGTTTGGGTACCCAGTTCCTAGTTATGGGTATGGTTATCCACAACAGCAGCCCATACAACAAGGCATGCGGATGCGGAATAGGAACAACCTTGGAATGGGCCTTGGGGCTGGTCTCCTCGGAGGGCTATTGATCGGTGACATGATATCGGATGTCAGTGCATATGATGCAGGGTACGATGCAGGTCTTGATGATGCTGGCGGGATGGATGGGGGATTTGATTTCTAGATGGCATAGACTATAGAGCGCCATTACCAGGTGTGCTGGAACCTTGTAGAATGTAGAACTAATTAGGGAAGATGGGATTTGATTTCTAGATGGCATCTCTTCTCGGTGGCCTTCATTTTATTTCTTTTGTTTTTACTTTTGGGTGCTGTAAAATAATGAAGCAAATACAAGAGTTAGAGTTGGGAATTTGAGCGAGTTGCACTGCAGTCTTGCACAAAGTATTACGCAGTTGTTACATTTTGCACATTAACTTTTGGATAATGTATTTTCTTGACCAGCAAAGAAAGGAGAAGATCGTGTTTTAGTCTCAATTTATTTTATAATCAATTCAATTAATTTTTGATCTTATATATTTTGCCGGAGCTGTTTCTTAAGGTTGCTTATTCTCCCAGGGTGTCAATGGATCGGGTCGGGGTCGGATCGGGTCATATTATTTTATTATTATTTTTGATCCGACTTGAACCCGATCCAATTAAATTCGGGTCAAAAAATCTTAATCCATATCCGACCCGACCCATATAAAATAATTAATTATTTATTAATTATTTTTATATAATTTTAAGCAAATAAATATTGATTAATTTATAATTAATCTTAATTAATATATAATTAGTGTAGATTTAAGCTTTTATTATTACTAAATCATAAAATTACTTCAAAAATCATAATTAATCGGGTCGGGTCGGGTTGACCCGAATCTGACCCGAATCCGACCCGATCCGATTCGGATCAAAAAAATTAAATCCATTCCCGACCTATTTCTCTTCAGGTTATATCGGATCGGGTCGGGTCGATAATTGACACCCCTACTTATTCTTCATTCCTTACGAGGGGATTTGGAAGTATTTACTCATCTAAAGTCCATTATATCTTCAAATTCTCCGAATTATTATCTTAATTTCTAGAGTTTAGATTTTGTATACTGAGTTTGATAATAAGAATAATATGAGTCTAGCACCATTCGTATTACAACTGAATATTTATTGTTAGATCACATTTTCGTTGCAACTGTTAGAATTTATGTAACGGCCCATTTCCGCAAATTTTCAAGGATTAATTTACGGAAAAAAAGAGGACGTTATAGTTGAAACTTGAGCACGACAAAATCCGCTCTATCAACACTCATAAGAGATTTATAAAAGTGTTAGCCACATTATTAATTTAGGTAAAATATTTACTGTTCAATTCTTCATTAATTTCATATTTACCCACCAACTCTTAATATATCATATTTACCCTTCAACTATTTAATATATCATATTTAGCCTTAAATCCTTTCATATTTGGATAGGGATAACTTAACAATGGGTTATTTTGACAATCTTGATAATGAATTTTTAAATAAATATAAAAAAATGAATATGTTCTTCTACTTATAAATTGATAGTGATTCAAATTTCATGTAATTTCATTATTATTTGATACTTTATTAAGGACCATCAAAATTTTATACAATTTGCAATGGTTATAATTTGAGAGTCTTTGATGGACTATTAAACGATAGCGAAGTTGCATGAAATTTGAATCACCGTCAATCTATAAGTAAAATAACATATCTATAAGGGTTTTTCTATTTTTAAGATTTTTTTTATCTAATTTATTTAAAAATTCATTGTCAATATTATCAAGATAACCGTTGTCAAGTGATCTCTTCCCTTCATATTTACACATATACTCTTTAATATATTAAATATATCTTTAATCACTTTAATTTTTTTCATATATTTATAAATTCGAATATATCATATAAAAATATTCATATATATACAATAAATATTTAGAATATATTATATAATATTTAACTCTTTAAATCTTTCTATATTTATTCACAAAATTAGATTTATTTAAATCTGATTCGATTGATATTATTTATTTTTTTCGATCTGACCTAAGACGAGACTGTACATGTTACATCGATTAGATAAAGAAAAATAATTAAATAATATGTACCCAAATCAATCTAAATAAATTTAATTTTATGAATAAATATAAAAGTTAAAGATGTATAGGATATCATAAATAATTATTGGGTATATATATAAAATAATTTTAAATTTAATTATTTTAATTATCGATAAAATCTAAATTTAATAATATATTTGAAATTTCATGATAAATATGAAAGAATTTAAAGTGTTTAATGATATATTTGCTATATTAAAGAATATATGGGTAAATACGAAAGAATCTAAAAAGTTGATGAGTAAATATAATATATTAAGGTTAGAGATAGTCCATAAGGGCTTGGTCCCTGAATCCGGCCCGGCCGGCCCTTCAAAAAATCTGACCCTTATCCGGCCCTCACAAGTCCGATTCGACCCTTTTTAATGGTAAAGGTCGGGCTTCTCAAGGGTCGGGCTCAATCTTTTAAAAATCAGATCCTTCTAACCCCGCCTTATCAAACCCGATCCTTTTCGGCTCTTATCAGGTTCTTCCCAAACACTTTCTTTAATATTTTTATATTGTATATTAATTACACTTAAAAATATATGAAAAAATAAAATAAATGTCAAAACTGAAAAAAATAATTTAATATTATTATACAAATCTAACTTTTTATATATATATGTATATATATAGAATTAGGCTACGATACTTTGCAAAGTACAAGTATATTGTGTGCTTTGCGCTCTATTATTAATTTTAAGTCAGAAATGATCAATCCAAACCGCTTGATCTAATCTCCATATCAAAATCTATTAGTAAACCAAATTTTATATTTTTTGGAATCCATTTGCTATTTTTTTGGATAGGGAGGAAACCGTCATTTTTGGATGAACCAGAATTCTCAGATCAAGTCATTTTCTCCTCAGTAGAAAAAATAGCAAAAAAAATATAAAAAATATAAAATTTGGTTTACTAATAGATTTTGATATGAAAATTAGATTGAACGGTTCGGATCTATTATTTCTAACTTGAAATTAAAAATAGAGCGCAAAACACACAACGCCTCTGTGCTTTTGTAAAACACCATAGTCGGACTATATATATATATATATATCAAGTCCTTACTCGCTGACTTTTACCTGGCTCTTAGAGCCCAATGAGCTTGATAAGGGACATACTTCACAAGAGTCGAGCTCACCTCTTAAAAATCAAGCCCTTTAAACCCGACCCTCTCATAGACATGTTAGGCTCTGCTCTTGAGAAGCTTGGTCTGATCCTTAAGGACGATGTCTAATTAAAACTGCGCTATGCAAAGTGGGTAGAAGAAGGGAGAGTACACGAGAGGAGATAAAATTTAATTTGTTACTTGTTCCATAAAATTTTATTAAGAAAACATCTACCTTTCAAATGAATATAGAAAAGATGAACTCATTTTTAATATCCTTTCTCATCTCTTCTGTTCTTTTTTTTTTAATAAAACATATCCTAAAGGTGTGCTTCACAAAGTGGGTAGAGGAGGAGAGAGGAGGGGAGGAGAAATTTAATTTATTACTTGCTCCATAAAATTTTATATGAAGAGTAGAAAAAAGAAAGTTATTTTTTTTACTCTTCAAATTAATAAAATTTGTTCCCTCTAAATTAAAATATAAAAAATAAACTCAATTTTAACTCCGCTCCCTTCTTTTTCTATTTTTTTTTTTGGAGCACGGCCTTAAGAGTTAATAACTTAATATATGAATATAAAATTAATAAAAAATTAAAATGATGAATATGATATTAATCCATTAATTTAACCCAGAAGCAAAGACACCTCGCCCCAATCACTTTCTTCCACCTCGAGCTTCCCTCTGCCGGATTATCCCGTCCAAGTTTGTACGAAATCACCTCCTTGCCCCGCTCATCTTCTTCCATGGAGGCGATCTCCATTCCTCCCGATCCAAACCCTAACCTTGATTCCACACTCCCGATCGAAACACTCACTCCATCACTTCTTGAAGAAGCACCTGAACCCGAGCCTGAACCAGAATATCGACCTGACCCGGAACCCACCTCCCCTTCTCCACCCGGTTCGCCAAGGGCCGAAAGCCCTAACCCTAGTTTCCAACCGATCCAGACATCACCACCACCTCTTCCCGACTCAACCACCGCCTCATTACATCCTCCTGCTCTGCTGCATCTGTCGTTCAATCAGGATTACGGATGCTTCGCGGTGGGTACTGCATCAGGTTTCAGGATCTATAATTGTGACCCGTTTCGTGAGATATTTCGCCGGGATTTTGAAGGAGGCGGTGTGGCCGTGGTTGAGATGCTTTTTCGGTGTAATATTTTAGCCTTAGTCGGCGGTGGGCCCACCCCAGCATTCCCCCCTAATAAGGTATATTTGAAATACCTTCCTCAATCTTTTTCTTGATAAAGGTATGCTAGAATTACTCCTCTCGTCCTTTGAAAAAGCGCCTAGAAGCAATCTATCAGTTGGTAGTCTTGAGAATCGTATCCAATGCTAATATAATATATGATCTTAATTTTGATCTCCTGGTTGTAGCCAAGATTGCAATAATTAATAATTACTGATTGCTTGGAACATCATTCTACATCATGTGCCTATTCAGTTTTCCTATTATGCTGATGACTATACTCATTTATTTTAATGTAAGACAGGGATTATATCACATATGAATTAGTACTAGACCATAAGTTATCAAAATTTGGGTCTGTTTCTTCTTCCTTTTTACTGTATAAGTTTCAATATACTCAGCTCGTCAATATTAATTTAAGTTATTGAAACACTATGTTACCTCATGCCTTCAATTAAAAGCTGGATTTCTCTCATGACTTAAATTCCCAAACATACTAGGTGATGATATGGGACGACCACCAGAGCCGGTGCATTGGTGAGCTGTCCTTCCGCACAGAAGTGCGATCGGTGCGCTTGCGCCGAGACCGTGTCATTGTAGCACTTGATCACAAAGTCTTTGTTTACAACTTCGTCGACTTCAAGCTTGTGCACCAGATTGAGACTGCCCCAAACCCACATGGCCTCTGTGCTGTCTCTCAACAGCAGGGCCAGCTCATCCTCGTCTGCCCTGGTGGCCAGAAGGGACAGGTCAGGATTGAGCATTATGGTGCACGGCGCACCAAATTCATCATGGCACATGACTCGAGGATTGCTTGCTTGGCATTGTCGCAGGATGGAAGACTGGTGGCAACTGCTAGTACAAAGGGGACACTTGTTAGAATCTTCAGTACGTTCGATGGAACTCTTCTTCAAGAGGCAAGTTGTGCTAGTAAATATAATTTGGTTGCTTCTTGCAGATCCATTGTTTTAATGTGCCTGATGATGATCTTGTTTTGGACTGCTATAATCAAATTACAAGCAACTCTTGTTGGATCAAAAGTATGTATGAAAAGCTAGAAATTGTTAGTCTAGAAGTGGCAATTTTTCCTTGCCATTTCTTATAAGCAAAGTTTTGTAAGGTCCAGCCAAGCAGATGTAGTTGTTCGGTACTATGTTAGTATGAGCAGTAAAGTGATGATTTACTTGTGTTGATATAAGGCTTTGCAGGGTTGTATTTTGTCTTTCATTTGTTGACAAGTTGATACTACCTCGGTTTAATAGTAGTTTGCTGCAAGGAGAGAAATGTTTGTTGTGTTATATGGAAACATTGGAATAGGATGACACTGGACACTTATTGCTACCTGTCTCTGATTGTGTTCAAAAGTTTATTTTTTATCCTATTCTCTTATTCATCATGAAATAAAATTTCAGACAAACTTCTTCTGGTGTATTGAATAGGTACGGAGAGGTGCTGACAGAGCAGAGATATATAGTGTGGCATTCTCTCGTAACATGCAGTGGTTGGCCGTCTCCAGTGACAAGGGCACTGTTCATGTTTTCAGCCTAAAGATTAATTTGGGCACAACACCAAATGACAGGCCTCGCCCAGCTCCTGAACCTACTGCTCCCAATGTCACACCTTCTCTCTCTTTCATTAAAGGTATAAACCAAGGGTCCATTATAAATGTTATCCAAAATATTTGTTATGAAGAAATTAGAACAAAGCCAGTTCCAAAAAGAAATATGTCCATACTGTAGTTCTTAATAAAGTTTTGAGTTTCATCCTTGGTTCCTGAACATTAGCATTGTTGCATTTGAAGTATTGTTGTGTTTACTATCGTTTTTCATAAGCGTGCTAGAAAATTGTACTGCTGCTGATATGGAATGAATCGCTTTATGATTATGAGATGTATCATTGAGATGATCTGCTCATGATGTTGATGACTAACATTTCCATTATTTCTTGAATGAAGAACACTGGTAGGGCCAACGTGGTACATATTGTAATGTTTAGGGACCTAAATGTGTATTTTTGAAAACCAAATTAATGGTTATTGAGGGACTACTTGTGTAAATGACTTACTGGCAGTCAATTCAATACATTTCTAAGCTTCTCAATAAGCGATAAAATTTATTTGCCAAGACACTGTATTTGTGCTGTCAATTATATTTCCCAAGTCCCAACTGGCTAAACCTGCAAAACTCTTAATTTGCTTTATGATGACTACAATTAATATATACAGCTAAGTACAGAACCTACTTCCTTTCTGGTTCCATCAGTCAACTAGTTATGTTGTTATGTCAACAACAACAACAACAACAAAGCCTTTAATCCCAAATAAATTGGGGTAGTCTAGAAATGAAACCCAATCGGAAAGCATAACATCAAAGATCTCAAATATCAATGATAATAATTAATATGATGAAATAAAAAGAAAATGTTATGTCAGACTGATACATTTTTTTTATTATTTTCAGGTGTTTTACCAAAATATTTCCATTCAGAGTGGTCGGTGGCACAATTTAGGTTGCGTGAAGGTTCACAGTGTATCGTAGCATTTGGTGATCAGAAGAACACTATTGTTATTGTTGGCATGGATGGAAGGTGAACCTTCTATTTAAATCTTTGTCCAATATAGAAGTATCAATATACCACAGAAATTGTAGCATACGAGACACTGGCACTGACATTGCAAGTCTAGCTTGGTGGGGTATACTTATATGCTAATTCAAATCGATTGAAAGAAATAGCTTCTGGTCATTGTTATAATATGAAAAGATGGGTACATGGATTTAGATTGCACTTTATGATTCCTGTTACTAAAAAAGGAACTATCAATCTAGCATTACTCCCAATTTTCCATGTTTATTCATGTTTGGTTGGATACTGAAAATACTACCGATCATAGCTGAATTAGGTTATATTGGAACTTATTTTAGATACCTGTGGAATATAAAATGTAGTTCATTGATTGTTATCTTTAGGGGGGTAAGAGTTGCATTTTTGCCTCTGCTACAGGCTAAAGTTTCATGTATTATTGCTCCATTGCCATCTGATAACACACGTCACCTGATTATGTTTTATTCTATTTACTGTGTTTTCTAATGTTGTTTACTTGCACCTTATGCAGTTTATATAGATGTCAATTTGATCCAGCAACTGGTGGGGAGATGATGCAACTGGAGTGCCACAATTTCCTGAAACTGGATTCATAGGAAACTCAGATACTTGTGTGCCCTTTATGTACATTAATTTTTAAGCCTGCTTTATTAATAGAATGACGTAAATGAAAAGAAAAAAAGTGGGGGAAATGTGTGATTGTATATTTGTATTGTTGTTTCCTGCAACGTGGCTTTGATATTAAATCGCTGACATCTTGTTCCGAGTCCTAATATATTATATATACAATTGCACTAATAGAAGTTGCGTTGTTTAGATTCCACGTTCGTGTTGCTTAGTATTGGACACCTGCTGGTATCTCCACCTTTGCAATGCAGCGTCTTCCACTCTTTCTTAAAGAAGTGGAATATTTTTTTCTTCAACACTTGGATCGCATTGGTTCCCAATTGTAATATGTTGGGACTTGGGAGCTGCACAGGAATATTTTTTTTTTCTCACCATGCATTACTCGTTTTTGTTGGAACAAAGGGCAGAAAGTATGCCCAGTTCAGTCTGACATACTGAAATGAGTTTTTTATACGCTTTATCAGACTACAATGATGCCAGGTTGCCAAATTAACATTATAGGAATAAAATTGAATATTTGAAGGACTATTTTTCAAACAGTGCTGACAAATACTGTATATATAGATGTAAATATAGATATCCTATTACTAATGACTGGTAATCGTTGATATGAGATATTTATATTTACACCTATATATGTCCTACACCATAAAAAAATTTAATATTTATTTTTTTCATGTTCAATAAATATCTTTTTTTTTGTACTTTTTCAATTTTCATTTGAATTTTTTGAGACAAAATATAAGGTCTTTGTTGGCTATACAGACGATAGAGAAAAAGTAATATAGGGGATCGAAAGAGAGATAGAAAAAAAATGTAAAAAATAAGTCAATCAGTGAGAATTTTTAAAAAGACAGGATCAGTGAGAATGCTTTTCTGACAAGTGGGGCTCAGGAAGGAATTTATATTGGATAGATGATCTGATAAGAATTTTATCTGAAATAGTTGTTCTCCTAGTGCATTGTCATTTTGTCGTTAGATTGACCACTTGATTCGAGTGAAGAAAAGGAATAAATTTGGGCTATTTACATATTTATCCTTTAATTTTTCTTCTATTTGTACTTATACATTGACTCTTTAATATATCATATTTATCCACCAACTCTTAAATTTTTTTTTTATGTTTTTTCCATATGCTCTTTAATATATCTAATATATCCTTAAACACTTTAAATTATTTCATATTTATTCATGAACTCTCAAATATATCATTAAATTTATATATTGATATATTTATTCATTATTAAAATATTTCTATATGTACCCAATAATTATTTATGATAGTTTATACACCTTTATCTTTTATATTTATTCATAAAATAATCAAATTTATTTAATTCGATTTGGGTAGATATTATTTGATTATTTTTCTTGATATAACTTGATGTGACTTGTTCGATCTGGTTTCGGGTCAGGTCGAGAAAATTAAATAAATTTGATTTATGAATAAATATACAAAGATTTAAATAGTTAAATAGTATATAAGATATCTTAAATAATTATTTGGTATATACAAATATATTTTATAGGATATACTTCAATTTATGGATAAATATGAAATAACTTAAAGAATTTAAGAATATATTAGATATATTAAAAAGTATATGACTTAATATGAAAAGATCTAAAAGTTTATGAGTAAATATAATATATTAAAGAGTTAATGGATAAATAGAAAATAGAAAAAGAGTTGGTAAATAAATATTAAATTGGTCTTATTTACAGCTTTCAATGAAGAATAGATGGAACTCGTCATAAGCACTGAAATAATTATGACATCATCATGTTGATCGCGAGATCTTGCACCATGCAATGTGTATCATAACAAGTAGCGAATACAGGATTTTTAACAATGGAGGTCAAAGTCTTTTTATTATAATAATATTTTTAATATAGTAATAAATAATAATAATATAATAGTATTAACAATAGTCATTGTCATAACTATAGTATTTTCTTTCTTTCTTGGGTATTAATAATTGTGTTATAATAATAATAATAGTAATTGTTGTTATTATTATTATTATTATTATTATTGTATCAGTTAGTTCAATCTAACTCATATTAAACTTGTGAATATTCACAGAATTGAAAACCAATAAATAATTGATAAGTTTATTTGAGAGAAATCATCCAACTTTTTAAACCCCTAATCAGAACACTGATAAGTTTAATATTGTATCTTTTCTTGAAGATAGATCCGCCTCTGATCAGAACACTGAATCTAGAAGCTTAATCTTAACATATAAGCTTGAATATTCACAATATATGGTGCCTAATTACAGGATCAACATAATGATATCATATTTATTTTACTATTGATGTGGAATTTCATCAATTTTTATTAATGAAAATTGCAAATAGGAACGATTTGATTTGAGTTAGAACATTTAATGACCATAATTTATTCTTATTTATTCTTCCTACATGTTTATCCGAAGTTTCTAGATTATTATCCAAGGATTCTGAATTTATTCTCATCACAACGGGATCCATTTACTATCTCATGTAATGTAAAATTTTATAATGTTACAAAATTACACCCACAAAAATACACGTATTCCAAATCTCTGGAAATAGAATGGCGCACCTTTGAGTAGACTTTTGACGCTAGTTCTCGCCAAAACTTCAAATTCTAGAAAAAAATGCTATAAGAGTATAAATACATTCTCTATATGATATGCACCAAATTTGATATAGTATAATTGTGTAAAATCTGGTTTGAAATATCTTACAAAAATATAGTTGAACATTGTTGACAAAAATTTATAAAAAAATATAGTTAAACATTTTTGTGAAAACAATTTGGAATACATAAAAGATAATTAAGTTTTTAGGTTTTTTCCAAGTATGACACATTATTAATTATATTAATCATTAGATTTTTTTTCTCCCTTCATTTGTATTTAATCGCGCTTAAATATTTTCAACTCTTCATCAAAAGTTGTGTGTTTTATATATCTCATATGTAAATTTAATTTTTAAATGAAATCAGCTTTTTTGCCTTCTTTTGTATTTTATATTGTATTACTACTATATACATATTTTCTATGTGTTTACAAAACTGTAATTTTTCAATAATTACCTATTATATATAAACTTTATCTTATAGAATTAAATATTTTTAAATATTTTAAATAATTTATATTATATTTTCCCGATGCGAAGCTCAGGAAATAAACCTAGTAATGATAAATCAAGTTTTTCTCCAAAAAAAGAAAATCTTTTAATAAAAATAATAATGATCATAATTAGAAGTACAAATTTCTCAGAAGTTAAGACATGATAAAGATTTAAAAAGATAATAATATTATGCTTGGAAAGAAACTAATGAAAAATAAATTACAGACACCGTTGTCACTTTTTTATGTGAAAATTATACATTATAGTCGTGTCTGGCAGTTGATTTGAAGTTAAGATATCAAATCATTTTGGAACGTTACTATTTTATGATAGTGAAATCAGTTGACTGAAATGTAAAAAAATTAGTTTTAAATGATTTGACTTTACTCCACATGTAGAATTATTTAAACTTTATTAAGTGAGGAAAACTTCGAAAATCCATATCATATTTAAACTTTAATATATTAACAAATCATACTTTGATTAAATGAAATATGAATATCAAATTATTTATATGTTTCATATCATATTTAAATATTCTATTTTTATGATAGTGAAATCAGTTGTCTGAAATGTAAAAAATTAGTTTTAAATGATTTGACTTTACTCCACGTAGAATTATTTAAACTTTATTAAGTGATGAAAACTTCGGAAATCCAATTATTTATATGTTTCATATCATATTTAAACTTTAATACATCAAAAAATCATACTTTGATTAAATGAAATATGATTATCAAATTATTTATATGTTTCACATCATATTTAAAAATTCTATTTTTATTATTTTTTAAATTCAGTGTCAAATTAAAATGACTATTGTTGAGCGTCTCATAGAAAGAAGCTACTTGGTACATCTCGACGTGTAGATAAATTCGTAAACTATTTCGTAAACAGTTTTTCTTTTTCTTTTTTATCAAAGAAAAGATTATTTCTTCAACCGAAGTCGTGACATATTGTTCTCCGGCACTAGCGACTAGACTCGAGTCCAGTACAAACAGTGGCGGAGTTTTATTATGGCTAAGTGGGCCATGACTCCCTCTATGAATCCCAAGATGCAAAAAGTAATATTCATTTTTCAAGAGAAATTAAGTTTGAGGTAGGAAATTGATCCCTTTTAATTATTTAATATAAATAATGAGACTTAATTAACCCTCTCTTAAAATCAACTCAAGCTCCTGAGTACAAATCTCTCCATCCGTCGTAAATCAAACCAAAATTTGGGGTGGAAAGAGATGACAAATAATTCGATTTTACGTGCGATCTGAAAAATAATAAAAGTTATCGGATTTATATTCATATCTGTATATAAAACTTTAACGGATAAAAATACATATTGACTCTATTACATATTCATATCCAATTGTTTAGTTATTATCCATTAATATTCAATATTAACTGAAAATATCCAATATGATATTATCTGATTTTATTCAAATACATATCCGAATAATTCTTATTATGTATCTTTTAATTAATTTATATTTTAATTCTCAAAATATAATCATATTCATATTCATATTCATATTCATATTCATCTAATATTTAATTCATATCTAAATATTCATCGAATATTCAATTCATATTTATACAGACAATTTTTATTTAAAACCGAATCCGTTCATATCTGAACCGATTTACATTTATACACACAATTTTTATTTAAAACCGAATCCGATATCTGATCCGTTTATGTCCCTTGTCCAAAACCCTAGCTGCCCTAGCACCTATCTCTCTTCCTCACAAAACCCTCTTCGGCTCTTCCTTGCTCTTTACTACTGTGCTGCGCGTCAAAAACCCTAATTCCACCAGCGAAAGCCTGAAAATCCGTTTGACCCTTCATCGCCATGAGACCACTCGACGAGAAGGAGACGACGCTGGTGTTCGAAAAGCTGTTCAAATTCGTCGGACCGAATCTCAAGCACATCATCGACCGACCCGCTGTGGAGGGACCTGATCCGAGCGGATACTGCTTCAGGCTGCACAAAAACCGGGTCTACTATGCTAGCGAGTCCCTTGTCCGGCGCGCCACCTCCATTTCCCGCCCCAAGCTCGTCTCTCTCGGCCTCCCCATTGGTAAAATCACCAAATCAGGTAACTGTTCGCTTTTGTTTGACTTTAGGTTTCTCCTTTTCATAATTACCTACCTTAAATTCATTTAATTCCACAATGAAATGCAATTTCTGTATGAAAAAGAGTTGTATTAGGTAATGGTATCTAGGATAAGAGATTTTTTTTTGTTCTTTCTAAACTGAAGAGTATGTGTTCAGATTATGATTAAGTTTAAGCTGTTAAGAGTTAGAGCTTACATTTCATGATTAAATTTCTAAACTGCTGATTTGGCCCTGAACTGGTACATATACATAAGATGGTACCTGCATGAGTTAGGTGGTTTTTTCTGCTCAAAATAATAACACACTAGTGCTGACACAAATCAGCTACTAATCCGGTATTCACATTACAATGATGCTTAATATGTTGGGAGCAGGTCAATTCCGTCTCACAATCCACTCACTTGATCTGCTCGCAGCCCATGCCAGAAACAAGATATGGCTGAAGCCAGCTGCAGAAATGACGTTTTTATATGGAAACTCAGTCACCAAGTCAATGTTAGCAAGAATCACAGAGAACACCAAGGGGGGAGATGGGGTTGTGGTGCTTTCCATGTCAGATCTTCCACTGGGCTTTGGAGTTGCTGCCAGATCAACCCAGGATTGCAGAAAAGCAGACACAAATGCAATTGTCGTGCACCACCAAGCTGATAACGGTGAGTACCTGAGAAATGAAGAGGAGCTATAAGTGTATGTTTCTGCTAGTTGGGCACAGAGCACAATTTATTTGGGGTGGCCAGGTAGAGCTTTTTGGTTGGATGTTGATTTGACATATTCAGTCGTATATCATGCTGGATTATGGTTTTGTATGTGTATTGATTTTGTTCTTAGTGATAGAATTGTTATTATAATTGTGAAGACTTGTCTTGGGTCCTTGCATTATTAAGAAAAATGCCATGATTCCCTTAGCACTTTTACTTCTAATTCACAGCAATAAAGACATCAAGGTTTAACATGAGTCGTGTGTTTTTTTTAATGCTTTGTCACATATTTGTGTATGTCATTATCATGAAAACCTGAGTAAAGCTCATTTTGTTTAAAATCAAGCCAAAGAACAAAAATATATGGAGACCTTACCACCATAGTTCATAACATACAAATTCTCTTGATAATTGACATGATGAAATCTCATATAGAAAAGGTTATATAGAATTTGGTTACATTATTTTGTGAACATTGCCTATTTTTTTCTCGCTGAAACAATTTTGGAGAACTAATCAATGGGACCTGTGTAAATATATAATTAGGAGATGAAAAAAATACAATAAAGCCCTAGTTCGAAATCCATGCTGACTGTCTGGATGGAAAATTTTCACCGTGCCTTCCTAGCAGAATGATAGATGTGCCTTGATGATGTACATTTAGATGTTCACTTCGGGTATCTAATCATCTTAGGTAGTTGATTTTATCTAATATCTCATACAGCGATGTTAAAATTATTGGTAAAATCAGGCATACTTCATGGCTCTTCTTGCCCGTATTGGTACTGAGAAATAATTTTGTTTTTATGGGAAGTTTTCTAAAGGTTACTGTTGCACTAGTTGACCACAGACAATTGATGATAAAATCTTGAATCATGATTATTGCAAGCTCAATGTAAGATTTTAATATTCTATAATAAGCTAAAAAGATAAAGAATATATTGTTGTTATGAGATGATTCATAATTATTAGAAGATCATATGATTACAAGTTTACAGCCAGGCCAACATCACTGCAGTACAATACAGAAGGTAAACACCAAGCAGTGGAATTCTTTCCAGTGCAGGAAGTATAGGATACAAGGAATGGCACATTTACTGAACTGAGCTTGGATATTTCAAATTTATGACGGATTAAATCTTTTCATGAAATTATATTTCGTTTATGCTCTTTTAAGTAGAATGAGGACAGAATTGGTCTTATTTTCTACCCACTAAATTGATCCGCAAATTGAGAATGCTGTTGCATTACTGGTTTTGGTTTGACCTTCTGTGAGGTCTTGGTCTTGAGCATTTACTTTTTTGGACATCAGGTGTGCCTACCTTTTCTGCCAAATTTATTCTTAAAATTTAGTGAAACCGTTACTGCTCTTCGTACGGAGCCTGTTAAATAAAACCTCTGGCTTTGACTCCAAATATGAATGTTGTACTGGTATCTGCACTACATTTGTGACAGAATTTTAAGAACCAATAGCAGAACAGCAAGGTTCTGGTACGAAATATCATATAAATTCCTGTACTCCACAGTACTATATTGAAGCTGGGACGGTGCTATCTAAAGTCGAACTGTATTGAATTTCAGTTCCTCTGATACAACTTGAGCACTGGAAAGGGTAACTAGGATTGGAATGTAATAAGAAAGAAAAAATGACATCCTGTTATTAGAAAATTTATGAAGTCATTGCCGTATGGATTGTGATTTGTGCAGCTCGTTTGTTCTGTTTTGTATCCTCCAATTGCTCGTTTAGACAAGTTCTTGCCTTCTTAATAGCTTCCATGATTCCTAACCATGGAGCTCCTAAACCATTTTCAGCCACTTAGTTGTATCTTATTGAAACCAGCTTTCTTTAAAGTTTGGCAATTGTGCTGGGGCGGAGGCAGGCTTTGAAGTTATGAAGGTCAAACATATAAATATACAGAATTTAATAGTCTTCCAATCTACAAACATAGTGTTTTTGTTTTGAAATGTACGGGGGTCAACTACATATAAACTCCAAAAAATATATGGGGATCAATTTCTAAATATTTGTAGCATTTTTATAGAAAAAACATTACAACATTTCACATCAGTACGAAAATTTGAAAATGAATGGGGTCAATTGACCCCTATTGGCTGGCTTTAGATCCGTCTCTGGTGCTCTACGTAGAAGGTCGCAATTTTGAAACTCAGCCAATGGATTTTTTATGAATATTAAACATCGTTTTTATCTAAAAAAAATGAAGCTATATATTAATATTTTTTTCTTCTTTCCTTCTGAAATCAGGAGATAAAATAGCCATTGTTTCATGTATATTCAAAAATGCACTCTCTAATGTATATAGTTTATTACTATATCTGCATGCCTATATTACCTAGACATTTTATTTACTGCTAAATTGAAGCCTTTCCAATATTGTCTACTATATTAGGTGAATGTCAGTGCTCAGTATATGGCTGGGACTTCAATTCCTTCTCCAGATCCTGTTTCCATAAACAGAATACCTGATGACATGGCTAAGAGCCTAAGAGCCAAAAAAAATCATAAATTATGTACATGCAAAATAGAAAATTAGCAACAAATATATTGTGAAAGCTATAGAACAGTATCTGCAAACCTGTGTATTATAGTTAAAATTTCTGTAATTCTATCACTCAGACTATAAAATGATGGATCTGTTAATTCTGTTTATGCACACCATAGAGGACTAATTATTTCTCCCACTTCCCTGGGTGAGCTCAGACAAGCCGGAGCCTGCGTGAAACTGTGCATGAATGTTAACATCACACGAAAAGAACTAAGAAAAGGGTTTCTTATGCATATGCTCTCCCTTTTCTCTGTCCTTTCAACGTCAGAAGTGCAAATCGAACAAAGGGAGTGAGGATCAATGGTTCATTTTGCTTCTTAGTTTGTCTTCATACCTCAGACCCAGCAATTTGTTTTGATCGATCTTTTTCATCCCCGGTAACATTTACTGTTCTGGAAATCCAGAATCACTCTGATCATGGGAAAAATAGAGGATCACTATACTCTTCGAATATTTTCCTAACATTATATAATGGCAGTACAAACCGTGCAATTAATGTAGGAAAAGTTGGCAAAAGTTTTTTTTTAAATACAACGTACTAAAGTTGTATTCCAAATTCCTACATTGTGGAAAGTTATATTAAGTTATTCTCCTTTTCAGGTCATCCTGGCCAATTTAAGTTGAATTACTAATTGTGAATTGTGATTGCTCCTTCATAAGCTAGGTAATAAAGAGATTCGTGTTAATATTGTTTAATTTTACTATTCATATTGTTAGCGCGGAGAGTCCTAAACAGAACAATCAGCAACGTAAAGAGGACAATCCCGCACTTAAATAGGATCGCGAAGCTTACAATTTAGATAGGGTAAAAGTCGGTGAGGCGAGGGCCAGGCCTCCCCGGCGGATCTAGGATTTTCAGATTGAGAGAGCAAGAGACAGCAGATCAAGTTTCTCAAAATGATTATTTTCTCTCTCTTCTCTTCTCATTGTCTATTACAAAATATATAAAATAAAAATACAAGGCCAACAGGTCATAAAACAATTCGGGTTATATTCTAACACATATTTATTTCATATATGGTTTGTATGGTTTATTATTTCTATGTATGTAGATCTACTTGCTTTGTATTATATATATATGAGAAAGGATCGGTTGACAATGGGTTATTTTGACAACCTTAACAATGAATTTCTAAATAAATATAAAAAATCTTAAAAATGAAAAAAAAATTATAGATATGTTCTAATTCCTATGGATTGAGAGTCATTCAAATTTCATGCAATTTCATTATCGTTTGATTGTCCATCAAAGACCATCAAATTTTTATGTAATTTACAACGATTCCAATTTAACGTTCTTTGATGGACTACCAAACAATAATGAAATTATATAAAATTTAAATGACCATCAATCTAAAGGTTGAAGAATACATCTATAAACTTTTTTTTCATTTTTAAGATTTTTTTTATATTTATTTAGAAATCCATTATCAAGGTTGACAAAATAACCCATTGTCAACCGATCCCATTGTCAAAATAACTCATTATCAATGGATCCCCACTCTATATATAGAGTAAAGATACCGTGAGCTTAAGTCCACAGAGGCTTTCCGTGAGTTTAACTCAAAAAGTATATCAAATCATCTTAAAATTTTAATTTATCATCATCATTAAAAAAAATATATATGAAAATCTTATGGGATGCAAAAATTTGGAGTGTTTTGAATTTTTTAAGTCATCGTTTTTAATTTTTAAAAATGATGTTCAAATATTAAATATTTTATTATTATTTGTAGAGCTGATTTTTAAAAATTAAAAACCATGACTTAAAAAGCTCAAAACATTTTAAATCCCACAAGATTTTCATATAAAGAATTTAATGAGAATGATAAATTCAAATTTTGAAATGATTTGATATATGTTTTGAGTTAAGTTCATGGTATCTTTACGCTTTCTCTATATATATAATTCCTGAGGTGACTGTTTAATTGATCCTTTTCCTGAAATTTGGGATCTTTCTTTTATTTTCATGGCTAGACACACTTATTACCTACTATTTGAAATTTGGCATAGTTAAGAATGTCAGAGTACGTGTATAAGATTGATCGATGTGCCAGCATGATTACTCTTTTTTAAGTAATGATCTGTCTGCAAGAAGCCAAAATATAATTAAATTTTCTAACTGCATCAATGCTTGGTTAGTTAAGCCGCAAACTTCTGCATATATCCTCTAATCACCGCGGTATTTGCTTCAGGATATTAATTAACTTTTACAGGATATTTTTGTACTGTCTTATATACCACTTCCAAACAATGTAGACATGCTTGCATGCATGCAAAGTGGATGCATATATATTATGCAAATTATCTTCAAAGAACATGCAGGCTACAAATAACATCTCTGGAAATTACAGATGCACTCAAAACTTACAACCAACAAAAAAGGACGAGAAAATAAAAGGAGAAGACATACAAGCATGACGGTTAATTAAAGAACATAAATTCACTGCAAATTAAATCACAACATCAGCAATGCTCAGTTGACCTCAACCTAATTAATATCTTGAATTCACCAGTGTACTTCTCAGGTACAAGCCTCAAGCTACATATCTGAGTTAAGCATCAATGACCTTGAACGTCTCGCGATTCTTGATCACGATATCAAACATGTGCATCGAGCGGAAGCGGGAGAAGTCTTTCGGTAAGGAGATAAGGTCAAGGGAGGAGCGCTTGTGGAACTGCAGCAGGTCGGGATCCTCATAGTACCGTTCCCACCCAAGGTTTAGTAGCTTACGCTCCAGCGAGCTGTACGAAGTTATCACTTCATTGCCTGGAATGTACAGCAGTGCCTTTCGGCTGTCACCGGATGCTGGGTTCTCCAGACGGACAACACCGTTTTTGAATACCCAAACTCCTGACATTTTGTAGAGAGAGATACTGGCACAGGAATGTATGCGTGTAAGGTGGATATATAAAGAGAAAGAGAAGGACAAGCGAATTATATGGATATGAATGTGTGGAAGGGGATATATATAGAGGTTGAGAAGGGGAAATGGAATTAATGTGGTAGGGTGTGTGGGCTAGCCTTGTGGGGTAAGAGGGAATACTTGTAACATGATTATGATGTTTGGCAAGTTCGGTGGGATTCTCTTCTTTTGTTGGGGGGTTTCTTTATGTATGGTTGTGCGATCAAGGGTTTGTTTGTATTTGTCAACAAAAAGGAAGATGAATATCTAATACGAAAGAAGTCTACACATATTCATCTTTCAATGTGGCCCGTTAGAGTTTACATCTATATATTATGCGTGCACCGATCAATATTGTCAATGAAACGGATTTTAACGTTGTTCTTTTATTATTTGGACATGTAAAATCGGAATATGTGAAAGACAAGCGCGTACACATGGTGCAATTAATTAACGCAATCCGTACGGACATAATCTTTCTACCCCACAACAAAATTAACGGCTTGTAGGGGGAGAGAGAAGAGAGTCTGTGGATTCTTTCTAGGGATAAGCCATCATGTGTACTACATGTGTGTCATTACTAATTTCCGTCAGGAGAAACGTATGCATGACATATTCATCCATAGATGCGTAGGCATGAACATGTATCAATGTATATGTACCTTTGATAGATCTCAGGTAATTAAGGTAGTGTCTTTTCTTGGTTAACTAATCATCATTTTCTTGGTTAACTAATCATCATACCATTTTAAAACCAAATTATTATATTCAATTCTGTTTTTTTCTTTCGGTTCAGTTTATTGCATTGCATTCTTGTTTTTTTTTTGAAGTAGCTAGGAACACCGACTTTAATCTTTTATTAAACATAAAAAAAACTTTGAGCTACAGATAGTAAGAATGTTCAGTTTATTGCATTGCATGCATGTTGCAACCATAGTTCATATAATAAAATGTTATTGCACTAATCACCTCTTTAAATTAAAATTAAAATTTTGAAACCCAAGATTCAGCAACTTAATGAAATTTAATTAATTAGGATGAATGAAAAAATCCATAAAATTAAAGCAAGTCAACGACTTGCAAAGATATTTTGGATCAAGATTGTGTACGCCAAAAGGATCGATCAAGTATGTAGCAACTTGGAAGATTTATTTCCTTTGTCAATACGAACCAATTACCAACATATAGACGTGTCTCTCCAGCCAAAGGTAAAAGCGGGCATGAGACCTTAGAAAGCATGCATGTAGATGCCAACTATTAAAAGTTTCAATATTTCAAACAAGACTTTCAGGCTTATATAATGTAGAAGAGGAATCAATTAGGTGATGTACTGGTAGCTTCACGAGAAATACTCGCACCCATATATTGACAACGTTTGCATTATCCGTTCACTTATCACCTCTTTTATTAATATATACGGAGAGAGAGTGAGGTTATGGTCATTGGTGGATATATGATTTTAGTGAGGGATAATTATCGGATTGTAATAGCTTATCGGGTTCAAACACTATAGCAGAACTGGGCTTTACTAATGGTTTTTAAAATAATTTACTAATGATTTTATAACCGTTAGTAATGGGGGCGTTAGGAAAAATATAAGCAACCGTTAAGAAAAGAAGAGTGTTGGACAGACATTTACTAACGATTTTTAATCAAAAACCATTAGCAAAGGGTGCTGCAAATTTTATTTTTATTTTTTAGTTCTGCTAACGGTTTTTTAGCAAAAATCGTTAGCAAAGGGTGTTGTGAATTTTTTTTAAATTTTTACTAACGGTTTTTGCTAATAAACCGTTAGCAAAAGGTTTTTTTTTTTGTAAATTTAACTTTCCATACAAATGAAAAAAAACGAAGAACAGTAAATTATATAAGAACATATGACAAATGATAAGCATTGTGACATACATCATATTATTCATTCAATAATTAATATAAAAGAAATACAATTATTCATACAATGAAAAAAATATTTACTAAATAATACATCTTGATTACTCAATAATATGAAAATCTATACAATTTTTATGACAAAAAAACTGAACTAAAAACCTCAAATAAATTTCAAATGCATTTTTTAGGGTCAAGACGATGTTTTTTTGCTCCGAAAATGGTAGTAACAACGATAGCTGTTAACCTTGTAGATATCGTCGTAAGCTTTCCGTGTCCATATAGCACGCCTCAATCGGAGTTTCCTATCAAAAGTTATGGCCATTTGAAGTTGAGATGGTCAGATTTCGGTTTTTATTTCTTATGTCTCTCTCTTCTTTGTTTCTTATTTCTTTCTTCTTTCTCTTCTCTGTCACTCTCTCATCTCTCTTTTATATATGAAAATAGATGAAAAAGGGTTGATGATCTGTGGGGTTTATGTTTTTGAATTTTTATTTTTGGAACGTTGGATTGGGATGAACGAACGATGAGATGGGTAATTTGTGGGAGCAAGTGTTATTTGTGAGATGAGATATATTAGATTTTTTTTACGCATGAACCTTTACTAACGGTTTTTTGTAAATAACCGTTAGCAAAACCCAGCGTAAAAACCTTTTTTAACGATTTTTTATAAGAAACTGTTAGCAAAACGCAGTGCAAAAATCTTTCCTAATGGTTTTTTATAAGAAATTGTTAACAAAACCCAGCGTAAAAACCTTTCCTAACGGTTTTTTATAAGAAACCGTTAGCAAAGATTGTCCGACAATTTTTTTTAACTTTTTTGACATATTTTTGTAACGTTTCTTCTTCCAAACCGTTAGGAAATAGTTGAACTTATTTTACAAAATACCACCGCCTAATGTTACTAACGGTTTTCACTAAAAACCGTTAGTAAATTAGTGTTAGTAAAGCTCAGTTCTGTTGTAGTGAAACTCATTAACTAATTGGTTACTAAATCAAAAATTAATAATTTAATATATATATATATATATATATATATATATATATATTCTTACCTAATAAAAACTATTAAAATAATAACATTTTACATATTAAAATAACAATAAAATACGGGTTAATTTTCGGATAGATCACTAAACTTCGATGTTTATCCATATTTGGTCACTGAACTTTCATTTATCCGTTTTTAGTCACTGAACTTTGATGTTTATCCATATTTGGTCACTCCCATTAGTTTTTCCATTCAAAAATAATTAAAATAAAATTATATTTGTTGCCAAAACTAATTGAAATAGAAAATAGATAAATAAAATAAAATTATATTTATTTTTTCATTAGTTTTTTTAATTATTTTTGAATGAAAAAACTAATGGGAGTGATCAAATATGGATAAACATCAAAGTTCAATGACTAAAAATGGATAAATAAAAGTTCAATGACTAAATATGGATAAATATTGAAGTTTAGTACATGTTAGAATATTAACTCATAAAATAAAGGTTAAATTAATATATAATCAAGTTGATGAAGAAAGTTTTCCTGGAACTTCATATTTTGATATCTTTGCATAATTATTTCATTATGCACGATATTAAAAAAAATCTCCATAAAAATAATCATACAATCTAGGAGGGGAAGATTACCGAAAATATTACCTAAAAGCACTATTTTTTAAAATTCAGGAGAAGGGCAGCTGCCCCCCTGACCCTCTATGGATCCACCCCTGGCTATGGTGTTTCACGAAGTACAAAACCTCATGTATTTCGCATTTGTATCTCGAATTTAAAAGTTCATACGACTGATCCAAACCGTTGAACATGATCTTCTTATTGAAATATGCTTGGACATCGAATTTTATATTTTTTTAAATTTTATTACTATTTTTTAGAAGGGTACAAAATCACTATTTTTTTATGGTCTAGTAATCGTTAGCTCAACGAATTTTGTACCCATTTACAAAATAGTAAAAAGTTCAAAAAATATATATATATATATATTGATATTCAAAGATATTTCAATATGACGATCATATTCAATGGTTTGCATCGGCAGTTTGGACTTTTAAATTTAAAATATGGACACGAAGCACGGAAGATATTTTTGCTTCGCGAAGCACCATAGCCTCATTATATATATATATATATAGTTTGACTATTGTGAAAACGTTTGCATTTCGAGTTTAAGTGCATACGACTCAAATTTTATCGTAACACGTCTGAAATTTAAAATTATCATTCTCATTAAATTCTTCATATCAAAATATTAGGGGATATAAAATTTTGGCCTATTTCAAGTTTTCTAAGTATTTGTTTTGGAGTTTTGAAAATCAGCACTAAAATAATAATAAAATATTAAATTGTTGTTGTTGATTTTCAAAAATCCAAAACAAATACTTAGAAAACTCAAAATATCCTAAATTTTTGTATCCCCAATATTTTGATATGAAAAATTTAATGAGAATGATTTTGAATTTCGGACGTATTACGATAAAATTTGAGCCGTATGCACTTGGGCTCGAAATATAAACATTTTCATAATAGTCTAACTCTATATTTATATAAAAGTACAAGGGTTAAATTACAATTTTAACAAGTTCTACAACAATCAAGCACAAGCAATTTCTAAACCAAAGAGATGAAATAAAGTAAAGAGAAAGAGTTCAGAAATGCTCAATCAAAGGATCGAGTTGACACGTGATGTAACGAGGTTCGGTGTTATGCGCCTACTCCTCGGGTCCCCGGCTTCCCATCTAACGGTAACAAAACCGGTCCGATCTATTCAACCAAATATGAGTCTTGTACAAGGTCGAACTTTGCCCTCTTACACACAAAGGATGAGAGACAAAGCCTAAAGTTAATGAAGTAGCAAAAGCTAGGAGTAGATTTAGCAATGGAGCAAATCACTCAAATCTCACAAGTGTTTAGAACAAGTTTAGATCAAAGATCTTAAGCTTTAGCTAGATATAGCAAGGTTTTCTCAAAGCTCTTTAATGGTGGCTGTAAGAATGTATTTTGCAAGTATGTTCAATAACAGGAGGAGAAGGGAGATGGTCCCCCTTTTATAAAGAGCTGAAAATCAAGCATAACTCACTTTTTCGGCCTGAACCATTATAACGGTTTACAAATCGTTATAACGGTTTACAAAATCATTACAACGGTTTACAAATCGTTACAACAGATTAAGATTCAAATGGTAGGATTGTCAGAGAAATTTGCCCATTGTTTTGTCGTATAGTTGTTGGATCAACTGAGCTGAAACGTTATAACGAAATATCAGGTCGTTATACATTTCATGAATCGTTGTAACGATTACAAAATCGTTATACATTTCACCAATCGTTGTAACGATTACTGAATCGTTACATAACGATACACTCTGGTTTCTTTGAGAATGGTTCTGCCTTAGAATATTTTTGAGTATCGAGATGAACCGTTATAACGATTACTGAACCGTTATAACGATTCACTGGGCAGAAGCACTTTTCTTGTTATTTAAGCTCAATTTCTCTTGACCAATTCAACCCAGTTTGAGTTTTACTAAACCTAAGCCTAATGCAGTCTTTATTAAGCTCTTGTATCCCAGTACTAGTCTTGGTTCTTGTGCATTAGTCTGTTTGCATGTTAATTCCTGCATAAAACTCAAACAAGGTAAATTGTAAAATTCAAGATTGTTTTGCAAATCGATAAATCAAAGAAGATGTTAAGTGTAACAATCTCCCCCTTTTGTCGATTTGCAAAACACGCATGGATGCATAGATATTACATATGATGTGGATTTCACCTAAAAACTTCTCCCTTTTTTTGGAAATCGGGCAAAATGGTGCGATTAAAGAATTTATTTCAATTTAGCTCCCCCTAAATTGATTGCTCCCCCTTAATATATGCACCGTGTATAAGATAAAGAATTTAAAATACTTCCAAGATAATATAATACATTAGCTAACTCCCCCTAAATATGTTGCACGTTTCAAGATTTAGAGTTAACAAGGCTTCCCCTTATTTAGTGCATAATTCAAGAAAAAATTGAGCATAACTCCCCCTCAATTTATCAATTCCCAAATTATTTGGAGCAAAGCTCCCCCTTAATTGAACAACCCAATTTAGTCCAATTAATTTAGCAATTTCATATTATTTAGAGTATAGTAAGTAGAGAGAATCACAATTAATGCAACAATTAATCTCAATCACATCATTACTTGGCATAGCTCCCCCGCAATTTAGCAATTTAGATCAATCTGATTGTTTGAAGATGATTTTGTAGATGAGATTGACAGAAATTTTGTTGCTATGCTTGAGATACATGTCAATTTAAGTTTTAAGAGTTCATATGCATCTAAATTTATCCCTTAAACTCTAACATCCTTAATTTAAACCTAAGTTCGCGATATTGTTCGGTTGGAAGGGGTTTTGTGAAGATATCGGCAATTTGATTTTTGGTATCAACATGAATGAGTTCGATATCTCCTTTTTCAACATGGTCACGAATGAAATGATATCGAATTTCAATGTGCTTGGTTCGTGAATGGAAAACCGGATTTTTGGAAATTTGGATGGCGCTAGTGTTGTCACACATAATTGGTACTTTGCGGAAGCGTAAATCATAGTCATTGAGTGTGTGAATCATCCAAAGTATTTGTGTGGTACAACTACCAGCCGCCATGTACTCGGCTTCCGCGGTGGATTGAGTCACGGAAGTTTGTTTTCGACTTGACCAAGACACAAGCGATCCACCAAGGAATTGGCATGTGCCGCTTGTGCTTTTCCTATCTACTCGGTTTCCCGTGAAATCCGCATCGGTATACCCTATCAAGTTTAATTCGGATTGTCGACCATACCATAACCCTAAACACAAGGTACCCTTAATATATTTTAATATGTGTTTGACGGCTTTGAGGTGGGATTCTTTAGGGTTAGATTGAAACCTAGAACAAAGACAAACGGAAAACATTATATCCGGCCGACTAGCCGTTAAATAAAGTAGACTACCTATCATAGCTCGGTATTGAGAGATGTCCACCGGTTTTCCGCTTTCATCCGCGTCAAGATTGATGTTGGTAGCCATAGGAGTTTTGCTCGTATTGCTATCCTCAACACCAAACTTTTTCATCAACTCCTTGGCATATTTCTCTTGGTTCACAAAAGTTCCTTCCGGTGTTTGTTTGATTTGAAGTTCAAGAAAGAAGTTGAGTTCACCCATCATGCTCATTTCAAATTCACTACTCATCAAAATTGAAAATTCTTCGATAAGTGCCGCATTAGTTGAACCAAAAATGATATCATCAACATAAATTTGAACCAATAATAGATCATTGTCTCTTTTCTTAGTGAATAGAGTTGTGTCATTTATTCCTCTTGTGAACTCATTTTCAATTAGAAAGAAACTAAGTCTATCATACCATGCCCTAGGAGCTTGTTTTAAATCATATAAAGCTTTATCAAGCTTTATAAAGCGTTATAAAGCTTTATCAAGTTTATAACGATTCACTGGGCAGAAACACTTTTCTTGTTGTTTAATCTCAATTTCTCTTGACCAATTCAACCCAGTTTGAGTTTTACTAAACCTAAGTCTAATGCAGTCTTGATTAAGCTCTTGTATCTCAGTACTAGTTTTGGTTCTTGTGCACTAGTCCATTTACATGTTAATTCCTGCACAAAACTCAAACAAGGCAAATTGTAAAATTCAAAATTGTTTTGCAAATCGACAAATCAAAGAAGATGTTAAGTGTAACAACTTTGAGTGAAGAACATGAGATGCAAAATTGAACCAAAAAAGTTCCTTCTAAATATTTAAAGCTGGAAGGTCTAGTTTTCATTTTCATCTAAAAAAATATTCTAACAGCTTAGCATATATGCCAGAAAATGTTTAATTTACTGCACATACTGATCAAACCTGTACGTACGTCTAACATGCTTTTTTTTTATTAGGACAGATGCAGCGCCGGAAAATAAACAAATTTAATCGAACTAGTTAGTGTTTGAATTTGATTTCAAATTTAAATCGAACTAGTTTAGTTCAAAATAGATAGTCAGTTTCAAACCAAAATGAGAGTTCAAAATTTAATTTGTTTAAATATGAATTAGTTTAATTTGATTCATAATAGCTTGAAATTAAGTTAAAAACTAAATGTGTGGAACTTGATAGAACGTGTTCCTCTTCCACTAAGGTCTAGATTCTCTATTCTGCAATCTACGTCTGTCGTTCAATTCATGGACTTGATTTCTTTGTCGATCCAAATCATATACATGTTAGAATTTTTTTAGAGACCCATAAACTTAGTCCCTAACTAATTGAAGGTATTTATTATCAAATAAAACTAGAATTCATTAATAAAGATCTAGAATCCAAATTTTTTTTTTCATATATTAGATGGTCCAACCATCATCATGATTCGAACTACATTAATTCATGAATCAATTTTGAACGAACTATTCAGAATTTGAGTTTGATTCACATTCAATTCGAATCAAAACTGACTCGATTTATAATAGTTTCAAACTAAAATTGAACAAACTGTGAACTATAAATTTTCTTGCAGGCCTAGACACATAACAAAATATGACTTTTGCATGCAAATATTAGTTAGCATCTAAGAAGCCAGCCTATGCTTCTAAACCAAATTGACGAAAAAATGGAGTTGCTATTTTGCTGCGGACCTCATTCTTGCTTCAAAGCAGCTTACCTCCTATCTCTACTTCCCTTTCTATCTCTTCTATATCTTTTTAAAACACGCTCTTTCATACATTTCTTTTGTGCATTTTTCTCTTTTCACCATTCTCGAAGCACTATATTATATTTCCAAAATCTTATCCTCTCTTTAGATAAATTTCACTTTATATTTACCTCAATTTTTTCAAATAAAAAGTTTAAAAAACTATCAAAAAATGATATTTATTGGTATGTTAGGATAATACTTTAAATTTTATGTGCAGGATATATATAAGTGTTAATATCGATATCCCATTGCAACGATCCCCAACTAATAGATAGATAGATGATTTTTTGCAGTTTATAATAAGTCCAGTAAATTATTTTTGTTTGATGCGGTACATCTAGTTCTGTATATGATATATACTTTATTTGAAAAACATATTTCAAATAAAAATATAAGAGTCTATGAATATATCATATATAAATTTGACTCAACATGATATTAAATGGGTCATTCATTATAAAATTCACTGTAAAAAAATAAATATATTTGATGAAAAACTAAGCGTCTTTCAAAATATATACCGAAGCCGTATCTTATAAAATGTAGTTTTTCAATTGAAATGACATTTTTTTCAATATATATATATATATAGAGTGGAGATAGCGTGAGCTTAAGCTCACGGAGGCCTTCCGTGAGCTTAACTCAAAAAACATATTAAATCATCTCGAAATTTTAATTTATCATTCTCATTAAATTCTTTATATGAAAATCTCATGGGATGCAAAAATTTGGAGCGTTTTGAGCTTTTTAAGTCACCGTTTTTAATTTTTTAAAATGATGTTCAAGTATTGAATATATTATTATTATTTTTAGAGCTGATTTTCAAAAATTAAAAACGATGACTTAAAAAAGCTCAAAACGCTCCAAATTTTTGCATCCCATGAGATTTTCATATAAAGAATTTAATGAGAATGATAAATTAAAATTTCGAGATGATTTAATATGTTTTTTGAGTTAAGCTCACGGAAGGCCTCCGTGAGCTTAAGCTCACGCTATCTCCACTCATATATATATATATATATATATATATATATATATATAGGGTTTGTCTATTAGGCTTCCAATAGCAGTTCGGCCGAAACGCTACCAGTCCAAATTTTAATTTTTCATGCTCGAAATTTCAATTTAACTAACTCAATAAAATCTTTATATTATAATCTTATAGAATACTAATTTGTATCATATTTGGTGTTAGTTTACTATATTCTTAATAATTTTTAGAAAGTAAGTATTTTTTGACATATAAATTTTATTAATTTTCTATTATTTAGGGCTATCTTTCAAAAATCATTAAGCATAGTAAATTAATTCCAAACACAATAAAAATTAGTATTCTATAAGATTATGATATAAAGATTTTATTGAGCTATTTAAATTAAAATTTTGAATATTAAAATTAAAATATAGACTGGTAGTGTTTCGGCGGAAGTGCTACTGAAAGCACAATAAACAAACTCTCTCTCTATATATATATCATAATTTTGCTAGCCTACCCCAATTTATTTTGGATGAAAGGCTTTATCGTTATTGTATATATCATAATTAAGAAACGTTAAGTATACACTAGATGTATCCAAAGCTATTTTTGAACAAAAATATATATTTTAGTTAAATATTTCACTTTCCAATTATTTATTCGTGCCTTTAAGCAGGAATAAATGACATCGAACATTTCCAAGGAAAATCAGATATGAAACAAAAGCTGCACAAGCAAAGATAGAAACGCAAGTGATTTTCTTGTATCTGCAAGCTCCAGAACACAGATTATCACAGTGTTTAAAGGATAATTCCATTGCTTAATATATATTATCATGTATTTGCGATATTCTCCACCTTTAATTCATGGGCCATATAATCATCATTACTAATTAACAAATATAACTTTTGCGGGATCCCCTAGGGTTTGGAAAAGTTGGCCACTTTGTACTCGGCCATCTTTCCCCTCTAGTTTCTAAGAGGCAAATTAATGTGTACCCTTCCAAATTTCTTTTACCTAATTAAAATTATTAAAAAACAATTTCTGGCTGTATTATCGGAGAAAGAGATTTTATCTAGGGGCAGAAATTAAATGTTATTAATTTGTCTGTCAAAAATTACAAATAATTAGATTTCGTGCATGTTTTGATGGTATATTAATTAATGACGTACTTGAATTTAGTTTCGAAAGATTATTCCTTGATCTATCATATATTTTACCTTTTAGATTCCCATTTCATTTGATATTTTTTAACAAATCATTGTCAGTATTGTCATAAAAATCATTGCATCTGAAAAGTAAGACCCTTACTTATTGAAAATTATTTTTTTAATTATTTTTCAGAAACATTATCATGAAATTATTTTTTCAAAATTAAAATTTCGGACTCCACTGGTCGTAAAAATTAATATTAAGCGTACATGTTACTTCATAAGAAAAGAAGTTTGAAAAGTGTATTGATTTCGGAGTCCCTGGCTCCCTGCCTTTCTGACATCAACCATGCATGTACATGCATATTTTGAGAATGATGATGTGCACTACGTGTTAGTTATATATTACCTCCATTAATTGTATATGGTTTTGTTTTGAGTGAAAGAGAATAGTAGTTGAAGTGCTTATTTTATATTAAATCAATATAATTGGTAGTTGTAAATTATTATTTTAGAATATTTTTTTATCATAAAGTTGAGAGTTAAATTATTAAATTTCATAATTATCCTTAAGTCCCCTCACTTATTTCAGAATAATTATTTGAGAAATTTTCATTTTGCACAGGTATTCATTCGATATCTTGCCCAACAAATGAAAAAGATATCCATTTATTCATTATTCTTTCTTTCTTTCTTTCTTTTTTAAAAGAAACTACAATTCCGAGCATCCTTGTTTCACTACTTTTATTCAGAAAAATATTATAATCAGTCAATAAAATTCTAGGTCAAAACCATGTGTTGCAAACGGCTAATGGCAGAGCGTCAGCGAAACGTTTGAAAAGTTTGAGATGTGATATGAAAATCATTTTGTCAGAAAAGAGAAAAATTTGGAACTAGAAAAACATAAAAGCAAAACTTTTGATAATTTAGTGAACCCTTATTCAGAAAATAAATTATCATGATCCATGTTGTCGATTTTCCAGAGAAACACAACATTGTTGATCACTGGATTCTTTTAAGTCTTCTAGCGATCTTTCTCTAATCCGATGGAGCGATTGAGATGACCGACAAACATAATTTACATCTCTATTTGAAACTCTATGTCTTGAGAGAAATTTGTATTTCTCCGTTGGAAATGAAAAAGGTACCAGAAAATAGAGAATAGGGAATCATTTTGAAAACCAACAATCTTTCTGTATATAATGGACGCCAATAACTGAGCCACCAGTTATTTCTTAACGGATCCATATTAGATCCAAATCCTTTTCTAACTAGTTCGCTGCTTAATCAGAAAACTGTTTATAATTTTGTTCTCCAGAGATCAATAACATAATTGTATTATTATCAAAATTTATATAATTTAGACCATCACTAAATCAATAAAGTTATTAATACGCATTCTACATATTAAAATGCTCACTTCTCATGACACATATTGAATCTGATTAATAATACAGAATTTGATCACTTCATAATGGATATAATTAGACAGACTATTATAAAATATATTTATATTATATATAAGCTAATACATGTTGTAATTAATAATAATTAATTCTAACAAAACAATTTAATCAGTTGGATGTATAACTATGTATATCAAATTTAATGGGATTATTTTCATATTTTAATTTTAAATTTTGAATTATTAGAAATTTAAAAAGTGGAGACAATAATGGATCAGACCTTTTAACCCTCCTCTTTTAGCATATTATAGTGTATAATTATTCTATTTTTAATTGATGCATTTTTTGAAGTAGTAGAATAATTTCTGACCAATAAAATTTCTAATTCATTAATTTTAATTACTAAAAATTAAAGGAAGAAACGGCGTTATCTACTTTTATTCCACATGTTGATCTAAAAAGTACAATATTTATCTTTCTTGTTAAAAAGTTCTTAGCAATGATACATGTGTACTGCTATATATATATATATATATATATATATACGTTCGTCTCGATCGAGATAACTATTGTTAAAATTCTGTGGACCAATGAGAAAAAAATAGTAAAAATATGCTCAATAAATGATCGATGCTTCACTAGTAAACAATAGTGCGCACAGATAGCAATCAGGTAATCCGATTGGATCTACAAAAATTGTCGACAGCACCCGTATGAGGTTGAGTCGGATTTTATATTATTATTCATTTTTAACCATGTCATTTTCGTGCAAATGGGATCGGTTGAGTTTTTTGAATTGCGTTAGATTTTTTTTACATCTAATGTGACACTCAGGAAGTCAGTTCTTGTCTTGATCAGGTCGGAATGGATCAAGTCACTAATTTTACTTCAGGCAATAATTTAATTATTACCAGTCCAATCAGAGTCAGGTAAACTTTTGAATTAATTGTCTCACTTTCAAGTTTCAACCATGTTCGGCTCTTGATTTGTCTCTAATCGATTGGATCATATTCAAATTGATTTGACTTTCTAAAACAATTGATTCTAATTGGATAAAATTCAACGATTATTTTTTTGGATTAAATCCGATTTAGAATTGGGCTATCATCACTATCACTACAATATAACCGAGCTTTACTAACACTAATTTACTAATAAATTTCAGTGAAAATCGTTAGTGACATTGGTCGGTGGTATTTTAAAAAAATAAGTTTGAACTATTCTATAACGGTTTAGAAGAAGAAAATGTTATAAAAACGTGTTAGAAAGTATAAATTTTTTTCAGACAATCTTTACTAATGGTTTCTTAAAAATAACCGTTAACAAAATCCAGCGCCAAATATTTCCTAACGGTTTTTTATTAATAGCCGTTAGCAAAATTTAGCGAAAAATATTTACTAATGATTTTTTTATTAAAAACCGTTAGGAAAGATTTAGCGCGAGTTTGCTAACGATTTTTTTGTTAAAAATCATTATTGATTCTTCTTTTATTTTATATATTGCGTTGCTCCAGAAGTCCATCCGAAATCTAATCTTTTCTCTGGCCGCCAGAGCCATTTCTCTCCTCTGCTCCACCAGCTTCTTGATTTTCTTTTATATGTTTGGTAATTTCAAGCTCAGCGAATTATAAAATGACAATTCCAGATGTGAAATAAGATTGACTTACAATCATGAATCCGAGAGTAATTTTAATTTAAAGCCTTACAAAATTAGCAAAGCAGAATAACTAATTTCTAATATCTCTGAAATTTCTTGATTTCTTGTTTCTAAATTATTTTAGCTATTACTTCATAATTAGTAGATTCTTAAGGTTTGTACTTAATTAATGTTAGTAACTTATTTTATTAAATCTACAATGTGATTTTTTTTAATATTTTTCTCTTAATTGACTGTTTAGAAATCCTTTCAACCTATTAATTAGTAATTTACATTAATTATTGATTTTATATTTAAAAATAGACATATATTTTTTTTAAATTAAAAAACCCTTTGCTAACTGTTTATTAGTAAAAATTTAAAAATATTCGCAACACCCTTTCCTAATGATTTTTTTAGAAAAAAATATTAGCAAAAATTCAAAAACAAATTGCAACACCCTTTGCTAACATTTTTTTAGAAAAAAAATAGTTAGCAAAATTTTAAAAAAAATATTCACAACACCCTTTGCTAATAGATTTTATTAAAAATCATTAGAAAATGTTCGTTCATAGCTCCTCTTTTTCTAACGATTTCTTATACCTTTTCTAACCCCCCCCCCCCATTACTAATGGTTACAAAATAGTTAGTAAATTACTTTAAAAATCATTAGTGTTTCTTTTTTTCAAACATCATTTGTGTATTGCCCAATGAATGGCCCAAAAAAATATTTTATCATTTTCAAATTTTAAATTCAAGTTAATCAATAAATTTCATACATCAAAATCTCATATAATTGAAAATTTTACTATTTATAATATTTTTAACTATTTTTCGGATTTTTGAAAGTTGGACAAAAATAAAAAGAAAATAAATGATTTGTATAGAATATCAAACTGGCTCATCTTTGAAAAATCTGAAAAGAAAATAGTTAGAAAATCTTAAAAATAGTAAATTTTGAGATTCTACAAGATTTTGGTACATAAATTTATTAAGAAACTTGAATTTAAATTTTAACCATTCAGGACATATAAATATATTTATAAGCTATAGCCCAACTCTAGATTTTATCACCGCAATAATTTTACTAGAAAGAAAGAGGGCTGAGTTTCAAGTCTCTCAAGCATTCGACATCATTTTCATTATTAAATATTAATTATTTCATTTTTAGTGATTACTGATGATTTTTTATTTATTAGCAATTATCGTGAACTGTTAATTTTCTGTACATAATTTTGATATCATTAATAGTTTTTTGTTATTTAATGTCTTTTGATTTTATGAATTTATCAAATTAATTTTTTTACCAATGTATATTTTTATTTCTGGGGTGAAACTAATATGTGAACTAAAATGTTAAAATATCTCATCATGAATACAAGATTAAATTTCATTTAATTTTGATATAATTGAGTACTAATAAATTTGCTGAATAATTTCATATATCGCGGTAGAAAATTCATTGATGATAATTGAAATGTCGGAAATCTTGTTCTATCTGGATAATTTCAGTGCTTCTCTTGCATATATTCATAAGAGATTTATTTTTAAACCGTTTAAAAATCGAGTATGTTATATTCATAGCCGAAAAAAGCCTAACCAAGAGAATAAATCCGCCTAAGATGGGAGAAAAATGGATCAATTCCCCTCATCTAAATTGAGAAAAAGAATGTGAAAAGTTGGGCGGTTGGAAAAAAAAAGGAATTGATTCCATACATTTTATATGTTAGATAAGAATCCCTTAGGAGCCCTTATCTCACGTGATTGTCACGTGTTCCTCGCTTTACTTATGGATAGCTTCTCCTACTTGGCTCATATTTTCTGCTCTACTTTCGTTTTTTTCGTAGTTATTGTATACTTTATGAACTGTAAATTTACAAGATAAAACTGACCGATTAAGACTTAATTTTAGCATTGAATGTCTAATTTCTTACCATTTGCAAAAAAAAAAAAAAGTACTAAGTGAACATGGTGTTCAGAACGGATAGACAATAACATCATCGCTATCATTAAAGTCATAGATTCAAAACTCAACACACGATAGGAAGAGAACATTGACATCTTACAAAAATTAAATACCGACTAATATCTAATATAAAGAGAGTCTTCATCAAGTAGGCTAAGCCTACTTCATCAAGATCTGAATCCGACCGGTTTATATTCGGGTCAAAAAATCTTGATCCATACCTGACCCGTGTAAAATAATTAAATATTTATAAATATTTTTTATATTATTTTAAATAATTAAATCTTTTATAATTAATCTTAATTAGTATATAATTAATGTATATTTAAGTTTTAATTAGTACTAAATCATAAAATTACTTAAAAAACATAATTAATTGGGTCGGATCGGGTTGACCCGAACCTAATCTGATCCGATTCGGGTAAAAAAATTAGACCCATACTCGATCCATTTATCTTCGAATCATGTTGGGTTCGGGTTCGGGTTCAGATCGGATCGGGTTAACTCGTCGGGTCGGATCAATAATTGACCCCTCTAGTTAATATCGTCTATGTGAGTCTAGACTCGAAATTCAGATATAAGTTTATTTTTAATATCAAAAATTGAGAGTTCTCTTCTCGTCTATATTTTACTTTAACAATTAAAAATCATACAGGTTCAATATTTAACTAAAATTAGTTGTATGAGTTTGTTTAATTAAATTTCTGCAATTAATTGACGTATAATTTTATGTATGACACGATTTTTTTTTATTTACATAATGGATCTATCGTTCTGTTTTATGTACTTGGCTTAACATTTGACCCACAACATTGAGATATGTATTTAATATGAATCCATATAAATCGTATAATTTTTAATAAATCTGATTTAAATAATACATACCCAATTCGTTCTACCCTATGTGACAATCTAAGAATTATGCTCATATTGTATTCTTTATGGTCCATGTTAACAACAAAGCAGGCTGCCTATCAATTTGATATGTAAATTTCCAATTCTCTCTTTGTATATTGCACGGTCTAAAACAGGGCTGTCTCAACCTGGCCCTTAATTCCTTCAATTCACAATGGAATGGTGATGAAGGGAATAAGCTAATTAACCAGAAAAAAAAAAAAGAGAGAATTTGCTCTTACCGCCCCTGGTACGGAGCAGAGAACTAAACAAGAAAAACTGTGTCTTAACAAATGACAATGAAAAAGAAAAAAAAATTAGGGAAAAAGAACATATCATTTGAAATATTCCCAACTATGAAGACTACTTCAAAAGTATGTATTAAGTCCACAATATAAGTCTTGGAGACATTTGATAATGAAGTTCTCTTCAGATCGTTGATTTAGTGTCGGGTAGGCGGAGCTATAAAAATCTTAGAAATTTTTTCCATGATTTTCCCATCAAGAACAAATTCCTTCTCCTTTCATAAAAAATATGGTTCGTTAAAAAGCATGATTGTTTAGGCAACCTCTATTATCAAGTTCCGCAAAGCCCAAAGTTGTTTCAAACTTAGACCATATTCCATTTACATGAAAGGTCATATAGTTGGTCAAGCCATAATTTAGAATATGAAAACGGAACAGTCTAAAAGGAGAATATTGCAAGTTAATTAATCCAACCAAGTAATAAAAAATTAGTAATTGATAATATCATTAGACAAATAAAGATAATAAATTACAACAGCTTTATTATATAATTACAGAAAAAAGATAAAGATTCTCTATTGTTAAGCCTATATTGATAATTAATGTTGCCAAATTAATTCTCACGAGGGATAAAAGAATGGTGAAAATCTTCTGCTCTCTAACCTTATTTTTTTCTCTGTTTTTCTCTATCTGACATTGGGTCCCACTAAAAGATCAGAATTAAATAGAATACATTATTAGATAGAAGGACATGGAAAGAGTAGGATTAGACGAGCCACTAGTGGATACTAGGGGGGCGCCCCCTAATTTTTCAAAAAAAAAAAGTCCGAAAAATATATATAATTTCATTAAAAATTCAAAATTTTACATATATGGCTCTCTCTAATATTTTTTTCTATATAATAAATGTCTGATCCCTTCAGTATCGCCCCCTCCCCCTTCCAATCTAAAATTCTGACTTCGCCTCTGAAACGAGCAGCATATCTCAATTCATAAAGAAGTACCAGCTGAAAAATTTTATTGAAACAAATAAACCTCCAAATTTAAATGTTCATAAAGGCTCTTAAATCCGGATTTTGAACCTATAATTTCCAAATTATAAAATGCAAGAGTTTTAGTGTTGAAATTCTATAATTACAAAAAAAAATTCAAACACTCTTAATGAAACTACGTTGTGTCATAGCCCATGAATATAAAACGAAACGTAACAATCTAATAATTTCAGCCAACTTGTTGCTTCAACTTGTTACCCCTGAATTATTTGATTATTTTTATTAAGAAAAAATATTAAATATCATGTAAAATAAAATAATTATGTAAATATATCAAAATATAAAGTTATGTAAACAAAAAATTTTTTGATTATCTATTACTTTGAGCTTTATTTTATTATTATTTTTAAAATATAAAATATTATTATTTTAATATTTTTTATTAGGTAATAATTTATATTAAATTATTAATTTTTATTTAGTATCCGATTAGTTAATGGGTTTGAACCCGATAAACTATTACAATCTGATAATTGTTCACCGACCAAAATTCTGGATCTGCCACTGCTATATATATATATATATATATAATATGCTGGTACCACTTAGTGCAAATGACCTGAAATTTCGTCGCTAGTTAGCAAACTAATCAAGTTAGCGGAGCATCTTTTGCCTAAAAGTGGAAGAAAACGAAATCGCCATTTTGATTTCTTGACAACAACCGGAGTGTACTTTGCTTTTTCTGATGCTTCCAATCTTTTCTTTTCACAAAATCTGGTTTGCATAAGGGATTAACCCTAATCTAGGAACTTTGAAATTTGAACTCCATAACTTGTGTATATATCCCACTTTTCTTAACCAATAAAAAATTCATCATCATAGATGCAGATACTTGGAAATTTGTTGTTTTTAATTATTTATTGATTAATTTGTGCTCATGGTATCTCCTGGTTCTGGATATAGCTTGCGTAGCGCACTTATTTAATACGGGCACTGAATTTTCATAAAAGCGACCTCTGACATTATGGATCATGTCAAGACGATGCTTTAGGTAACAGTGTTAGATGTGATTCTCGTGTGCCTTTTTTAATTCAAGTTAGATTTATTAAACCATGTTTTGTTGCAATGAATTATCTAGAAATATTTAACATATGAACAACTCCAGAATATATCCAAAATAAATTTTTTTTCATATTCATTCAAATCTTAAAATATATTTTTTAAACTAAAATTTCAATTCATTAGATTTTAGTTTCTTTTTTTTTTTGCTTAAATAGCATGCTATCAAATTTGAGTTAATTTAATACATTTCGCCTTTGACCAAACATTCAGAATTTTAAACGACACGACTCTAACGACTCTACGAATAAATTTTCAATTTGAGTTAAATTTAATATATTTTCAAACAAAATAGCATCAACTAACTAACAGTCAAATGTCCTAAAAATACAAATATAAACAAAAATAACTACTACAAAAACACAGCCATCAACATAGAACAAAACATTACAATCATCACAAAATACCATAATTCAAATAATCTCACTTTCATCATGATCTTTATCCAAAACAATGACATCTTGAGGAATAGATGTTCTAGATCACATCTAGTCACTACAACAGAAAGTATCTTAGACAACACCTATTTAATAACGATTATATATCAAATTCGTTATTAAAATGGCTCAATGACATCATTATAATATTGAGAACTTATTTAATAATGGTTTATAATAAAAAAAAAGTTATTAAAATAAACTCCTATAACACCAAAAAGCAGGATAACCATTTAGTAATGGTTCCTTGAAGGAACCATTGTTAAACACAGCCTTTAACAACGGTTTTGTGTCTAGAACTGTTGTTAAATGTTGCGTTTAGCAACGATTCCTTAAAGGAACCGTTGCTAAATGATTCTGCTGCTTTTTGGGGTCTGACATTTGATTTTTTTGCTCTCACCAATAACATTTGCTCTCAGAATTGTCCATCTCACCGTTCGTTAATCTCAATCCAACGTTTCAAAAATAAAAATTTGAAAACTGAAATTCTACGAATCACCAACCCTTTTCATCTGTTTTCATATATAAAAAGAGAGATGAGAGAGAAGAGAGAAAAGAGAAATCAAAATCAAAATCCAACCATTTCAACTTCAAACGGCCATAATTTTTGATAGAAAACTCCGATTGAGACGTTATATGTGGCCACAGAAAGCTAACGACGAGATCTATTACCATTTTTGGGCCAAAAAACCTCATATTCCAGCTCAAAAACTTATTTATAGTTTTTTTGTTCTTTTCTATTTTTTTTAGAAATTGTATAGGTTTTCATATTATTGTATGAGAAAGATGTATGTATTTTTTGAGTAAATATTTCTTCATTTGATGAATAATTATATTTCTTTTATATTAATTATTGAATGAATAATATATAATAATATTTATTCTTATCTAATCAATATGAGTCCATACTTATTATTTATTGTTAATCAATACGACTCAATATCAAATTTACTCACACCTTTTAAATTTAAAAACAAAAATAAAAAAATACCTTTAGCAAAGGTTATTAGTTAAAAACCCATTGCTAAAGTTATTTTTTCAAAAAAAATAATTTTTGTTTTTAAGGTATGTTTAACAACGATTTTTATTTAAAAACCGTTATTAAATGTCTTTCTGACACTCCATTTATAATGTGTTTTTAACAACGGTATTCAATACTTTTCTTAACACTCCTTTACTAACGGTTCCATAACCGTTATAAACTTGGTCAATAATCGTTGTCAAAGATTTTTTTTCTCTCGTAGTGAGTTCCTGTTCAGTAAAACTATAAACCAAAAAAAAAAATAGAAAGTGTCAAAAGCAATGGGAACCAAAATATATGAATTAAAGATCAATATATTTCCACACACCCAAATCTGCCAAAGCACGGCAGCATATATAAGTGACTAAGTGAGTACGTATCTCCATCTGTTCAATTGTTAATTCAATTTTTAATTGCCATATCATCCATTTAATAATTTTCTGCATAAATTTTAAGATATGTACATTCTTGCAATTGTTTGTTCATTTACATATGATAATTTCTAATCGTTGGAGAAAACAATTAATATAAGGTATATTTCTGAAATGGAGATGCATGCAAATATATTACAATTAATAACATGGCATTTCAAACAAACTTTTTAAATTAACAAGTTTGCTAAATTAATAATTGAACACCATTCCTTAAATTAAAAATTTTTTAAAGTTCAAGATTTTTTTGTTTTGTTCTTTTAAATTTATTTGTTTATTCTTTCTTTTTAATTTTCTGTTCAAATTTTATGTTCAAATTTTGAACTCAAATTATTTTTTTTCAAATTACTTTTCTGTTTTAAATTTTATATTCAAATTGTGATCAAATTTAAAACTCAAATTATTTTTATGTTCTAAATTTTTTGTTCAAATTATTTTCGATTCTAATGTTTTTGTTCAAATTAGTTTTAAAATTTGTGTTTTAGAATGAAAAAATAAAAAATTAAAAGCTGACGGATGTGACAGCTGTCACATCTGTCAGCATTTTTTTTTAATTCGGCACAACCCTTTAATAGCGGTTGTCTTTAATAGTGGTTCTCAAGACTTTTTATAGCACCCCTCAATAACAGCCCTCTTTGGACCGCGATAAAATATGATTTTTGACTGTTATTAATGGCAGATTGTGTAGTAGTGAATGCCGCAATTGAGCACAGAAGAAAATTGTTTAATTATGAAATATACAAATCCGCGTCAAAATAAAAGATAGATTCTCCAACGCCTAATCGGAGTAGGAAGGACTTAAAAAATGAACCGAATTAATTTCCTTTTGTTTGCTTGACGAGTGAGAAAATATTTGCTGTGTATCATATGCCAATTTGAATTTCAGGCATTTTCATTTTAAAAAGGAAAAATAATGCTTTTTTAATATTTTGTGTGCAAATATCTCTGAATTTCAATACACTATATACACATTGGCTGCAGCTAGCAACATTCTATAGCTGGATATCTTGCATATCTATCTATAATCTTTTATTATAATTTATAAATATTAATTAAATTAAATACAGCAAGAGCTTGGTGCTGGCACATGTATTTTTAAAGTTAATATAAAAAATGAAAATTGGCATGTTAATCAGATCTCTTTCAAATCTCTTATTATTATTATTATTATTATTATTATTATTATTTTATGAGTGTTGTACTTAATAATTTTTTTTAATTTTATTATTTTACAAAATATAATTAAATTTAACAAGTTTCTTTTAGATATTTGTGTAGGATCCTATGAATGTTTCATAAAATTCAAGTGCACGTGATCATATTTATGTAAAGATATAATTTAAAATATTGTGTTTCTTCATTTATTTACAATAAAAATGCTCTATGCTGTAGTAAACCATTATAACGGTTACTCAAACATTATAACGTTTAATAAATCTATACAGAAAGTCTTCTAAATTTTCTGAAGGCTGAGAGATCACAAATTTAACATAATGTATCATTATGTAACGCTACATGTGAAGCGTTAATGCTTGAGAAACATTCAACGATTTATTGAATCGTTATAACATTTTTGAAGTACAATAGACCTTTTTAGGGTCTAGTCAAACTAATCAAATCATTGTTAATATTTTATAAAATGTTCAACGGTTCATGTTATTGTTATAACGGTTTATCCTATACATTTTTGAGACATTATAATGTTACAAAAAGTTCTGACAAGGGGTATTATTGGGAACTCAATATTCAAGATCAAGAAACGTTATAACGGTTTTGAGCTGTTATAATGGTTTTCTGCGCAAGAATATCAATTGCTCTCTGTTAAGAGCTCTATGTAAGGTGTTGCTTCAGTATTGTCCAAAATAAAAAAAACTTTCATAATTCTAAATAATCTGAGCACTCAATCCAAAGTCTTTAAAGAACTCTTACATTTTTTCTTTACAAACACAAAAACTAAGATTTTGAATTACCCAAATTTATTAGATTTTTTATCATTTTCTGTGTATTATTCAACTTCTATCTTTGAGCTTTGTCTCAATTCTTCTACAACATTTAGCTGATTTTTTTTTCTTAAGGGCTTCTTGTTGTATTTTATTAGGTTATTTTTAATCTTTTTGTACTTATTTTTGTGAAAAAACTAAAATTTCTAATTATATAATATTTTTGAGTAATAAAGCGACGTCCCGTTAGTGGGACGAGAACCAGAAACGTAAATTTCTATAACCAAACTCTGTTAACTTATCTTATCTTCTCTAAATTCTGTACTTACATCTTGTGCACTTCACATTTCATATTTTCTACAAAGTTATATTTCTTATTGAAATTTGTGGTAAATTATTTTACATCAATTATTTTTTTAATAATTAATATTTAATTGAATTCTCATAGTATATTTTCATTACATTCGAATCTAACATTCGACTTAAATGTTGCATTATCTCACTATTTATTTTAAGTCAATTCTTATGTAAATTTGTATGAAATTTATTATTTACTGAACTGATCTTTTTTTAACTTATTTATATTTTTGATATATATCATAAGTAATTATCTTAAAATATCAATGAGAGGTCTCTTTCAAATCTACTGAAATTATTTTTCGGTTTAAGTAAATTGAAAGTTGCTTAATTCCAATCTTGTAGCTTCAGCCCATTATAGCCCACAATATGTTTTTAATTAAACCACAAATTTTAGTTTCCGATTAAATCCAGGTCATGAACTTTTGCGGCCCGTGGTGCACCAGCTCATCAGGTTGTGCTACTTTTTCTAATACTTTTTTTTTAAGAAGGCAGAAGATTTGTAAGTTTTCATTTTTTTTAAAACTCCGTACAAAATATATGTCCTACTAAAAATAATGATAGCAGCTTAAAAACCAACAACCAAACAGTATATAGCAATGATTTAAAATGTGAATTTCAATATGTGTGCGGATGGTCATCGCATACCGCATATGCGGATTTTCATGTCGAGTCTTATATGCGAATTTTATATCTATAATATAATAAATAGGAGTATAGAATATTAGAAAAGAAGAAGATGATCTAGTTATTTTAATGTTTATATAATAACATATCTGTGTAAGTTCAAATCTCAATAAAATATATATTATTTTTATAAATTTTTAAGATATTTTTTTAATTTTTTTATGATATATACTGTATATTAGACGAGTTTTTTAGGTTTTATATAATATATATCACATACTGGGCCGCACAGACTGCATACTGGGCTGCACAGACCGCATATTGGACCGCACAAACCGTATATTGGACCAAAACCGCATATTAACACCGCATATTATTCTGAGCATGGTCCGACCACAGCATACGCATATGCGGCCGCATTTTAAAACAGTGGCAAAAACTAAACCCCTGATTAGAATAGCAAAACATAATTTCATCCACAAAACAAAGCAACCAATTCATAACTCATCCAAAGATAAACTAAGCGAGCGAACCTCATGCAAATCAAATAAAACCTCATCAGATCGGTACAGCGACTGCGACTCATTAGAATTGGTCGCTTTCTAAGCTCGGTCCTCATAATGACAATTAATTAACGGTTAGATATCCACTTAAACAAACACAGCAAAATGACACTTCAAGATAATAGTAATTAAGACCAATAACTAAATATAAACCTTGTTTTTTTATAAAGGGTATCTAGAATTAGACAAGGTGTCTGTATTAACGATTTTTCTGACCTGGTGTACCAAGCCACCTACTCAGTCATGATATCGTTCCAGCGACTAACTAAAAGATTGCTGCTGTGTGATACAATCACAGTTCACAGATTATTATTTAATTAATTTGAAGACCCTGGCAACCACCTTGCTTCGATTTCATGACAACAAACTAATCCCAGGTCGCGCTCTCATCAATATCTTTCTCTTTCTTTCTCTTTCTCTCTCTCTTTCTCTAGCGTAAATCACCATTGATGGCTGAGACCTCTCCTTCTCCCACTTTACCAACCACCCTTCCACCAGTAGGATTGGTACAAATTTCTATATATTTTCTATTTACCAAATTCTTGAGTATGTATTTTCTCTATTTGTCTAATTTCTTTTATGACCTTTTCTAATTATGTTGTTTCTGTACTTTTCTGTATTGAAGAATAAAGCAAGTTTCCAGGAAATAGGAGAACGAATTGCGGTAAGGCAATTGAAATTTTTTGCAATTTTCAGTATTAGAGAAAAATAATGCAATTTTTAGAAAAGTGCAATTGCTCTTCCTTCAGATTTCCCTTTGTCGTGGGATTGACTTCAAATTTCAAAAAGTTATAGGACTGAATAAATATATTATTATCTTCCAATGATATTTATCTTTTAATTTTAGGAGCTGGATGAATCACAAGCAGAGTTATTATCCCGGATTCAGGGATTGAAAGAGGTACATTTGATTCTGGCATTCCACTGTTACTTAAGGCTTTATATGTGATTTGCATATGAGAAATTTAAATCAACTAATAATTTCTTATAGCTTCAAGCTAAGAAAATTCCACTGAAAGTAAATGTTACGAATGCGTACAAATTGCCTTAAAGTTTTTAATAATAAATCATGTACTGAGTGAAATCTGAACAACATTTCTGAATAGTTAGCAATCCTCTTAAATGGCAACCAGGAAAGTGGCATGAGTTTTGTCAAAAACCGTTGGGCTTTTTGTATTTCATTCTGAACTGAAGATCATGAAGAGGAAATTAGTCAAATTACTTTTATTTCCATTTTATCAGTTGTCCTTTTTTCCTCATTTTTTTTTAAAAAGTTCATTTGCTTCCTCTCACCCAGGCATTTTCTAATCAATTCATCATTTAATCTGAGCCTTATATCAGTGTGCCAAATATTTTAAACAACAGTGTAATATAGCCAAATCGATCATTGGTTTGTGTAGGAGGTACAGAAATGGAGACTGAATCTAGACAAACAAGTACAGAGTTACAAAACTGTAAGCTAAGCTTTTAATTCTACTTATCATTTTCTTATGATTTCTTCCGGATGGAAAATGTAACCTTTCAGTAAGTAAAGTGTAAAACCCTGCTCCAAAGAATAGTGAAAATGTTAACATCCATAAAACAAATCTTCAGGGTAAAAAAAAAACTTTCTTACAATGCTTAATTAACTAATGTTTTCTGTAATTTGGACCGTTGTTTTTTCTATTGTTGCAGGAGCTTGTAGAGCTCAAGAAGGACCTTAACTCAGATGTGGACCAGCTAAAATCTGTAAATGCTTTGTTTCAATTTACGTATTTATTTTCCTTTTCTAAAATTTGGATTTCTAAATAGATCTTTCTTATGTACTTCATTTATGCTTGGGACCTATAGGAAGTCAAAGAAATGAAGACGAGCATTCACACGCGCCAGAACAGCTGGGCATTTAATCTATGGAACTTTGGGGTAAAACTTTTGGTCTAATTTCCATAATATTTGCAAAAACAATTACCAACTTACCTTCAAGAATTAAGGTTTTGTCACTTCCCCTTGAGAATTCTGGTTTACCATGTACATTCAGTACAATAAAATATCAGAGCATCCCTCCCCCTTCCCAGGCATCACATTGTTCCACTCAAGGAAATGGAATACCAGATTTTGTTTTTTACTTTTCTTTTATATTCTTTTTTGTATGATAGATGAATGATGCATCTGAAAATGGTGATCAAGAAATAAAATATGCAGTTATCAAAGAGATGACAGAAAATACAGAACCTTCTTAGGAATTAGAAAAAATTGAACGCATGACCACTTTTTGTGGAATCTGAATCCCCTGTGGCACTCCATCAAGCACAACATGGATCACAGCCATTGCGTCAAGATTACTGGTACATTTTTCGGATTATTTTCACTGCAGTGTAGTGTTGTAGAGGATATGAGATCAATTTGCTGATGATGTACTTTGTTAGGCAATCTGTACATTTTCCAAGCTATTTTTCCCGGTTTACATTTAATTATTTGTATTGAACCATTAACAATGACATTAAATAGATAGTAATGTACTGTATGCAAAAATAATAAGTATTGTTCCTTTCTTTGGATTAAATAAATGAGTGTTGTGCTTCCAAGTTAATTAAAACATAAAAGCTTTTACAAACCTCAAGCAAAAAAGAGGAACAAAATGAGTTGCTGACAAATTCTCTTATTATTAATTGCTATGGTTAAGGAATAAAAGTAATAACCAAAAAATAAAACACAATAAAACTATTCTTGTTCAGTAGTGACCTCTTTACACTGCTCTCTCTCTTCAGAAGGTATTAGTATTGGTACTAACCAAGGTAAAGAAAAGCTGCCCAAATTGGATACTTTGAAAAATAAAATAAAATCATAATATACACCAACATATCAATAGGTAATAATCAAATAATAATTAATTAATTATCAGAAACATCACGTTTCCTGACTTGAAGAATTAGTAGAAGTCCCTTCGATACCAACTGAACCATGAAGGCTTCCTGCAAGAGCAGCATATACTGAATCATCTGGTGTGATCCCAGCTGCAATCATCTCATCATAAAACTGAAATGCCTCGTCAGACCTCCCTTCTTTTGAAAAACCTGATATCAAAGCAGTGTATACCACCTCATTTCCCTTTATACCCCTGCTTTTCATTTCACCAAACACTTTCAGTGCAACACTAACCTTGCCGCTTATACAATGACCATGTACCAGTGAAGCATAGGTATACACATCTGGTATCAACCCATTTTCCTCCATCTCTTTCTTGAACCTTTCTGCCTCTCCCACACTCCCCTTTTTTATATACCCATGCATGATGGCATTATACGTGACCAAACTAGGATGTTCACCTTTTTCACCCATTTCTCGAAATAACCTTGTTGCTTCAACCATGTCCCCCTCCTTGCAATAGATGTTGATTAACGTTGTATGAGTGACATAATTAGGTTTTATCCCTCTTTGAACCATGGTAGTTAGAACTTTCTTGGCTTCGTCAAACTTAGAGAGCTTACAGAAACCGCATGCAAGTGTGTTATAAGTGTATGCATCTGATTCAATGCCGGTTTTCTCCATAATAGATCTTAATACAAGTGCTTTTTCGACCAACCCTTTTCTAACATATCCATCTAGCATTGTATTAAATATAACTTGATCGAAGTCAACTCCTCTGCATTGCATATCGGTCATCAGCATCTCAGCAGCCTCCATTTGACCAAATTTCACAAACCCATTTATTAAAGCGCCATAGGTATGGTGATTTGGTAAAATACCTTTCTCCCCACACTCATCAAATAACATGGAAGCTCTTCTCATCTTCCCTGCCTTACAGTTGGCATTTATAAGTGCGGTGTATAAATATACATCTGCAATTAATCCTTTCTCAATGAAATCTTTAAAAACGTCTTCAGCTTTTTCAATTTTTCCTAAATTGGAATAAAAATCAATTAGAATTGTGTATGTGGCAACATTAGCCTCAACTCCTTCACGGGTCATCAGTTCAAGAATGCCATTCATCATGTCAGCATTCATAGTCTTTCCTTTGGCTTCAAGCAAGCAATTATAACAGAAAACATTCATCTTCATCCCTCTTTGAGACATTTCATCAAACAAATCCTGGGCGCTCTCAACTTTGCCTTTTTTGCACAACAAGTTAAGTACAATTGCCACACAAAAAGGTGTCACATCCACACAATTGGATTCAGCCATCCGACGGAGGAAACCAATGGCCAAATCAAGCTGACCAGCCTTCTTAACCGACAATAAGTACACTTCACATGACCTTCCCTGCACACGACCAAACTGTTCAAGCATTAAATCAAACACCTCGAGTGCTTTCTGGGTGAAGCCTAGCTCGCAGTAAACCCGGAATACCATGTCAAATATGACATCCTGGGGCACCCTTGTAATGTCGCATGAGCTTTGGATAGATGGAGCAATAGAGCGAAATGGGCCGGCTAGCTTTCGGGAAGATAGTATAGAAGTGAGAGAGGACTTGGCAGCTGCGTATCGCTTGCGCCTTATTAAGGAGGTGAAGGCGGCGAGCTGGGACTCGAGAGGAGAAGCATCTGGCGAAGTGTGCGATTGAGTTGCGACAGAAATGGTGAAGATGGTAGGTAGTGATACACGCGGATTCCTGTGGAGTTTACAGAGGTGCTTCAATGAATGCATTGTGCAGTGTGGAGCGCGGGTTGGTGCCTTACGAGCGAGAGAGATGACCGGAGGAAGCAGACCAGGAGGCAGTGTTAGTGTGTCGGAGACTCGGAGTCGGAGTCGTCGGGCAGGACGGGTAGAGTATACAACAGGAATACGAGATTGACACGGGTTCGGAACCGGAAAGAAATTGGGTCCAATAGCCCAACTCTACGCTTGAGAACTGAATAGAGTTCATTTGGGCCGAATCAAACAACGCTATTAGGCTTTTACAAACCCGGACGAGCTTCCGACAAAATATAGGGAACAATTATTCTCTTTGGGCCCATTAATCTCCGCTGTTCCTTCTTATTACATTTCTAAACAGGCCTCTTATATAGAAAAGAAATAGAGATCCCATTAATTTCTTCATATATTATTTTTATATAATTTTTGAAACTTAAACTTACCCCATTCCTCAGGGAGATCAATCCATTATTCCATTACCATAAGTATTATACGTAGTGCTAGACGCGATTTACCGTGAATAATTGTAATCAGATCAATTACGAAAAATATAATACAATATAATATATAGTTTCTAACTGTTGTCATCCTTTTATTTGATGTTAACGGTACTGTCACCTATCATTGACAAACGTGTGCAAAATAGGCACAAAGATGAGAGGTGGATATTGGTGAATTGATGATTAAGACAGGGTTATACCATGGCCGTTAAATGAGGAGAAAATAAACCTACGTGACTAGACAGTAGACAAGCTTTGCAACTTACGACCCATGGACAATTGTCAACCGTACCCACTTCTTTTCACAAATTTCAACATAAAACAAGGGGCTGTGGGTTGCTTTCTAGTTTCTACGGCTACTAGCCTACTATCTGTCTATCTTATTGGAATTTTCGCAGTGAGCTTGAATAGTGGTGCAAACGTTTGTAGGCTTGCTCGTACTTTGATAATTCTCATCCAATTTTCTGGATTAAAATAAAGAGTTCATATCATTATTTTTTTATAAAGCCCTATTTATATTTTTTAGAGGTAGGGTTTAACATCTAAGTTATTTTAAGACGTCAGGATCTCCTATGTAGCGTGTGCTGAGATTTAATTCATAATCTTAACAGTGGTGACGATGTCATTGATTGTCCATACTGAATATCATATTAAATCATCATTATTATTCTAAAATTCAAGGCATGTTGTTTTGAAGTGTGAACTCGTAATGAGAAATTTAGCCAAAATCAAAGTGCCAAGCTAAAAGAAAGCCTGAAATAAAGATTTATTTGGTACTATGTCCATGTGTTTTTAGCATAAAACATAACTTATGTTAAGTTATAATTCCATAAAATATTTTTATTTGTTAAGCAAATGAAAGAATAAGAAGAATATAACGATGATGATAAACATCAATTTTATTTTCTATTTTTGTTATTATTGTTACAATTATCATTATTAGTAATGTATATTAATATTATTATTTTGGATCCGAAGCATCGTCCCCACTGTACTTCACGATGCACCATAACATAATTTGAGTGACCCTATTATGCTTCACGGAACACAATGGCTAGTGTGTTTTAGCTCCAAATATTTAATTTCAAATTAGATGTGAACGATCTGAACCATTTGATCAATCTTTATATCAAAATACATTAACAAACCAAAATTTACTTTTTTTTAGAATATATTTATTTTTTTGCATGGGAAGAAAATTATTGTTTTGAAAGAATCAGAATTCTCAGATCAAGTTATTTTCTCCCGATTCAAAAAATAGCAAATAAATTTTTAAAAATATAAAATTGGTTTGCTTATATATTTTCATACGTATATTAAATTTGAATGATTCAGACCATTTATATTTAGTTTGAAATTAAAATTTTAGATCTGAAGTACACTAACTATTGTGTTTCACGAATCACAATAACCTCACTCCTCTAATAATTATATGATTAATACTAATAATTATTATTGTTATTGTATTAGTAGTAGATAATAATAATAATAATAATAATAATAATAATAATAATAATAATAATAATAATAATAATAATAATAATAATAATAATAATAATAATAATAATAATAATAATAATAATAACAAAAATAATTTTATCATCGACACTACAAAATTGTGGATCACACGAAGGAATAACTTAAGCATGGGAAACATTGTAATTTAAGGAACCATGCATTATGTTAACTTATTCGTCTTTATTTTTTCTTTAATTATTCATATTTAGTTTTATAACATAAAAATGTATTCCTCATTTATACTCTAACTAAATATGATCTATATCCAATACAGTTTATCGAAAAGAAAAGAAAAAAGTTATACGCGACACAGTCTCTTGAAAAGAGGCCGATTTGCCTGATTGGAGATAAGAGCGGACGTGCGCGGAGGAAAATTTAATTAGGGTTTAGAAAGAATCTTTTTTATAGACAAATTTATCCCAAAAAAAAACAAAGTCATATCACATTGTTCCTGACGGAATGAAAAGAGGCCACTTATATATAGCAGTGATGAAACAAATGTTGGGGCCATACACTAACACCGGTACTGATACAAATAGATACAGCAGGTGTTAATTATCAGAACAACTCCAACAACCACAAACAGAATAATTATAGTCCTAAAGAGAACAATTTCGTACACAAATTGAATCCTAAGAAATTAGAAACAGAACCAACTAATACATACAATCAACCAGCTAACAATGGAGTAAAACATATTACCATGATTTAGATCGAGTCCAGTAACCACACAAGAGATAAAGTGGTTCGGCCAAACCTACTCCACCGGGAGACAAACAATCAATAAACTTATTATAAATCAAGAAAATTATAAAAGATTATAAGAGCGTTTCAATTACTAGAATAAACAATCATTTTATCTCTACCTTTCTCACTCTCTTTTTTATTCAAGGCATACAAGAAGGGACCAGTCACAAGCCACGATTTTACTGTAGCAACCATAATTTTTCAGCAGCACTCTCTCACCAAGAGGGAAGAGTTAAAAGAGAATATAAAACGTCTAAGAGTAAAAAGATGGACAAGGCCGAATTTGAATTTAAAAAACCCAACAACAAATTATCACAGTTATGACTTTTTAATGGTACCAAGTGTACAACACCATGTCACCATCACATTCTATACATGCATTTATGTTTTTCCACCTTATATGCATGTTCGTTCGTTTCTGTTAATCAAATCAAATTCAAAATAGTTAGACTAAGGATTCTTCTCTTAATATGAAATGAAAGCTGAAGGTATTCCAATTTTTTAATTTGTAGAAAAACTTTAATTTTTTATCAAATTTTCACACCTTTCATACAATTTTTTAAGGAAGTAGAAAGGACAGATAAAAACTAGGTCCCTTGACTAAATTCCTCACTGGACCGAATTTTTATCTCGCTCCCTTTACATTTTGTCTTATTTCACATGCAAAAAAAAGTGTAAAAAAGAATATATTAAAGGATCCATTTGTTTATCTCGATAACTTTTAGTGCATCGAAAAGATAAATAGATGGTGCGAAAACCCAATAAAAAAATAAAAGCTTTCTAAACATAAAAAAGTTCATGTCCTTCAGATTAAGAGCATATATATTATTTATGTAATATCTGATTCTTAATTTTGCGGAGAAGATTGTACGTACTTGGTCGCATAAAAGCAGGTGCATCCTTACAATTGCAAAAAATATATATATATTGTTATCATATTACAAAGTAATTTTATTTTTATAAATATATTCATCCCTTTTTTCAGTATCATTTTAATATTATTATTTCAACCAGCTTGTTAGTTGTCAATTGGTTATCCTAATATTATCCAACCATTTTCTCTATTTAGAAAAAGAATTTTTTTTCACAGGATTTAGAAAGATTTATCGAGTTTTTCGATGGAGTAGCAAGGCCCGAAAAAATTCAGTCCGCCTCATTTTTTATTTTTTTTTTTATTTTTCTCTCATTTATTTTTCTCTGGTGTTAGCCACAACAATTGAGCCAAAACAATGAAGTGCGTCGGAAAGTTGTATTCGACTGATGTGACTTTTTCTGTATCTTCCCTTTTTTTGGTCTTTCTTTATCGAAGTACTGAGAAAATCATTCTCTATTCTCTGGTCAAGGAAAATTTTCTGTTTTTGATCCCCATTTCCCCTTTATATATATATACCTTTCTCTTCTTTAGAGAAGAAGGCGCTCCAATAAAAACTTCTAGTTCGAGTTTACAAACTATTGGCTGTGTTTGGTATGTCAAAAAATAGCACTAGCCTTAGAATAGTAACTATTCTAATTTGAAGTTGATCCAAACAAGATTTGAGAATTTAAAATAGCTAAAAAATAGATCTAATTTACTAACCCATCAAAATGATGGTTTAGTAGAATTGTACTATAACTATTATTTTGGATATTAATAAACAAAGGTTTCATTCATTTATTATTATATTATTATTAGTTATTAATAAAATGATAATAAATATTATCTAATAATAAATAAATAATAATTAATTAAAAATTATAATATATAATAATATTTTTTAATATTAAATAAAATAATTAATAAATTAGTAACCATTAGTATTGAATAAAATAATGATTAAGTAAAAATCATAATATGATATAATAATTCTTAATATTAAATAAATAATAATTGATAATATTAAAAAAATAATATCAATTAGTACTAACTAAAATAATGAATAATTAAAAATCATAACACGAAATAATATTTTTTAATATTAAAATAAAATAATAATAATTAATTAACAAATAATAATTAGTAAATTAATAACCATTAGTATTAAATAAAATAATAATTAATTAAAAACCATAATACAGAATAATAATTCTTAATATTAAATAAAATAATATTCAACAATAATTAATAAAATAATAATAAATTAATTAATGACCATTAGTATTAAAGAAAATAATTACTAATTGAAAATCTTAATAGGAGTAATAATTTTTAGTAATAAATAAAATAATATCAATAATATTAAATAAAATAATAATTTATTATTTTATTCATTCACTCTATCATTATTCTCAAATTATCATCCAAACAATATTTTATTAATCTAAAATAATAAAAGTTAGCATCTTCTTATATTTTTTGACATATCACTAATCTCGCGCTATCCCAACTACTAACTCAGAAAACACCATTTTTACACTAATCATTCCACCATTGAAACACACCCTATAAGAATTAAGAAATCGCACGTCAAGTAATTAAGACAACTACTTTTAGGACCATTTTGGGAAAAAGAAATTTGCACTCCATCTAACATTATGTTTCAGATTTCTTTCTTGACAAGAGTTGCATACATTACATATCAAGGTAATCTAAATATTATAGGAATCATGTCTAGTAAACTGTTTTGGATCAAAAAAAAAAATGTCTAGTATGCTATTCCATCTAAAATATTTCAAGAATTTTTTTTATATATTTGCGATAAAATACATATTTGTTAATTCCGCCGACGCACATTCCTCCGTATGCTAATACGTATATAATTGTTTATAAATTCGATTATTATTTGTCAATTTAATTTAGAACATAATTGTTGATGGTTCTCAGTCGATTTTGACTAAGTCAACAAAGTAAAAAATGCGTTTTAACGGCAACAATTTGTCGTAATCATTAAAATACACACTTCACTACAACGCAAACATTTTGCTTTTTTGTCATTACATTACTTTTTCAGCTTTAATTTTTCTTTGAAGAAAAATTTAATACATTAGAGAATGGAAGAATTAGGTACTATGTATAATATCCATTTAATCATAAAATGCATACTGGAATTTGATTATGAGAAAAATTAAGTTATCAGTAAACACTGGCCCACAAATCCTTTTTTTCCCACCAAATGGATCAAGAGCCGTTTTTGTCGCAAATATAGTTAAATAGTTTTTTATAGAAAAGATGAGAGTCAAGTCTTCAAATTTTATAATTTTTTTTAAAGAATCTCCTATTCGGATATTTTTTCTATCCGGATTTTGAACATGTGACATCTCATACGGAAACATTATTTTTTTATCACTAAATTAAATATTTAATCTATATATATTTTAATTTTGAATATGTTTCTAATAAGCACCTTTTTTTCTTCTTATAATATTAATATTTCGTACTAAGTAATTTGATTATTTTTGTTTGTCTTTGGATGACTCGTTGTACACGAGAAGAGTTCATAATCCACAAAACATTAAAAAATTAAGTTTTTAAGAATATTAATGTTCTATCATCTATATTCTCCAGGCTAATTTTGTTTCTCTTTCCTCATTCATCCTGATCAGATGGAACTCCTCATTTAAAAGAGATCGATAAGTGTGATGTATTTAATATGCAATTTAACTCTTAAAGCAATATTATCTTTTATGTTTTTATTATATAAATTAGGATTGTAACTCAGGCTTTCCGATAATACAGTTTTTAAATAAATAATTAAAATATAATATTTAAAATATATTTAATAAAATTTCACATTAAAAAATTAAATATAATTATTTAAATACTAAATATATATATAATAATAATAATAATAATTAATTATTATAAATAATATAATTAAACATATAATAATTTATAAAGACTCATAAAAAATTGGATCATTTTAAGAGTTAAATTTCACCTTAAGTATATTACTTTGAATGACTAGAGATAAAAACTATATATGAATTATTGAATTTAAGTTGATGAAAAGATCGAAACAAATCAATAGTGGAGAAGTCTTGATGATATGATATGTGTGAGAGTTTAAAAATTTTAACTCTTTTTATGGAGTATAATTATCACGTCATTAATTGTATTTTTTTTATTTTGGATTGTTTACCGTTTATTTTATTTCTCTATTGCTTATTGAAAATCTAAAAAGTATTTTTATGTTCAAAATTCAGTTCATACAAAATGTTTTTAAAGAGATTTTTCTCATTTTAATTATCTAATTGTTTATTCAATAGCTATTCTTCTTACAGCGAAGTTTCATGAGCAATCTAGTAAATAATAGAGGAGGGTTCATTTGACAATTAACTTTCAAATAAATTGGAAAAACTAAAATACAAAACATTTAAAAGATATTTTCTCGGTCCAAAAAATTTGTTCGGAAAAAATAAATGTTTGAGAACTAATTTTGCTAAAATCTGAGAGCCGGCTTATTTTTACTTTTAAAATCAATTCAATGCAAATAAAAATTTAAGAAACAACATAGTTGAACTTTTTTTTTAAGTTCAAGAGGAAATATTATAATATAATATGTTCAACGGGTATCCGCTAAAATGCAAACAGTACCCAAATTATTATTTCTAACTTGTACTTACATCTTAACGAAAATAATTAAACTAAATGCAAGCAGCACCTAGTTTAGGAAAGCGCATAGGGTACGAAAATATTATCGCGATTCAAAGGATAATGACGAAATCCTACTGCATGCAATAATAAGGTTCACTATTATAGAGATAATTGATAACACGCATCTAACATAGTACATTGTGGGTCTGGCGATCTTTTATTTTTGTAGCAATGATGATAATGCATGTGATCATGCTCCCCCAAAGTATTTGTCAGAGTACAACCATGTCCAGCATGATTAAATAGTCATTTAAACACTTTTTTCAGATTTTAATAAAGAGTTCGAATCCTACACTGTTCTTCCGATTCACTTTGGACCCGGTAATAGTGGGCATTCTTATGTTTTATGTGTAAACGAACCCCGAAATAAAAATAAATTAATTAAAAAATGCACCAGAGAGAATAATAGTGCATTAGTGCCCAACTGCCCATGCATTTTGGCAGTTTTTAGTAATAATAAGTTTTATTAAATTAATATTATTAAAAATAAGAGTGAGAAACGTAAAATTTTAAATATATGAATGGCAGCGCGCCACTACCAGATGGAGAGGCGTTGCGCGTTTTGTATATATAAGAAGCAAACGCGCCAGTGCCAGTAGCGCGTTTCGTAAAAATAGTGAAACGCGCCACTGGCAGTGGTGCACTGCCATTCGTATATTTGAAATTTTAAGTTTCTCACTCTTATTTTTAATAATATTAATTTAATAAAACTTATTATTACTAAAAACTGGCATTTTGGTCACTAATAAATGTTTTGCCAGTTTATCAGCGATTACTGTGATGATTAATTATCAATAAAAAAAACAAAAAATTGCAATTAATCCACTTCTATAACTTATCGAGTCGGTGATCCATAACCCATTAATCCTGTGAAATATAAAATAAAAATTGTGTTTGACCGAATAAACCTATTAACACTTTTGATAATTTGGATTGGTTTATTCACTTGTTAATTTCAAAAACTTGGATTGGTTGTAAATTTGAGGAACGAAACTTTTTTTTTGGGTTGTTTAAATTAAATTCGGTTTTGTCTGACCGACCATTTACACACCCCTTGATATTAGGAGAAATTTCATAGTTCGATTATGACCCAGCATGTCTATGTTGTTTAAGGACTATATAAGATACGAAAAAAGCATATTTTCCTAACATTTTTATTTCTTTTCTGAAAAGTTAAATAATATATTTCGTTTTATTCCAGGCAAATTCCAAAAGGTCGAAAATTGACACCAAAATTGTGTGTTGTAGTTAACATCAAATTACGATCGAGCTCAATCTTGCACTTGAAATTAATTTGTCATTCTTTTTTTTTTTTGCTGGCTTCAGGGGAAAACAGAGATTCTTTTGTGCATTCTCTGGATCACTTATCTTTAAAAAAATGAAATAGATTTAGAATTTTTGCAATTTTGTACTATTTCTTGTTGATGTTTCTTGTTCTTTAGGAGGGATTCTTCTTCCACAATCAAATATTTTGACAGCATTGAGTACGGATTTTTAAATGAAATTCAAGAAAAACCATAAAATTAAAAAAAATTAACACATACTCTTGATATTATAAATGATTGTATTTTGCATTTCATACAATTTAAATGTTATTTGATAGTTCATCGAAGCAGGTTATATTTTAATCGTTACAAATGTCACATAATTTTGATGATTTTTTATGAAGTACTAATTAGAAGCCGAAGTTCTCCGGTAGTTGTCAGACTGGATGATCTCCATTATCACACCTCCTCAAGCGAAATGGGGATATGCAGAAAAAAATTGTTAAAGTGAATTTCTTTTTGGTGTGAGTAGAAAACAAAAGATATTGATTTCAGTTCTATTATTAGCTAAAGAAAAGAGGGAAGGAGAGTTTGATCTAATGAAAAAAGGAAGAAAATTAATATTTGGATGCTTTATGGATTGGATAAGGTTACCACTTATTTCTTTTTTCCTAAAATACGTGATGAGAGAATGAGCAAAATTCATTTTTTCCCATCCGTATATTTTTGTCTTAGTTATAATATAATAGTAGTAATGTAATATTTGTTACTTTTACGATTAGTGAGTAACATAGACATGTTACGAGCAGAAGAACGCTTGCAAATGATCTTGAAACTAAATTAATCTATAAGTGCAATGATGTTTTTATAAATTCCTAAAATTCTTAAAATTCTTCTAAATAAATCTGTTATTAAAATTATCGAAATATTTGACTATGATGGCCTTCCTTCTTGCTTACTTTTACATCGACGGCCAATTTTACCACCTATTAGCCTCATTTCCTTTCAAACCTTCTCTATTCGTTTTCCTTTTTCAATCGAACCATGATCCACAAGAGAAAACAAAAACAAAACAAATGAAAAATGAAATAGCTTCTGGTTTGTTCTTTGATTGCAGATTATATCTCAAGTAACCAGATCGTCACACAGCAACATATAACACTGAAAGATTCCCACAACAGATGTTTCATCAGCAACAAAATCAAACACGCCGAATCAATAACAGAATGGCTCCACCACACCACAGGATGGAACTTGGAAGTGTCGTTATTTATATTTTCTGCTAAAACAAAATGGAAAAAAAAAAGAAAAAAGAAACACAGAAAAACTACATATACATTATACGCGTCTTGAATGGATCCATTGGATTGTTGATGTCCCGAGGAATCTTCCACTTGACAATGAGTTATTTTTTATTATCTTGACAATGAATTTTAAAACAAAAATAAAAAATTTATAGATTTGTTCTTTACTTGTAGATTAATAGTGCTTCAAACTTTATGTAATTTCATTACTATTTGATAGTTCATCAACGACAATTAATCTGAAATTTTATAGAATACATAAAATTTTGATGATCTTTGATGTACTATCAAACAATAATAAAATTACATGAAATTTGAAACACTATCAATCCATAAATAAAATACCACATCGATAAAAAAAATTGGTTTTTAAAATTATTCATATTTATTTAAAAATTTATTGCCAAAATTAATAAAATAACTCATTCTCAAGGGATCCGTCCCCTTTTGAAAATTTGCAAAAATAAAAATAAGCCTTGTATAAGTCAGTGGTGGAGCTTGATCAAATTTTGGAAGGGCTAAAATAATTTTATATATGTTGTAAATTTTGAGAGGTATTATAATTATCATGAAATATCTTAAATTCTTAATAGATATACTAGTTTATAAAATTTTGTGTGGCATTATAATTGTCATAAAATATTTTATTTCTTATTATATATATATAGTAAAGATACCGTGAATTTAAGCTCACAGAGACCTTCTGTGAGTTTAACTTAAAAAACATATCAAATCATCTCTAAATTTTAATTATGGGATGCAAAAATTTGGAGTGTTTTGAGTTTTTTAAGTCATGATTTTTAATTTTTAAAAAATAGCTCTAAAAATAATAATAATATATTCAATACTTGAATATCATTTTAAAAAAATAAAAATGGTGACTTAAAAAGCTCAAAACCCTCCAAATTTTTGCATCTCATAAGATTTTTATATAAAAAATTTAATGAGGATGATAAATTAAAATTTAAAGATAATTTGATGTAATTTTTGAGTTAAACTCATAAAAGACCTCCGTGAGCTTAAGTTCACGGTATCTTTACTGTATATATATATATATATATATATACTAGTTTTTAAAATTTTTGAGGAGGCTACGGCCTCCCCTGCTGGTACTACACATCAACACAATTAAGTATTCTCTAACAATTAAGTGGAGTCCTGTGGAAAAGAAATATTGAATCCAGAAATTGAAGGGTAAACTAGAACTTTGTGCAAATGTTTTTCCATAGTGCAAAATTATGATTGAATTCTCGATGAGTTTAATTGTGAGATTCCTATTCATAAATCCTTCCCGTGTAGTTTCATGATCACAAACATGCAACTACAAATTGCATGTGCTAAGTGAGTTTGAGAACTTCAGACAGATATTTATATAATTTCTCAAAAAGAAAAAAAATCTTGCATCTGAAATTCTACACACTTTATAATTGCACAAGATATGAAACTATTAATTATGGGGAGAGATCATTTAACAATGGACTTTTTTTTAATAGTCATGATAACAACAGATTTTTTTGTATATAATAATTATAATAATTATATTATTAATAATAAGAGTGATAAAAGTAAAATTTGAAATATACGAATGACAGCGCGCATCTGCCAGTGGCGTCTTTGTATAAAATAGTATAAACACGCCACTGACGCTGGCACGTTTGCTCTTGCTCATCCTGATCATCATTGGATCGACATTACTACTGCCGATCAACCGCCAAAGACGCCACTGGAAGTTGCGTGTTTACAAAGATGTCACTGACAGTGGCGTGTTTACTTAAAGACGTCACTGGCAGTAGTGCGTTTGCTCCGCGCAACTGCCAGTGGTGCACTGTCATTTGTAGATTTTAATTTTTACTTTTATCACTCTTATTATTAATAATATAATTATTATAATTATTATATACAAAAAAACTATGATAACAACACTCCAACTAAATTTTAAATTTTTCTTAAAAAATATATAAATATATTCTTCAAATTATAAATTGATATTTTTTAAAATTTTATGTAGTTTAGTTATTGTTTGATGGTAATTTATAATTTTTTAATTTATTTAGAGTGGCATTGTCAAGATTGTCAAAATAACCCTTCATGAAGGGATGTTCAAATAAATATTTATTTTTGATATTGAATAGTGAATACAAATAATATGTGAAGATAAGGGTAAAATTAGGGGTGTCAATTATTGATCGGATCTAATTTGAACCTGACCCAACCCGACTTGATTAGAAAATAAATGAGTCGGGTATGAATCTAACTTTTGACCCGAATCGGATCGGATTAGGTTTAGGTCAACCCGACCCGACCCGATTAATTGTGTTTTTGAAGTAATTTTATGATTTAGTACTAACTAAATCTTAAATTTGCATTAATTATATAATAATTAAGATTAATTATAAATTAATTAATATTTACTTACTTTAAATAATATAAAATATTTAATTATTTTACACGGGTCGAGTCGGGTCGGGTCTTTTGACCCGAATGTAGTTGAGTCGGGTTCGGATCAGATCCAAAAAAATAATAAAATAATGATGACCCGATCCAAACCATTGACACTCTTACTTACAATAGTTACTCCTCAATTCAAAATTTCTTAAAGAAAACTATTTGAAAAACACCATAGTTAACTCATGTATTAGTCATAAATCATAAATATAAGAGAATAAAATTACGAATCTACAACTGAACCTTCAGCCATGTGGTTGGATATATGTTTGGTGCAAAGTGGGGACCAGAACAAGCGCCAGAAGGCAATTAGATGCCAGTATGCCACGAGTAGTGAATTAAAAACGGAACACATCGGGACGGGCACGGGACAAATTAGATCGGGTCGATGGGTTTGGTCGGGACGGGTCTATGGGTTAGACAAGACGGGTTAGTACGGTTCGGATTTTGGGGGTGTGACCGTGATCCGTGCTAGACCCATCGGGTCGGTCGGATCGGCGGGTCGGGTCAGGTCAGTTTCATTTTTTTTACTTTTTTTCAAAATTCAAGAGTAACTCAAAAAAATCTCAAAAATTCTGAAAATGAAAAATAATATTAAAAATATATAAATGGTTTTTTTCAATTTTTTCAATTTTCGATTTTTTAAATTTAAACGGTTTTTTTTTTATTTTTCCCGGATTTAACGGATTTGGGTCGGGTTTTCTCGGGTAAAAGGAATGGGTTAAACGGAGTAGGTTTCTCAGGTTTCACGAGTCGGGTCGGGTCAGATTTGGACGGGTTAGGACTGGGCGGGTCGGGTCTTACACGGGTTTTGAAATTTTTTTGTCCGCACCCGTTCTAGACCCATGAGTTATAACGGACACAGATTTGGACAAGTTTGAGTACTGGACGGATCGGATCGAATTGCAGGGACAGATTCAACGGGTCGGGTTTTACGTGGGCGGGTTCTTTTTAAATCACTAGCCACAACCCACGAGTCTGTCCTTTCAATAATTCAATTGGCACTACATGCAAGCTGACACAATTAATTAATTCTTTGCCCCAGACTCCCCACAATCTACGATACAATACAATGAACATTTTGTGTAGTTTGGAGCATTTGACGTTAATATATTTCTTTTAAAATTCCGTAAGATCGTTGACAAATAATTGGAATTTACTTTTATTCTTCAGCCTATAAACAAAAGTAAAAATGTACAATGCCTTCAACTTTTATTCTTGGACCTGAGAATAGAAGTTTACTTTTTATCTTTCTTCCCAATATTTTTTCACCTAAAGCAAACACGTAATTGTTGGAATTAATTATTATTAATTACAGCATATATGGGCTTATATGTAATAAATATATATTATATAATGGACTGTCAAATTATACCCATAATAAAGTGATCAAATTCTGTATCGGGTTTATTATATGTCATGAGAAGTGGGCCCTTTAATGTGTAGAATGCGTATTAATGACTTTATGATTTAGTGATGGTCTGAATTATATAAAGTCTGATAATAATACAATTATGCTATTGGTCCCTGGAGAACACAACTATAGACAGCTTTCTGATTAAGCAGTGAACCCGTTGAGAGAGAGAATCTGGATCCAATATAGACCCGTTAAGACATAACTGCACTCAGTTATATGGGCGTCCATATATATGGAGGGATACTGTTGGTTTTAAAAACGATTCTGATTTTCACCACTCTCTGCCACCCTTTCGTTTCCAACAGATCCATCTCTCTCTCTCTTAACAAAAGTTCCAGAAGAGAAGAAACTGTCTGACGCCGGTCCTCTCAATCACTCCATCGGATTAGAGGAAGATCGCTGGAAGGCTAAAGGAGTCTGGTGATCAACGGGGTTGTGTCTCTCTGGAAGACTGAAAGCATGGATCAAGGTAACTTAATTTATGTTTAGGGTTCACTAGAGGATCATGGCCATAACAGTAAAATCTTATCAATTGGTATCAGAGCCTACTCTAGTTGAACTGTTAAGATCTAATGACTGATTCAAAAATTTCTCAGAAATTCGTATTTCTATAATAGAATATGTTCTTTTAATCAAATAGTTTATAAATAGTTCGGAAATTTATAGATCTGTTTGTTAAATATGAAAATTTAATAAATTTTTATCAAGATTGACAATCAGTTTCGAAAATTAAGTTTATCAGTTTATTAGAATCCAGAAATATTTCAGAAATTGATTGGTCAACACAGTAATTTTCGAATTGTATATGATTAATTGTTGTATTACATGATTCTGTTAAGAAAATACGAATTTCTGATCTGTATTCCGCTGCGGTTATTTTTGAATCATGTCAAGATCAAAAATTGTTGGTTATCTGAACGGGCGGTTATGTAAATTGGCGGTTTTTAAAGGGGGCGCTGCCCCCTTGAACCCCCGCCCGCTTACCGGCAGTTAGGAAGCCCGTTCAGTATTTTCATGTCTAACTCTTTTTTGCAGAAGGATTATGAGATAGTATGACCCTGTTGCCTTGTGTGAAACTTGTAATGCATGAATGATTGATGTGTGTAAGCGGCCTAAGGTGCCAATTAATTATTTTTTTATTTTGGTGGCTTGCATGTCACATAATTATCATTTATTATTAGGATAGTAATTTGGTAAGAATGAGAGATTTACATTAAGCATAGGATGATGCCTTGTGAAGAGGATTCTTACGAAGGAGATCATCATGCCTTGGGTCATACTATCTCGCTTATGAATTGATTATGTTGGTTGTTGTTTATTCGGTATTGATTGCATGAACCCATGAATTGATATTTAGGTTAAGCCAACATATTTGAGAAATTTATTTGGATAATGTTAAATCATTATGAAGGCTTCAGATAAAATACATTTTTGAAATAATTAACAAAATTATTATCTTACCAAAGTAAGCTCTTATATTGGCGTTAATTATTTTTCAAGACTTGTATACGGACGATATACATATAATATTTGATTTTTGGACTATCCCAAAGGAAAGACAACAATCACTTATTATATGTAAACAGATTGTAGTAATATATAGGTAATGGTCAATAAGTTTTAGGTGTGATTAGTTGATTGACCCAAATGAAAGTTGACTAATTGACATCAAATGGACCGTTATATATCATTATTACGCCTAATTATCTTAGAATAATAATTGATTCCAAAGAACAATTATTATTTGAGGATACTTAGTTGATGGAATATGCCTTATTTTGATTTAATATTATAATTCAGACATTTGATTCGTTATATTGCATGTATTTTTCAGCAAAGATTACTGATCTTACTGCCGGCATCAATAGCATTCCGATGCTTACGGGTTCTAATTACAAGGAATGGAAAGATACCTTAGAGATTATTCTTGGGTGTCTTGATCTAGATATAGCGTTACAGCAGGCTAAACCACCTGTACCTGCTGCAGACAGTCCTGACAATGTTCAGAATGCGCATGCACGGTGGATGAGGTCAAATCGCTTGTGTCTTAAGGTCATGCAAAGGACCATTCCTGAAAGTTTTAGGGGACATGTTTCTGATTCCACTCTGGCCTTGGACTATCTTAAGGAACTTGAGCAGAGGTTTGTTAGGAATGAGAAGGCTGAAATAGGCATTCTGTTAAACAAACTCTGCACAATGAAGTACAATGGCAGAAGTAATGTCAGGGAGCACATTCTTGAAATGATGAATACCGCTTCAAAATTGAAGGCTCATAAACTGGACATATCGGAAGATATGTTGGTCTATTTGTCTCTCAACTCTCTTCCCACTTCTTTTGGGCAGTTCAAGGTGAGCTACAACTGTCAGAAGGAATCATGGACAGTCAATGAGCTCATCTCGCACTGTGTTCAGGAGGAAGAGCGTTTGAAGACGGACAAGAGCGAGAGTGCAAACATTGCTTCCACATCTAAAGGAAAAGGGAAACAGAAACGTAAAATCAATTCAGATGCTGCGACTACAAGTTCGCAGAAGAAACCCACTAAGGACAAGAAACCGGTTATCAAGACAGAGCCGGATAAGGAAAAGAAAGGGTGTTTCTTTTGTGGATCTGAAGGGCACATGAAGAAAAATTGTACCAATTATCACGCATGGCGTGCAAAGAAAGGTAATTTTTCTCTTGTTTGTGAAGAAGTTAATTCAGTTTCAGTTTCAATAGACACATGGTGGATAGATTCGGGTGCAACAACTCACATATCTGTGTCTATGCAGGGTTGCCGAAATTACCGTAGGCCAAGAGATGGTGAAAGATACATCTATGTAGGCGATGGCAATAAGGCAGAAGTTGAAGCCATAGGGCATTTTAGATTACTTATGAAAACTGGTTTATATTTGAATTTGTGTGATACTTTTGTTGTGCCGTCTTTTAGACGGAACTTAATTTCTATTTCTGCATTGGACAAATTAGGTTTTTTTTGTTCATTTGGAGATGGAAAATTTAGTTTGTATCGACACTCCAATATGATTGCTTCTGGTTTTCTGTCCGTTATGGATAATCTTTATGCTTTAGATACTATTGCTTCCTATAATGAGACCTTGAATAATGAAACTCGAAATGTTAGACAAAAATTAACACATCAGGATTCAGCTGCACTTTGGCACAAGCGTTTAGGTCATATTTCTCAACAGAGAATTACACGTCTTGTTCAAAGTGAAATCCTGCGGCCCTTGAACATGTCGGACCTTGGTCCGTGTATTGAATGTGCTAAGGGCAAACAAACAAGCATGCGTAAGTATACAGCCAATCGTATGACAGATGTTCTTGAGCTGATACATACGGATATATGCGGACCATTCCCTACAGCAACTAGGAATGGTCATGTATATTTTATCAGTTTCATTGACGATTATTCTAGATATGGCTATATATATTTAATTAAAGAAAAGGCTCAATCTTTGGACACATTTAAATCCTTCAAGTCTGAAGTCGAGTTACAACTCAACAAAAGGATTAAAGGCGTCAGATCAGATCGTGGTGGTGAATATTACGGTCGCTCTGACGGCTCGGGAGAGCAATGTCCAGGGCCTTTTGCTAAATTCTTGGAGGATAATGGGATTGTGCCACAGTATACAATGCCGGGTTCACCGGCAATGAACGATGTAGCTGAAAGACGCAATCGAACATTAATGGAGATGGTGCGAAGCATGATTTCTCATACATCGCTTCCATTGAACCTCTGGGGAGAAGCACTTAAGACAGCAGCATACATTTTGAATCGGGTACCGACTAAGGCAGCAAACAAAACTCCATATGAGTTGTGGACTGGACGAAAACCTAGTCTCCAACATTTTAGAATTTGGGGTTGTCCAGCTGAAGCTCGGCCTTATAGGCCACAAGAGAAGAAGTTGGATGAAAGGACTGTTAGCTGCTATTTTATCGGATATGCAGAAAGGTCCCGTGGGTACAAATTTTATGATCCCACTAATAGAACAATTTTTGAGACAAATACAGTTAAGTTCTTTGAGGATGTTATGGTTCAGAGGGGAAATACAAATCAAATTGTCTTTGAAGAATCACAGGATTCTCCTATACAAGAGGCGCCCACATCGGTACCAATTGTAATAAGGATATCTGAAGACTCATTGGTTCCTGAACCCACATCTGTGGTGAATGAACCTATAGTCAATGAACCTCCAGAAATAGAAGAGAATCCGGAACAAGACAATGTTGATGTTGATGAGGAACCTATACCACCTCAAGAACCTCAAGAAATTGTGCCTTTAAGACGGTCCACCAGAGAGAGAAGAAGCGCAATATCTAATGATTATATTGTGTTCCTTCAAGAAAATGAATTCAACGTTGGCATGATGGAGGATGATCCTGTCACTCTCCGTCAGGCTTTAGAAAGTGTGAATTCTCATAAATGGACCAAAGCCATGGATGAAGAAATAAAGTCAATGTATGACAACAACGTCTGGGATATCGTCCCTTTACCTCAAGGTGTGAAACCTATTGGTTGCAAATGGATATTTAAGACCAAAAAGGATTCAGAAGGTAATGTGGAAAGATATAAAGCCCGACTAGTTGCTAAGGGATTTACACAGAAAGAAGGTATTGACTTTACGGAAACTTTCTCGCCTGTGTCAACGAAAGATTCTTTTAGAATTATCATGGCTTTAGTGGCACACTTTGACCTTGAGTTACATCAGATGGACGTTAAGACTGCATTTCTCAATGGCGACATTGATGAATGCATTTATATGTCGCAACCACCGAATTACGAGTCTGATGACTCAAAACAGATGGTTTGCAAATTAAAGAAGTCTATCTATGGACTCAAACAAGCGTCTCGTCAGTGGTATTTCAAATTTCATCAAGTAATTATCTCATTCGGATTTGAGCCTAACTTGGTGGATGAATGTATATATCACAAGTTCAGTGGGAGTAAGTTTGTATTTCTGGTTTTATATGTTAATGACATATTGCTTGCCAGTAACGATAAAAATATGATGCATGAAACTAAGAAATTTCTTTTCAAACATTTTGACATGAAAGATCTTGGTGAAGCATCGTATGTGTTAGGCCTTAAAATACACAGAGATCGAAATAAGGGTATTTTAGGACTTTCACAACAGGCATATATCGATAAAGTTCTCAAGCGATATGGTATGGAAAATTGTAAACCAGGAAATACCCCTGTTGCTAAAGGAGACAAGTTTAGTCTTGATCAGTGCCCAAAAACAGAACTCGAGAAATCAGAAATGCATCAGATTCCATATGCTTCCTTGATAGGAAGTCTTATGTATGCTCAAGTGTGTACGCGTCCGGATATTGCGTATATCACAGGAATGCTTGGTCGCTATCTCAGTAATCCTGGTATGAATCACTGGAAAGCAGCCAAAAGGGTACTAAGGTACTTGCAAAGAACGAAGAATCACATGTTAACATATCGGCGATCAGACAAGCTTGAGGTCATTGGGTATACTGATTCCGACTTTGCGGGTTGTGTGGATAGCTTAAAGTCAACATCCGGTTATATTTTTATGTTGGCTGGAGGAGCTATTTCTTGGAGGAGTGCAAAGCAATCCATGATTGCCTCCTCCACCATGGCAGCCGAATTCATTGCGTGTTTCGAGGCATCGAACCATGGAATATGGCTAAGAAACTTTGTCACAGGGCTGCGCATTGTGGATACTATTAAGTTACCACTTAAGTTATATTGTGACAATAGTTCAGCAGTGCTGTATTCTAACAACAACAGGAGCTCGTCGAAATCCAAACATATCGACATTAAGTTTCTTGCTGTGAAGGAGAGAGTTCAGAGTGGACTTATAAGTATTGAGCATATTGGTATAGCTTCCATGCTAGCAGATCCACTGACTAAGGGATTGATACCCAAACAGTTTCATGAGCATGTCGCTCATATGGGTATATGTGTTACAGAGGATTATTAGGTTGAGTGAGAGTTTGTACTTGTATTTCATTTTCATGTTTTATATGATATACTTTTTCAGATATCATGCAGTAGTTCTTATATGATATTCTGTGATTTCGTATGTATCATGCAGTTATTCAGTTATTCAGTTATTCAGTTTTATATACACTCTGAGCTTATAATCGACCTCAAATTCAGATTGATTAAGGTGACCAAATTGAAAATAGGCATGTGGATCACATTGCATGTAATTTTTCAAACTACACATCCCCTTCATGATTCATGTCATTCAGTTATGTTTATATCGTGATTTGTGTTAGTTTAGTTTCGCTTTATGAGACGAATACTGCATAAGTCCTTATAAATATGATTGATGGACGGAATTGGATGATGACATAAAAGGTTATGACAGCATAGTTAAGAGTACTCAATTCAGTATATATATATTTCAGATACATATAGCCCAAGTGGGAGATTGTTGGAATTAATTATTATTAATTACAGCATATATGGGCTTATATGTAATAAATATATATTATATAATGGACTGTCAAATTATACCCATAATAAAGTGATCAAATTCTGTATCGGGTTTATTATATGTCATGAGAAGTGGGCCCTTTAATGTGTAGAATGCGTATTAATGACTTTATGATTTAGTGATGGTCTGAATTATATAAAGTCTGATAATAATACAATTATGCTATTGGTCCCTGGAGAACACAACTGTAGACAGCTTTCTGATTAAGCAGTGAACCCGTTGAGAGAGAGAATCTGGATCCAATATAGACCCGTTAAGACATAACTGCACTCAGTTATATGGGCGTCCATATATATGGAGGGATACTGTTGGTTTTAAAAACGATTCTGATTTTCACCACTCTCTGCCACCCTTTCGTTTCCAACAGATCCATCTCTCTCTCTCTTAACAAAAGTTCCAGAAGAGAAGAAACTGTCTGACGCCGGTCCTCTCAATCACTCCATCGGATTAGAGGAAGATCGCTGGAAGGCTAAAGGAGTCTGGTGATCAACGGGGTTGTGTCTCTCTGGAAGACTGAAAGCATGGATCAAGGTAACTTAATTTATGTTTAGAGTTCACTAGAGGATCATGGCCATAACAGTAAAATCTTATCAGTAATATCAATGACATTGACCAATCCATGACATTATACATGAGGTGATTTTTTTTTATATATAGTGTTAACTGTTAACACGGCAATTCATTATATATTCATTTTAGATGCAACAGTTGAATTCATAAAACATGATCTGGGCCACCAAGCCACAAAAATTAACTAAAAGCTCAGTAGAGTATCTGACGGTCTGTTTTTGAGTAAAGATACTGACGTGAATTAAATGTGAAAACGAAGGAATCATAACAGAATTGATAAGTTATCCAGAACTGCAGTGCAGCAACAAGCCCACAAATGTGGAACCAAAAAAAGTGGAGGATCTGGCAGTGGGTGATGATATTTCAGAAATTTGCAGGGGTGTGTATGTGTGATTTTCTGCACGCCAATAAGTAAATTAATTAAAGGAACTGGTCGGATCAGATTTGCACAGAGCTGGTACAGAGTAGAGACTAGAGCAATGAGGAATCAATCGGAGGTTTTGCTCAAAAAAAGAGGAATCAATTGGAGGAGATTCGGACAGAGCTTGTTTCAGTCAGCGCCTCAGCCCAGCGGCAGTGCTAAAGATTGGATCCAGCACAAAATCCTCTTGGAACCTCTCCAATATCATGACCTTTTAAATCAAAGTCCTACCTTTCTGCACCAAAATTGAAAGTAGTAAAAGAATATGCGCTGCTTTCTATCCGCCATTCCAGCTCATAATTCCAAATTCTTCCTGGTGAAATATCCACTAAGCGAGTACGCAATTACAGTACGCGAAAAAAGTACTCAATTACAGTATTAAAAATATCCGCACGGCTCAATCCGTTCCCTAAAAATCTGTGTTTGTGATCTATCCAGCAGTTTTTATTATTAATAATTAATATTAAATTAATATTATTAAAAATAAGAGTGATAATCGTAAAATTTCAAATATACTAATGGCAGCGCGCCACTGCCAGTGGCACGTTTCGTTCAAACCCCGCGCAAGTGAGATGGAGAGGCGCTGCGCGTTTTGTATATATAAGAAGACAGTGGCGCTGTCATTCGTATATTTGAAATTTTACGGTTATCACTCTTATTTTTAATAATATTAATTTAATAATAATTATTATTACTAAAAACTGTCTATCCAGATTCGGATCGTGTGAGACTCATGAGCAACTCAGATCCGAAAAAATTTCAATCCTAATAAAATTTCAGTTTCAAATTTCTCACATTAGCCCTCTCTAATTTGCCTCATTCATATCCATAACCCGTCTATATCTGCCCCATCTGTGCCTACACGTGATAATCCGGACCCATACCAGTGATAACCCGGCCCTATACCCACGATCAGGGACGGATTCAGTAATATTTTAGTTTCAAAAGTAGTGTTTTTAGGTTAATATTTTGTTAATCTGACCCCTCTGAATTTAATTTTTAACCTCCCTAAATTGTCTGGTTTTTTTGATTGAGAAAGAAAATATTTAATATTATGGATAATGAATTAATTAACTAATTATGCAAATGTTCTAAAATTTTAAGTTATGTAGAGGAAAATTTTCATAATTGACATGATTTTCTATTATTTTGTGTTTTATTTTTATTATTTTAATATAAAAAGATATTATTTTGATATATTTTGATTAAGTAAGAACATACGTTGAATTATTATTTTTTTTTATTTAGTATCCTATTAATTAATTAATTTAAATCCGATAAATTATTACAATCCGATAATTGACCCCTCATATCGAAATTCTGTATCTGTCCCTACCCACGGTTACCCAAAATAGAAATCTCAGCACAATTTCCTGGAGCATTTGTAGTTTGCCAGTTTTTTTATAATAATTATTCAAATAATCTTAATTTTAATAATAAGAGTGATAAAATTAAAATTTTAAGAATATGAATGGCAGCGGACCACTGTCAGTGGCGCTGTGTAAACGCATCAGTCTCACTGGCGCATTTGTGCAAAGACGCCATTAGGAGTGACGTCTTTCATTTTTTTTTAAACTTAGAGTTTTGCTTTGTTTTCTAACGCGAGTGGGAAAAACGTCACTCCCACTGACATCTTTCAGTTTTTTTAAAGAAAAAACTGAAAAGTAAAAAAAAAAACGCCGCTGCCAGTGACGTTTTTGCAACGCATCACTGCTAATGGCGTGCTGCCATTCGTATTCTTAAAATTCTGATTTTATCATTGTTATTATTAAAATTAGGATTATCTGAATAATTATAATAAAAAAAGTGGTAGTTTGCCATTAGCTCCATCAAGTTTCTTTTGTTTCTCTTCACTTATTCGATGACTTACAAATGTTGGTTCCTGATTCCAAATACATGAATGAAACAAAGTAAATTTTATTGCATACAACGTGAACACCAGTAAAAGTAGGATATAAAAATATGCAATGTAAATATAGTAAATTACTAGATTCTATTTTTAATTATCAAAATATACTAAACACAATCATAGTACATTTGGAACTGTGTTTGTTGTACTAATTTGCAATTATTAGTTACCATAAGTTGTTCAACCTCTTGAGTCAAGGAACCAATCGTCTCTGTATCTTGAACAAGAACAGTGGTTTCCTTGACAACAGGGGGTGCTTCTTCCAGGGCCTTCTTGGCTGCCTCTTGTTCTTTAATTAGTTTCACATTGGTGTATTAAAGAATGATTAACATAATGCTTATAATATGTACAGTCTTCTTGGCTGCCTCTTGTTCTGGAATTGTATGCTTAAAAAAAAACCGTACCCATCCCTTTGCTCCGGATAAGGCTATTTCTTGATCCATCCGTTTCAATTCGTAAGGGTCCTATCCGGATCTAAGATGAGTTTAATTGGGATTTTTTCATTTTGGACCGGTCTAATCGGACCACCTGATCTGTGCTCACCTTTAACCTATAATCCGTGTTTATCCTTAGACTGGAGGAGTTTGAACCAGATCGGACCGCTGAATTTCTTGTTATTATTGTCAATAAAATGTTATCAGTAACATATTAGTTTTCACAGTCTGACGCCTAACCAGTCAACTTGTAAATATATATTATTTTATTTTATTTAATGAAAAAAATTGTTTGGCAACTGTCTGCCACTTTCAAAGAAGAATAAGTCAGAAATATAATATCATCACATTTTTTACGCTTTACACAAGTTTGGTTGAAATTCAGATTGCATGTTTGATGTGTTGGCTAAGATAATACTATCAGATATAAATTTGTTTGTAGTAAAACAAATTAAAAATTTATACCTAAATGCTAAAAGTAATGTAAGGGACTGCTTGACAATATCAATATGGTTATTTTTAGAATATTAATGATGAATTTTCAAATAAATTTGACAAAATATTAAAAATAGAGAGTTAATATAACCATGAATTATCAAGATTGTCAAAGTGATCTTCCTTAAAAAAAAAAAAAGATTGTCCGAGTGATCATTCATTTATAGGTTGACTTAATAGTGTTAACTGGAGATTAAAACTTATTTATAATTATGTTTTTTTTTAAATCTTAAAAGTCCGCAAGTCGTTTGTGAGGATCAGAATTCAGAAATCATTTTCTTTTCTGGTATAACAGCCCTTTAACAATAAAAAAAAACCCCTTAAAAGAAACAACGGAGGCTGTACTATGCTCAGCATGTTTTATTCGTGCGATGTTCTACAGCAGATTTTTTTCTTTCAAATAGTAGTATGAATGAAACGTTTGTTTCCATTCAAAGTCTTTTAGGTAAACACGAAAATCAGATCTCCCGAACTTTAAAGATATACAAAACATCATGTAATTCGTTTTTCATATTTATAATAGGGAAGGGATGGGTTCACAATGGGTTATTTTGACAATGGATTTCTAAATAAATATGAAAAAAATCTTAAAAATAAAAAGTATATAGATGTGTTCTTCTATCTATAGATTAATTGTCATTCAAATTTCATACAATTTCATTATCATTTGATAATCCATTAAATATCATCAATTTTTTTTGTAATTCGCAATAGTTCTAATTTAACAGTCATTGATGGACTATCAAAGGATAATGAAATTGCATGAAATTTGAATAACAATCAATCTGTAGGTACAAGAACACATCTATACACTTTTTTTTTCCTATTTTTAAATTTTTTTTTGTATTTATTTAGAACTTTATTGCCAAAATTTTCAAAATAACCCATTGTCGGCCGTCCCCCACCCTTTATAATATCCTAAATAAAAAAAAATATTATTTTAGTCACTGAACCAAAAATTAATCTTTAGTTTACATATAAAGATATTTCCGTATTGCCATCATGCATTAAGTGAAACTAGTACCTTATCCGTGCATTGCTACGGTAATGTTTTTTAAAAATATAAAAATTCATATTTTCATGTGAAAAGAAAGGAAATAAAAATGAAGATAATTTGATAATTAATGTAAATTTTAATTATGGATACATAATCAATGTAAAATAAATGCAGAATTGAGGGGAAAGTTGACATTCAAAATTTAAGGAAAGTTAAATTTATAATTGATGGCAATCTAAGAAAAACAAATAAAGTAGAGTAATTGTACTTTAAAATTATGTAGCATTTCATGCAACAATCGAAATTGAGAGACAATTATAACTTCAACACAATTGGCCATAGAGATAGTAATATTATTTGATGAATAACTCAATCCGATGAATAATGTTAGATTTAAAAATATAATAAAAAATCTGAACCGTTACAGGATCAGAAAACTTATGTGCTTAATAAAAAATAGAGATAGAGATACATTTTTGAATCATATTTGGTCATTTTACTCGTTATCTTGTTTGCATAACTAAATGATTTATTAATACCGATATATACTGAAGCAGCTAATTTTTTGGAAATCACGGAGGTACCAAGGGCTTGAGACCAACTTTAATTTTAAGTCTTATTTCAACTTATCTGATCATTAATCTTGATAAAATATATTTTCATTTTCATATTTTATTCCAATTCAGATGCTGGTCTCAAGATTGAAATAAAACTTACGATCAAATTTGATCTCAAATCCTTGGGACCTTCAGATTCCATTTTTTTGGGCATTCACTTGTTAGTATCGTTGATATAAATGAAAGGGATACGGAAAAAGATACGATTCATTGTACGCTAGGACACGAAAAAAGTGAGCACATTATATTTGCCTACCTTCATAAATTAATCCTTATCAAATGATCCAGAGTAAATTCAATGAGGTTGTAGTCAAATAGCCATCATGCTGCCACAATTAAAATTGATGTAATTGTCTAGTTTAAGGTGTCACGAACTCACGATCCTTCAAAGTGTAAGATTGGTCCCACAATAATTCAACAAATGAGCTCAATTCGCATAAACATCTCCTTGGATTGTTTCTTTAGTGTGGTTTTTGGCAATCGAAGGGGCCAAACAAGATTTTGTTGTTTTTCTTCCTTCGCTGTATGGACCATTTTTACAGATTTAAGATGCCTTTAGATTTGCCAGACTGAATGCACGCGACTACTCATTTGTTATATATGATACTTTTGCAACAGTCAACGGTGAAAATTACTAAATAAGAAAGGGAATTGTCAATTCAGCAACATATTTAAAGTACGACATTTTAAAGTGGATCAAGTAATAACAATATTTCCTAATATTTTGTGCATTATGTCGTTAGCAAAATATTTGTTAAATCCAATAAAATAGAAAAAAAAAATGGAGATTACGTTGAACAACTAGAAAAAATATAAAATTTAGTCTCCAAATATATTTTAATATATGGAGATTATGTTGAACAATTTGATCAATCTTTTATACTTCACGACTCAGTGTAACATAACTTTATATATGAAAAAAAAATATGAATAAAAAAAAATCAAATAACTATCATTCTCATATATTTTTAATACTGTGAACGATGCGGCAGAGAGTGATAATAAAAATGAAGCATATAGATGATGGAGAAAATAAAATTGAAATGCATAATAAAATATATAATTTGAGTTTTTGCCTCAAATGCCTTTGTTTTGTTGCTATTATTCTATATCTACAGCTTCATCATATTATTTATTCCTCTTTTGAACCTTTAACAAATACACTAGATTGATCCGTTGACATCGTCAAAAATCCATTTTGCGAGGACCTCAACAAATAAATCCAATACAATTATTTTACATACATGGCCAATCTATAGAAACCTGACAACGAACAATTATTTAACTCGGCAAAGACGAAATGGCTAGTAAATTTCAAGAAAGATAAAAACTTGTATAAAAAAAAGATGCTAACTATTATACAGACGAGCTGTAGGAGGCCATTAAGGTAATAACACACGAGCTTTTACGAACACAAATTACTAGTTACATTACATGAGAATTAAGTCTGATTCTTTTTCTTAATATATGATTTTTCTGTTTTGAAATCTAGTACCAACAGAAGCTAATAAATAAGAAAAGTTATGATTCTTTTTATGAAAAAAAATGTTACCGATGAATATTTTTACTACAAATTTTTGCTCGGTCCAATATAGACCTGGAGTACAACATATATAAATACAACTTGATCAAAAGGGCTTGAAAGAATCCAAAAGTCACTTGATATTGCAAAGAACTCCCTCAAAGTTTTGAAAGCACATTTCCTCAAAAAAGTTCAAACAGTTTCCAATTAAACAAGGAATAGATGTCAAATAGGCTTCAAACACCTACACTGGCATGCTTATTTCAAATAATCCTCCACTTGTAAAAGATCCATCTCCTCCCCACTTTGTGATGCTAAATTAATAAATTAAATAAATATTAATCCCCGCAGCTTTATAAGGCCATCTCAAAAGAAAAACCCATCAAAGCACAGCTGCTCTCTCTCTCTTTCTCTCACTCTTTCGCTCGCTCGCTTACTTTCTTCATTCTCTCCAAAAAGAAAAAATAGCTTCCTCCAATGGCGGAAGCAAGCCAAGAAGCTCCCCAGTATAAGGTACCAATCACTAGCTAAACATGCAAAACTTTTTTGCACAAGATGTAGTTCTTTCATTGGTTCTCAGTGTCATTTTCTTATTACTACTTATTTTCGTTTCTTTTTCTTTCAGACTTTGTTTCTCAAGGTCTCTATACACTGCGAAGGATGCAAGAAAAAAGTTAAAAGAGTTCTCCAAAGGATACCAGGTGCGAAGCACAAATTGCTTCTATACCCCCATTTTATTATATAGGAAAAACATAAAGTGCCCTTGCCCCAACACAATATCAATTACCTAGCGGTGTTACATACAAAAATTCAACGAATATGGAACAGTGTGCCACCTTTTTTTGTTGCCAGATAGCAAAGCCCATTTCTCTGAATACCAATTACCTCATTTCTACCCTTTCTCTGTGGAAAATGAAGAATAAAGATACTGTTTTTTCCCTTTTTGCCAAATAGGCAATAAAAGTACTGCCATACCTAATTAAAGGAATTACCTTCAATAGGTAACGTAGAAAAATTATCATGAATAGTACTTTATTTCTTAAAGAATAAATAAACAGAAAAATGAGTAATTAACTTCATGTTTGTATTGCTCTTCATTTTTCTTTCTGGTATATGTAAATTATAGTGATTGATTTTTCATTTGAAATGTTTAACCAGGGGTTGACAAGGTCGAAATAGATTCATTCCAACAGAAGGTATCCGTAACCTGCAGGGTGGATCATGACACGTTAATTAGAAAATTGCAGAAGTCCAATAAACAAGCCTCAGTCTGGCCGGAGGCAAAGAAACCTGGTGGCAATCAGACCCCTAACACGTCAAGTGACACCAAAAACCAGAGCAAAGAATCTGATAGCAAACCAAAAGACAAGGAACCTAAAGAAAGCTCTGAGAAACCAAAAGAGAAGCAACCTGAACCAGCTAAGGATAAGAGCTTGGACAAAGGTGATGCAAATGAGAAGTTAAAAGAGAAACCTAAAACTGAGGATGAAGTGAAATCCAAACCCCAAGAGAAGGAAAAAGAGAAGGATAAAGATAAAGAAAAAGATGTGGTAAAAGAGAAACCAAAAGAACAAGGGAAGGAGAAGGAGAAGGAACAGTTAGAACCGGAAGCAAAACAGAATAACAGCGGCGGGAATAAGGTTGAAAAGAAAGTAGAGAAGGAGAAAAAAATTGAAAGCAGTAGCAAAGAAGGGGGACAACAGGTAGAGATGGGGACTGGCCCCTCGCCCTCACACCCCAAGCAGGACTTTTTGAACCCATATTTGTACCCATATCCGCCTCAACCGATCATGAGCTACCATACGGCACAGCCGAGTTTGAGCCAAGCTTACTACCAACAACCACCATTACCTGGTATGCAAAATTACATGTATCCATACCAGAATCCATATCCTTATCCATACCAGTATCCATATGGAAATCCATCCGAGCATCATTATGGTTCAACAGAATCATCCACACGGGGGCATGAATCTCTGGATTATTTCAACGAAGAGAATGCGAATTCATGTAGCATAATGTGAGCTTGGTTTTATGTTTTTTCTTTTATTGTCCATCTTCGTTTTGTAAGATCTATTATTTAGAGCTAGAGGTTTGAAATGGTTGTGTAGATGAGGTATCATGTAAGGTGTTGAAGATGACATCTTCAGATGCATGGTTGGATTAGGTTTTGGTTACATTAAATTGAGGAGCTTAAATTAGGTTTGTAGCGTTATCATCTTGGTAACTTGAGACTAATAGGATCTATAATGACTTCCTAATTGCTACTGAGTAATTGCTTCAATATTTCACTTAGGCACCATAACTAGAAATTTCTTGGAAATTATAGGGTTGTTTAATTTAAAAATCGCTTTATAAAATACTTGAAATAATTGAGAGGATTAAGCATCGCTTTATAATCAAATAATTAATCTGATCAAGCCAAAAATGCTATAATTTAGAATTTGTTTTAAACAAAAGGAAATAAAAAAAGAATTGAGGACCCAGAGAAGGCTATATATAGTATATACCAGTAGGGTTGTCAACGAATTCCATTTCGATCGCGTTTTGTTTCGTTTCGTGGTAACGAAACAGTTAACGAAACTGTTTTCTATTTCGCGCAAAGGATGAAACGGTTAACGAAACGGTATGTTTCATTTCGTTAAGAGTATTTCAGTGTAAAATACACGAAATTTTGTGTTTCGTTCCATTTCGTGATAAACGAAACGGTTAACGAAATGATTTTATGTTTCGTTTATTAAACGAAACGGTTAACAAAACTATTTTCTGTTTCGTTTATTAAACGAAACGGTACTGTTTCGTCATCGTTTCAGCCATTTGACAGCCCTATATACCAGTATACCAGTTGGATAAAATTGTAAATGTCTCATCGGTAAGCAATCATGCAGTTTTTATTAATAATAATTATTATTAAATTAATATTACTAAAATAAGAGTGAGAACCGTAAAATTTCAAATATGTGAATGACAGCACGCCACTACCAATGGCGCAGACGAAACTTGCCACTGTTAGTGGCGCGTTTCGTTCAAACCCTGCGCAAGTGAGATGGAGAGGTGTTGCGCTTTTTGTATATATAAGAAGCAAACGTGTCACTGGCAGTGGCGCGTTTCATAAAAATAATGAAACGTGTCACTGTCAGTGGTGCGTTTTATAAAAATAATGAAACGCGCCACTGACAGTGGCGCGCTGCCATTCATATATTTGAAATTTTACGGTTCTCACTCTTATTTTTAATAATATTAATTTAATGATAATTATTATTACTAAAAACTGGCAATCATGTAATTGAAGAAAAGGCTCCGGACTGGTAAATTTTATGAATTAATGTTTAGATGGGGTCCAGGAATAGTGTTAACTCCGATCAGTGAATATTCCTAATTATTATTTCGTATCTGGATGAGTAAATGATTATATAAAATTATTGGATAAGCAGCTATTCTTATTCTATATATTCTGAATCGTTAAATAAGCTGTTAATCCCACTGACCCACTGTTTCATCCAAATACACCGAAGCGAAAAGGTAACTAATATTTCTATGGCTACTTCAAGAAAAGTAACATTGCTGTGGAGTATGGATACTCTTTCAACTATAATTTGATATATCTTGGAGGATCTGCTAAATTTAATACTATGTCCGGCTTTGTCACCCTTGCAAAGTTGATCATGGCTGCAGATGACTGATAGTGTGTATTGCCTATTGCCATGGGATTCAGCTCCTCTTTTACGGTAGAGTAATTGTCGGGTGAGTATCCTCTTTTGTACTGTAAATTTTACAGGGTTAGTTCCTCTCACATGAACAATACTAAAGTCAGAAGAACATTACTAAAATAATATTTAGATTAAGGGGATCTTTTGTTATTCAAATCCACTCAGCTGTAAAATTTATAGTACCACAGAGAATGTAAACTCGTAATTGTCCACATCACTTTGGATCGTCAGATTTAGAAAAATGATACAACAGATGTGGTTTAGATTCAGGGCAGTAACGAAGTCATGTTTTGGTAGGAGGAGGCCATTGTCACTTGATTTTTTTTTTTTTAAATGACTTGTGATCGATTTTTTAAAAAAAAAATATGATTGATTCTTAAATAAATTGTGAAAATACGCTTTATCCTTGAAAATATTTTTAAAAATACATCTCTAAAATTATACTTTCATTATAAAAAAATATAAAAATATACTTAATTTTTAAAATAATTATAATATTTTTAAGAAAATCAGAAAATCATGATTCTACGAAACATACTCGTAAAATAATAATTATAATAGTATACTTATACAAATTTTGTTCACCCTCTATTTTGAAGACTGGCTTTGCCTCTATTCACAGACATATAGTGACACATGCATCACCACCACTTGATAGGGGCTGCTGAGTCCTACTAGCATCTTAATTATCATTAAAAGTTGGACTCGAAAGTTTCCAATTATGCAAGGTCCAATAAGTAAAATGATATCTTCTTCTTAGCGAGAAAGTTCTCTTTCTTTGTTTTTTGCCCTCTTGGAAGGGAATATGCGATTTTGCAGGGTAAAGACAAAATATCCTCTGAAAATAAGCGCATTGTCAGCACACACATCTAATCATATTCAATTACCAAATTTTCTTTCAATTACTTATTTAATTTCCGCTTGTATTGTCTATTTGACTCATGTTGTTTTCAAGTTTAGGTCTTGAGAAAGACCTCTTTTGGAAGATTTTGTGTTCTTTAATGGAAATTTATGCCATGCCAAGCTGGTTGAGACGTTTGCTGGAGTGGTAAAAAGAAAAGACGAAAAGAAAAACAAAAGAGAGTGTCGTTTGCTGGCAGATTTCTCTTTGTTTACTATTATTAACATTATTCTTTGAAAGTTAATTTGGAGGTGTCTGTTTGTAATGATTTAGGGTGCTAACATTTCTTAATTAATTATCAAGGGGACTCTAAAGACTTAAATATCCCTATACAGTCTACACTCTGTAGTTCTTTCTCAATTGCACGGCATTGCAATTTGTCCTTAAATTATATAGCCTTATTTGTCTAAATCAATCGGAAAACTATAATGCTATGAAACCATAGATCGGTACATCGCATGTCAAGGTTACATTACATTACATTTTTGGCTCAGTCTATACAGTAACAGTATTTTTTTTTTATCTTCACCCTTTAGCAAAAATAAAAACAAATGTAGGAGAAAAAAATAAACAAACGAAACCCACTTGTTAAGAATACAGGTATGATGTTAAAAATATTTGAAATTTTATGCAACGTGGCAATAAATCTTTAAATTTTTATGATGTTAGTTACATTTATTGAAATTTTGCATTGCAAATATGTTTCTAGCAATATTTGCAACTAATAAATAAAATATAATTTCATGTGTGAGATAAGAATAAGAGACGTCAGGGTTCAAAATTTTAATTTATTGTATTAGTTCAGAGTTTCAAGTCTTCTCATTGTCTGACTTGCATTCCAATAATAATTGCATGGAATAAAGTGTGATTCGCTGATTGCAGAGGAAACAGAGGGATTGCAGTCAGTGCGCCAGAGGCGACAAAACAAAATTAGTGGGGGCATAGTCTCTAGTGGGACTTGAACTGTACTGCCGCAATAAATTTACATTAATTGCTATGAAAGATAATGGTACAGATTGTAGAGAGGTTTTTTGGTTTTGAGTCTTGGATAGGTTTTAGCCTTTTCGGACAGAATTAATATACTACTTTATACGGTAGACTATTTTTTATGTCTTAAAATTAAATGGATTCCGTAAATTTGAGATTATTCGTTCTTTTTTCTTATTGTCTTTCACTCTTTCAGTTCGACTGTTCACTGTATGCGGAACAAATATTGTCTGTGTTTTAAAATTAAAGGGACCCGCGCAAATTTAAAGCAGTATATCTTCCTTTTCTCTATCTCCCTCTCCTTCAATTCGGACTGTATATGATACAGCACCACAAAGGATATTTATCCTTCCGAAAACTGTTAAGCACTTCGTCCTCTGGACAAAAATTGATCAACTTAGATAAACCTGGTCCAGGAGTTCATGGTAATTTTTTTGGAGGTAGTAGGGCAGCTTTATCTTCAATTAATCAAAATTAAGGGGAAATCCATATATTATACAATAATTTATGCAAACTATTACTTATTTATTTATTAAATTTCTTAAATGAAAAGAGGGGCCACAGCCCAAAATAAATGCAGCTCCGCCTCTGCTTCGAGGATTGACAGATTTTAGTAATAATAAGTTTTATTAAATTAATATTATTAAAAATAAGAGTGAGAAACGTAAAATTTCAAATATACGAATGGCAGCGCGCCACTGGCAGTGGCGCGGACGAAACGCGCCACTGGCAGTGGCGCGTTTCATTATTTTTAGGAAACGCGCCACTGCCAGTGGCGCGTTTCGTCCAAACCCCGCGCAAGTGACTGCGCATTTTGTATATATAAGAAGCAAACGCGCCACTGGTAGTGGCGCGTTTCATAAAAATAAGGAAACGCGCCACTGGCAGTGGTGCGTTTGGTAAAAATAATGAAACGCGCCACTGTCAGTGGCGCGTTTCAAACGTGCAATGAACGCGCCACTATCAGTGGCGCGCTGCCATTCGTATATTTGAAATTTTACGTTTCTCACTCTTATTTTTAATAATATTAATTTACTAAAACTTATTATTACTAAAATCTGGAGGATTGGTACTAGTCTATAAAATTAGTTACGTATCAAGGCAGGATAACATGTAGTGGGTCCCAATATACATAGGAATATTCTGAGTTGATGGGTCTCTCAATAAAGGTCTCTCATAGAGTCATAGTGCCATAGCTTCAAAAAAATAAAACCTGAACTGCTACGTGTGCTACTGCCTACTGCAGCTGCTATTTTCTATTTTTTTTTACTGTGACAGTACCTGAATACTACCCCCCTCTCCAGTACTGACAGAAAAGGATAATTATGTTTCCAAGTTTGCCTTAGTTACCTTAGTTTGTTGTTATTCATTCCTTTTGCCTTTTATTTTGTCCTTGATAATTTCTTTTCCAATATCTTTCAACAAAAGAAAAAAAGAGAAATGCATCTGTTATTCATTCATTTTTCCTTTTATTTTCGTCCTTGATGATTTCTTTTCCAATATCTTTCAACAAAGAAAAAGAGAAATGCATCTCCAGTTTGCTTCACATAAAATATGTATGCATATAGAGAAGTTTAGTGGTGCGGTTTGCTGATTACATTTCCAAGTATTGTTCATCTTGGGAGTTGTTATTTGGTGAATGAATTTTTCTTTAACTTTTTTTTTTGAGGAAAATAATTTTCTTTAACTTAAGTATGGGGGAAATTAAGGTTCTTGTTGCTGGAATTATCAAAAGTTAGAAGACACCTAAGATGTTGCAGCAGGCTTATGGCCTAATTACTTATAATAAAGCAAGATTCCAAAGACACCTAAGATGGCGTAAATAATTAAATGTATGAAGCAGTCCAATCTCATTCTTGGCAGCCTTATAAATTATAAAGAAAGCTCAATCGTTCATATAGTTTAAATAAACTAGCGTCTTAAAATGTATGATTATTTCTTGTTTAATCAGAACCACATGGACTATGATCCAGTTCCTCTTATTATTTCAATAATTTTGTGAACATCACACTTAATTACAGTTGTGGAACATTAATGTTTCCTCAGATCTCACACTTTCTGAGATTTGACCAAAATATCGCTCCCAATCTCTCTTTATTAATGTGCCTCAATTAATTAATATATACGACTGTTTTTGCCAACTTATGTGTTTTATACTGCACCTAACTACTTGCTTCATCATTTTTCTTCAAATTTTGTAGTATTTCATGAATACTCAAGCAATCAGGGTACTAATTAAACGATGGACAAGCTGTATTAATTATTTTCATCTTTTAATAATGTACCTTGTTTATTTGATTGCACTTCTGACTTCACTAATAGTTATGTAATATACGTATTTTTAATTAGCTCCATTCACCCTATTTGTTGTTTCTTCACTGAATGTTCAGGACCCGCCACACGAAAATACACTAAGTTGCTGCCGCAGATGTATATTTATTTCACGAAAAAAAGATTAGAAAAGGGTAAAGATCTCTTACGTGGCTACAGGACTTTAATTCATAGTAGGAGAAAAAAAAAGGGTAAAGTTGGTGTCTGACATGGAATTGCGTACGCTGTGACTGGGATTGAAAAGGAAGGAAATTAATTGGGCCAAGAAATGGTCAAATTTGAAAAGGAGATTTCTCTGGCCCATTTAAAGCATGGGTAAGATTCTTAGCTAAGAAGAAACCAAACAACGAAGTTAATGCATTAGATGGGTTTTTCAATATTATCATTATCATGGCAGCTTTTTATTTGGTTAGTAATCATTAATCATGGCAGTAAAAGCTTGATTAGCTTTGCGACACCAGTATCCGTCTACCTTTGGTACTTGGGACTTGGGAGGTAACTTTTGTTAATGGAAGCAAGAATTTATGCAAGGATTTTGGATTGGTTTTAAATATTATAAAATTATGGGTGTTTAATGTTGTGGGCCCAAGTGTCTCTTAACTGTGTCAGCAATGAATTGATTGTTGTGGTTTCTAATTTTAATAAAATTGAACTTTAAAATAGTATGAGACTATGAGTGTTTCTTCAAAGCAGTCAGCACTGAACCCACAACATTAGATATCAGCACTGAACATTTATGAAGAAAAAAAGAAGGTGAAAATGTGGATAAATTTATTGCTCTGTCTCAAATCAGTTTTTTATTTTCAATTTTAGTTATTTTATATTTTACATTAAATACTAGTCTTCCAGATATTTTTTCCTGAAAAATTCTAAATAGTCAATGTAATTTGACATGTTCAATGTTCAATGTACTATTTAGAATGCTGCAACATCCATTTTAGATAAATTTGGAGCATTTCAGATACCTTGTACAGTACTATAAATTATTTAATAGTGATAACTGAAAAGTCAATGAAAATTAGCAATCATGGAACATCCGTGAGATGCATCGACATCAATTTGCTTCAAATTGGTACCAAAGTATCATAGAATGATACAAAAGTATGAATAAAATACGTGTTTTGATTGGAACTTGAAAAGGCTAATCACTTCAAGCGTCAACTTGAACATTTCTTGCACGGATATACTTGTAGCTAGACAGCGTAATCTGGTGTGACCCTGCCTTTGTTTTGTTGTGCTGATTTGACTCCTCTGAAATTATTCAATTGAAATCCTGATATACATGGAATATATATATATATAATTAAGCTATGGTGCTTTGCAAAGTACAAAAGTGTTGTGTGTTTTGCGCTCTATTTTTAATTTTAAGTCAAAAATGATCGATCCAAACCGCTCAATCTAATCTCCATATCAAAATCTATTAGTAAACCAAATTTTATATTTTTTGGAATTTATTTGCTATTTTTTTGGATAGGGGGAAAACCATCATTTTTGGATGAACCAGAATTCTCAGATCAAGTCATTTTCTCCTCATCAGAAAAAAATAGCAAAACAAATCTTAAAAATATAAAATTTGGTTTATTAATAGATTTTTATATGAAGATTAGATTGAAAAGTTCGGATCTATTATTTCTGACTTAATATTAAAAATAGAACGCAAAACACACAACACCTCTGTGCTTTGCAAATCACCATTGTCGGACCATATATATATATATATATATATATATATATATATATATATATATATATGAGGCTATGATACTTCACGAATCACAAAACTTTCTGTGCTTCACGTTCATATCTCGAATTAAAAAGTTGAAACGGTCGATTCAAACCGTTGAACATGATTTTCATATTGAACTATCTCTGGAGATCAAATTTTATATTTTTTTTGAAATTTTTTCCTATTTTTTAGATGGATACAAAATCACTAGTTTTGGATGGTGCAGAAAATCGTTAGATCAACAAACTTTGTATCCATTTAAAAAATAGAAAAAAATTAAAAAAATATATAAAATTTGATCTCCAAAGATATTTCAATATGAAGATGATGTTCAACGGTTTGGATCGGCCGTTTGAACTTTCAAATTTGAGATATGAACACGAAGTATGGGAGATTTTGTGTTTTGTGAAGCACCATAGTCTCACTATATATATATATATATATATATATATAGGGACTGACTACGGTGATTCTATAAGTATTTTGAGCCGAAATACTTATGACTCAAATTTTAAAATCTCGTGCTCAAAATTTCAATTTAAATATCTCAAAATATTTTTCCTTATAGATTATCAAATTTCATCAAATTTAGAGTTAGTTTACTATGCTTAATAATTTTTGAAAGATGACTCTAAAAATAATTAAAAATACTAATTTTTATAGGCCAAATTTTGCTATCTTTCAAAAATCATTAAGTATAGTAAACTAACTCCAAACGTGACACAAATTGATAATTTATAAGATTATGATATGAATAATTTTTTGAACTATTTAAATTAAAATTTTGGCCACATAATTTTAAAATTCGAACCATAAGCACTTGACCGAAGTGCTTATGGAATCACCGTAGCCAAACTATATATATATATATATATATATATATATATATATATATATATAGTAAAAATACCGTGAGGTTAAACTCACGAAGATCTTTCATGAGTTTAACTCAAAAAATACATCAAATCATCTCAAAATTTTAATCTATCACCCTCATTAAATCCTTTATATGAAAATCTCATGGGATGCAAAAATTTGGAGTGTTTTGAGCTTTTAAGTCATGGTTTTTAATTTTTAAAAATCAACTCTAAAAATAATTATAAAATATTTAATATCTGAACATCATTTTCAAAAATTTAAAACAGTGACTTAAAAAACTCAAAACACTCCAAATTTTTCTATCCTATAAAATTAAAATTTTAAAATGATTTAATGTATTTTTTAGTTAAACTCACGATATCTTTACTCATATATATATACACAATTTCAGACTCTCTTTAGTTCAAACATACATACAAAGATAAAATGAAATGGTTGAGACTTCCTTCTCAGCAAAATTAGATTTTTTTTAGTGCATCCACTCTTTTGATAAAATATTTATGTGTAACAAAAAATGTTTTGTTTAAAGGCTAAATCACTAATTAATAAAGATGGGTTGCAATCAATTTCCCATATTGGAAATTTTGTAATGAGCCACTTTCAATTGACAACATTATTAAATGGAAATCTATGCTCACAAATTCTAGAGGAACCTGTCAGCACTTATACACTGGAGCCCACCTGATGACGTTCCTTTGTGTCAGTGTCACTACATTTAAGCGCCGCCGCTATGCAACTCCAAATTTTAACAACTTTAGCCAACACTTTAAAATCTTCTCTCTCAATCCCTCCATTTAGAAGAGAGAGTTCCACAAAAGCAACCAATTTGACTATCCAAAGAAACAAAATAGTTTGTACGATTTTCCTTTTTCTTTTTAGTGTATATAGATCTGTTTCATAATTTTTTTCCAAAGATTAGCATCCATTTGACATATTTCCTTCAGAAAAGAAATTAGAACTTCTATTCCATTTCAACTCGAAATTTTTTGTTTGGCTACATCACCCATTCAAGTTTGCAGAAAATCAGTGTGGACTATTATTTGTATATATATTTTTTACAACTTTTAAGCTTTCGTGCTTGTAACTGATACGAAATTATCAACATATTTGGGGAGAAATTCTGCAAATTCCTCATTATTTATTTTCAACTGATGATTGAAATCAAAGCATATGTAATGATGTCTGCAATATAATTAGTAGAGGTCGCATGACCCGATCCGACTTAAGAAATCTGTCTGACTCATTTGGATCTGAATACGACTTAATCTGATTTTTTAAAAAAGTCAAACAGATCTGATCCGATCCGAATCCGACTTGATCCGACCCGATCCGAGATCAAATGACTTTCAATCCAATCAAAATTTATCAAAAATCTGAAAAAACACAACATGTAAATTGACCTGACCCAATCCGATCCGACCCGATTTCTTTCAGAAAGTCAAACTGACCCGACCCGTCCGACCCAAACCCGACCCGCCCGGCCCGCTCGATTGCCAACTCTAATTAGACAACTGCCAAAATGAAAAAATAAATACAAATGAGTATATTGATGTACGGAAATATGACTAATAAAACATTCAATTGTGATGAAAAAAAAAGCAGGAATCATGAACTAGCTGATTTGCAACGTCTCATTGTCTCCAACCCATTATGGCGAAGTCCTTTTTAAAGTTTTTAAAATCTGGTGTGAAGTCTATTTCTGCTTTAATGTTTTAAGATCTGGTGTGAAGTCCATTTCAGAAAGTAAATAATTCGCGTAAAGTTAAAAAGGAATGGAATAGGACATGGATTGCAATGCAGGAGAAATGGGAACAAATGTGAACTGTTCCCTTATCATTCAAAAAAAAAAATGTTTCCTTGCACAAGTAATTAAAGCTATCGTAGAGTAGACAAGTACAATTTCATGCCATCTTGAAGAAATCTATTACGCAACTTCTCTTTGGTTTCTCATATCATATATCTGTTAGGCCGCCAAAATCTAAGTAGCTGCCAAAGGATATTGCTAAAGGAATCGGTTAATTTCTTATGTGTTTGAGACTAAAATTTATCAAAAGCTTTATTTCAATCATTGAATTAGCATTGAGATTGGAAAAAAATATGAAATAAAAATTGAGTTACATCGAGAATGGTGAAAAAAGATTGATCCAATGATTGAAACATGGCTTGGCACAAATTTTGATTCCAAGCATTTGAGAAATTAACCGGTTGTGGAAATAATTACTTCTTATACGGCCAATTTTAATTAAAAATTTATGAATTATAATGAGTTCATTGTCAATCGATAAAATATAATCATTTCGCTGATAAAAGTGTGATTGTCTAGAAGCATTTGTCACAATTTCCTTATACAAAGAATAATAAATAATTTGGTTTATCTTATCAACTGCCTACAGGTTTTTTCCTTTCAAAAAATAATAAATAAATAAGCAATTTTCTTGTAACAATTTTTCCATCTTGAGCTGTCGTATACTCACATACGTACAAAATTAAGTATCTACTGGATACTAGAACAAATTTTGTACGTAATATTGTACCAAAAAATTATTGCCAGAAGAATAACAAAAAAAAAAGAGAAGAGGAATGCATATATGTTATATAAAGAAATACATCTCTATGAACATATACACCGAACAAAAAAAAATCAATTCTAGGTTAACTAGGCGCTAGGGTTACATCCGCAATCTTTTAAACCGAAAAATTGATTCGAAGGGTTCAATAATTGTTGATTTTGCATCAGAATTCGTAATAATTATTAAAAGTGTGAATCTCAGTCCTCGGGATATGTTAAAAGTACGAATTCCGATGTAAAATCAATGGTTCCCGAATCTTTCGAATCAATTTTTCGATTCGAAGGGCTGCGGATCTACCGCTCCGGTTAACTAGTTGGTATTGACAATTTACTAATTGGATTTGGTGAATGATCAGTAACGTTCGACGTTACAGGCTGCAAAATACTCACCACATACGCTATTTGTTATTATCTGTTTAAATTTTCGTCCTTTATAAATTAATCCAGCAACCTGCTCAACAGCTTTACAATTTTTCTTCAAGGCGAACAGATATGGGGATATATCACCGTTCGTTTGGGGTCCAAAACCCACAAATAGTCGATGTAGGCCTAAAATTACCATGTTGGGCAGTTGGGCCTGATGCCCAAACTCACAACTATCAGCAAAAAAAAGTTCTTTTCCAAGAGGCCTTTTATCCTATGATCTATCGAAACATTGAAACCGCCATTTAGAAATGCTTGATAATGGGTTATTTTGACAGTAATGAACTTTTAAATAAAGGGTCGGTATCGGTTGATAATGAATTAACTTGACAATCTTGATAAAAAATATTTAAATAAATATGAAAAAATTTAAAAATAAAAAGTTTATAAATATATTATTCTACCTATAAATTGATGGTTTTTTTTCTGGCTCCGCCCAAGATTTCTTCTTTAAAACCCTGCTTTCCTTTTTATCTTTATTTTTGTTTTGCGTGATAAAATATATTTTCTGCAATATGGATAATTTATTACACTCTATACTTTAGTTTTTTTCCCTTTCTTTTATCTGTAGTCATTTTGGTTAAACCACTATAATTTTTTGAAGTAATATATGTTGCTTTCTTAAACAGTTTGTAGCGCCTGAAAAGCTAATACTCATATTTATTTGATTATAGCTGATATATATGATACCATCTACGTGTAGTCTCATTTGTACTGCTTAGAAAGGCCGTACAGACTGTTTGGTTAATGAGCCCATATGAAGCAAACTCGTTCTTGTAATTATAACATTATATTTAGTAAATTGATAGAAAAAGGCTACCTACCATGAAGTTGATTATTCTTCAAATATAGATGTAGTTGTGAAATGGGCAAAAGAAAATTTAGAGTCAAATTTAAAAAGTTTGGTATACGGAACCTTAATTTCACAACCTAACACATTTTGATAACTATTAAGCTATCCTTAAATAAAAAGGGAAAAGTCCCAAAATAATGAAAATCTACACGAATAAAAAAAGAGAATTTATCTTAATAAATGTATAAAAACTGTGCACTAATCTTAAGGGGATATGAATATATAAGCTTTTTTATTAACTCTAGGTTTGAGTGTTTGGCAAGACACGAAAAACTACTATTTATCTCAATTATTAAGCAAAATGTGTCTGGAAATCATTATTCTTATATATATGCTTAGACTTCTCTGAATGTCATTGTTAATGTTCCGTTGGAAAATAGCACATAGAAAATTGATGCCAGTTTTCTTTCTTGCGGGAAAATAAAGAACTCTCCTGATAAGAAAGTGATTTACTTAATAAGCTTCGGCAACTCTTCTAAGACAATTTTCCATTCATTAGTAATACTGTAAAAAAACTTTGGTAATTAAATGCTTTTATTCCATTCAAAAACAATCATATTTGTGAAATGTTAAGAGGTACAATTTTATGGGTTATATAGAAAGAAAAACAGATTAATCTTTCAGAGGAGAAACTGTGAAAATATTAGATCACTAAGTAGTAGTATATATTAGCACTAACCAAATACTGAGAAAAATTAAGAGTGATAGTTGTACTGACAATTTGTATTTTATTATACCCCTGATATAACATCGATCTTTACCAATGCAGATTATGGAAGAAACTTTAAGTATAAAGCTCTTAGAGGTAGAGCACGAGGTTTAATTTGGAAAATAAATTGATTGCATAACTGAAGCATGAAGCATGGTAGATTAGTAATAGTAGTAATTCCATTTTGAATTTCGATATGTCATCTGTTCGGGTATTGTTTCTTACTTGTTTCAGCCGGTGTTGAGATGCTAGCGATTAAGAGACAATATCATTTGGGTTTAAAGAGACGGATGAAGAATTTTAGACGTTAACCTTGATATAGAAATATTTGCTGATTTTTGTAATGAATTGTTCTCAATTGTTTGCAGTTTTATATGTTGATGATAATAGCTAGACAAAACAATTGTAGTATTAAATGCTCAGGATATCGGGTTGTGGTATCCAATCTGAAGACAATGTTTCATATATAAAACTGGTGGGAAACTATTAAAAAAAAAAAACTCTTGTAAGTAAATCATGAAAATCTCTGCGCATTAGATTGATACACCTTTCTTGTGAACTTGTCCAAGTGTTGGGAGTAAAAAAAATTTGTAGTCAAGTGAAAAAATTGCCAGGAGTGTTGAGACATATATCCAATTGCTTTCTTTTTCGGACTACAATTTTATCATACAGGACAAAAACAAGAATCCCTCAATTAGTATCTGGTAGAAACTAGAAGCTATCAATCTGGGTCCAATCATATGGTAATTAATGCCGTTAAGCAAATGGATTTATGTTTATGTTGGATTTAATTAACAGTACACCCATTAAGGGAAACCCGAATCCAAACCCAACCCGTTATAAGATTGAACAGATGCACTAGAGGAGTGCATTGAACAAGTGTATTAAGCAGATACATTGGCTTATAAATATACACCAGTATACTCTCTCTCTGAAATATCAGAAAAAGAAAAGAAAACGAATCTGTCACTATTATCAGAGAGAGAGAAAGAGAAAATATATTCTGTTAAGACTTGAAGAATTTAGGTTGTGAAAAACGCAAGGCTTTCAGTTTCGGCTCGTGATTTTTTGTAGAACCAGTGATAGTGCTGTATTGATCAGAACCGCTTCTGCACGAAAATTAACGGAGCAACTTGTAAGTTTTATCCGTTAAATATTACAGTTTAATTATTTCAATCTTTTTTTAGCTCGTTCTACACAGAACAATAAAATTAGAATGCCTATTAATTCTGCGATTCAATATCTCAAGGATAAAATTTGTCTACATGATCTCACGATGACCGCATATGTGATTTATATCAGAGAATCAAGTCTTATTATTTGAGTCGATTTTAGTTGTTGTTCACCTACCTATAAATATATATAATGTCCCTCGGATAGTTTGCCTCACAAAAAGTACCTCACAATGGGTCTTTTCATCTACTACTCTCTGTGGCTCACTGCTTGTGGCCTCGTCCTTGTCTCAACTATGGCTACTAATCCTCCACCTCTATCATAAATGCATCAGAAATTCCACGAATTCAATATCTCATACCATATGACAAAGATAGTCCCAGATGTGCACCGATGCCGCCTCACACCTCTGTTCCAGTATTCCCATATGACAAGCCTCCATTTCATTTTGCATTGAACCTCGAGTTTATGGAGGCCGAGTGGTTCTTGCATGGCGCATTGGGATACGGGCTTGATCAAATTGCACCGGACTTGGCCCATGGCGGTCCGCCTCCAATTGATGGTCACAAAGCAAACTTGGATGAAGTCACACAAAAGATTATTACAGAGTTTGCATTTCAAGAAGTTGGTCATATTAGGTTTATTTTTGCCCCTCTCTATGCTTATTTTCCTGTGCAAACAATAAAACAAATGTGGTGAAATTGCACAATTACTAAGTCTGCATGTAGGATACGGAAGGATCAAATTCAAATCCACGTCAGTTAACAAGTTGCATATTTTAGTGTACATCAACTCTTAAATATAAATGTTTTGAAAATATTATTTGTGTTAAAAGCAACGAACTTCTACATAGGTTCTTAATTCTTTACTTTTATATATATATAGAGAGAGCGTGTGTTAGGCTACGGTGCTATGCATAGCACGGATGGGCTATGTGCTGCGCATGATTTTTTATTTCTAAAATTTAAATGATTTATCCAACCGCTAAAAATAATTTTCATATGAAAATCTAATTGTAGATCAAATTTTATATTTTCTAAAAGTTCTTTACTATTTTTCTAGATAGTTAGAAAATCACTTGATTTAATTATTATGAATCATTCAAAAAAGTAAATTTTCAACTATCTAAAAAATAGTAAAAATATTTAAAATATGAAATTTGATCAATTTTCTACCCATCTAAAAAATAATTAGATGAGAAAATTTTGTACCCATCTAAAAAATAATAAAAAATAAATAAAAATAAATTATAATTTGATCTACAAAGATATTTCAATATGAAGATCGTGTTCAATGGTCTCGTGCTTCACGTCCGTATCTCGAATTTAAAAGTTCAAATGACCGATCCAAACCGTTGAACATGATCTTCATATTGAAATATCTTTGGATATCAGATTATATATATATATATATATTTTTGCTATTTTTTATATGAGTATAAAGTTTGTTGATCTAACGATTTTTGCACCATCCAAAACTAGTGGTTTTGTACCCAACTAAAAATAGAAAAAAGTTTCAAAAAAAACTAAAATTTGATCTCTAAAGATATTTCAATCTGAATATCATGTTCAACGTTTTGGATTGGCTATTTGGACTTTCAAATTTGAGATACAAACGCGAAGAACGAAAATTTTTGTGCTTCGTGAAGCACCGTAGCCTCACTCTATATTATATATATATATATAGAGAGAGAGAGAGAGAGAGTTTGTCTAGCATGCTTCCGTTAGCATTTCAACGTGAAATGCTAACGAGTTAATTTTTAATTTTTTATGCTCAAAATTTTAATTAAAGCAACTCAATAAAATATTTATATCATAAACTTGTAGAATATTAATTTTTATCGTGTTTAGAGTTAGTTTGCTATACTTAATGATTTTTAGAAAGTAAAATCTTTTGATATATAAATTTTATTATTTTTCTATTATTTTAGGGCTATCTTTCAAAAATCATTAAGTATAGTAAATTAACTCCAAACATAATAAAAAATTATATTCTACAATATTATGATATAAATATTTTATTGACCTACTTAAATTAAAAAATTTAGCATTAAAAATTAAAATTTGACTCGTTAGCATTTCGGTTGAAATGCTAACGGAAACATACTAGACAAACTATATATATATATATAATGGAGATACCGTGAGCTTAAGCTCACGGAGGCCTTCCGTGAGCTTAACTCAAAAAATATATTAAATCATCTCGAAATTTTAATTTATCATTCTCATTAAATTCTTTATATAAAAATCTCGTGGGATGCAAAAATTTGGAGTGTTTTGAGCTTTTTAAGTCACCGTTTTTAATTTTTTAAAATGATGTTCAAGTATTGAATATATTATTATTATTATTAGAGCTGATTTTCAAAAATTAAAAACCACAACTTAAAAAACTTAAAACGGTCCAAATTTTTGCATCCCATGAGATTTTCATATAAAGAATTTAATGAGAATGATAAATTAAAATTTCGAGATGATTTAATATGTTTTTTGAGTTAAGCTCACGGAAGGCCTCCGTGAGCTTAAGCTCACGGTATCTCTACTATATATATCGAAATTTTAATTTATCATTCTCATTAAATTCTTTATAAAAAAATCTTATGGGATGCAAAAATTTGGAGTGTTTTGAGCTTTTTAAGTCACCGTCTTTAATTTTTTAAAATGATGTTCAAGTATTGAATATATTATTATTTTTTTAGAGCTGATTTTTAAAAATTAAAAACCACAACTTAAAAAGCTCAAAATGCTCCAAATTTTTGTATCCCATGAGATTTTCATATAAAGAATTTAATGAGAATGATAAATTAAAATTTTGAAATGATTTGATATGTTTTTTGAGTTAAGCTCACGGAAGGGCTCCGTGAGCTTAAGCTCACGGTATCTCCACTCTATATATAGTTATACTATTGTGAAAATATTTGCATTTCGAGCCCAAGTGAATACGGATCAAATTTTATCGTAACACGATCGAAATTCAAAATTATCATTCTCATTAAATTCTTCATATCAAAATATTGAGGAATACAAAAAATTGGGGTATTTCAAGTTTTCTAAGTATTTGTTTTGGATTTTTAAAAATCAGCACTAAAATAATAATAAAATATTGAATTATTGTTGCTGATTTTCAAAAATTCAAAATAAATACTTAGAAAACTCGAAATACCCTAAATTTTTGTATCCCCGAATATTTTGATATGAAGAATTTAATGAGAATGAAAATTTTGAATTTCAGACGTGTTACAATAAAATTTAAGCCGTATGCACTTGAACTCGAAATGCAAATGTTTTCACAATATTCTAACTCTCTCTCTCTCTCTATATATATATAGAGAAAGAGAGACTAAAGATACCGTGAGCTTAACTCAAAAAGCATATCAAATTATCTCCAAATTTTAATTTATCATGCTCATTAAATTCTTTATATGAAAATCTTATGGGATACAAAAATTTGGAGTGTTTTGAGTTTTTAAGTCATGATTTTTAATTTTTGAAAATCACCTCTATAAATAATAATAATATATTCAATACTTTAATATTATTTTAAAAAATTAAAAACGATGACTTAAAAAACTCAAAATATTTTATATTTTTGCATTCCATAAGATTTTCATATAAAAAATTTAATGAGAATGATAAATTAAAATTTGAAGATGATTTGATATACTTTTTGAGTTAATCTCACGAAAGATCTCCGTGAGCTTAAGCTCATGGTATCTTTACTCTCTCTTTATATATATATATATATATATATATAAATCAATTTACAATTTGTTTGGTCACTCAACATATATATAGTCTTTTACTTTTCTGAAGTTGTTCAGTTCAAAGTGTTATTCGGTTCTTTTTTTTGGGATAAAAAACCTTATGATGCCTCCAAATTCCAATTTTGATATCGAAATATGGTTATTAAAGCATTTTTTTGGTATTAGGTACATTGAATCAATATTCGGTCCGATCCAACGGCCCTTGATTGATATAAGTCCGGTGCAGTGGGCGAATCTAATGAATATGGCATTTGAACAGAAGCTGGAACCCCATTTGATCCATATCGTGATAGCCTCCACTATATGGTTGCCTCTTATGTTCTTCCTTATGTAGGCCTTAATGGTTACACAGGCGCAAATCCAAACCTCGATGGCTATTACTCAAAGCGGGTATGTAAAACAGTCTATCAAACTAATCTTATTAGGTATCATTTTGTTAAAGGAAAATATATAACGTTCCTCTGGTTTTAGATATTTTGGTAAATATCTAAAGGGCAACAGGTCATCCAGCATAATTACATAGAGTAAGGACTTGAAAATGGTGTGGAGACAACTTTCCATGTTTTTAATGAAATGTGCCTCTAATAATTAGTTATTTAGTTTGTATATTTAGCAAAAATAAAAAAACTAAATTACACAGTGAGACTATAAAGACACTATACATTTGAAATTAACAGGGACCAAACTGGTAATATGTTGATACTTTAAATACCCTCTGTAACACCTCTGACCGAGATGTTACAGAACCAATATCTTCTGCATCCATCCGAGAGCCAGCTAACCTATGTCGTTAACATAAAAGAAAATTAACAGAGACAAAAAAAAACAAAAATGAATCAACTTATAAAGCTCAGTAACCGATTATTTTACGACACGGCTTCTCTATAATAGATTTATAATATAAAATATTATAATAAATCAATTTAGTCAAAATAAATATTCTATATGTATCTATAATACATAAAATGAAATTCTAGTATTTTAATTAATTTATACTATCAAATTAAAAATATTTCTTATATCAGGCAACTATTTACATATATCAATTATAAAAAATAATATACAAACATTTCTAATTAACTGATTTCATATCTTCCCATGCCATAATTATCAAATATAATATATCATAAGTACTTTATTAATTTAATAAAAGACATGAAATTCTTTATTCTCTAATTATCAAGATAAATTACTTTATAATACATGCACATGAATTATAATAAGATTCAAATGAATTCGATTGACAGGGGGAATCAGAAATTAAATAACTCTTACAAAAAATGTATGTTTTCTGACACAATCTACTAAGTCTGATAAACACATTTGATGTTTTCGGGCTTTTCAACCTACATTTGTTGTGTCATAGGCTTATATTATTTAATAATTTCATTTAAGTTCAGATTAGATTAATTCAGATGCACAATTATTCAAAAATATCAAACAAAACATATTTGCACATATCAAGTCAGATTGATCTAATGTTATGCCCATCATACATAGGTCCAGAGCAGTAATATAACCCAGTTGCCCAGACGATTTTGGACTACAATAAGAGGATAAATTCAGTATGTGCATAGTGAACTGTTTTCCGAGTATGTGCATAGTGAACTGTTTTCCGAGGTCTGGTTGCGATCATTTACCACATATATGTTATTTTTTCATATAAAATTCAGACTCACATTGTACTTCACACAAGAGTTTATTTAGTAGCGTCCACATGTTCAAACCACACAAAAAGTTCAATTACGATAACAGTTAAAACGGATACAAAAAATGATATATACATAAATATTTATTGTATAATGTGTATGATCCAAATAAATTCAAAAATACAATACTGATTTTTAATATGCATAAAGGATAATGAATAATGTCATTTTCAAAATCCAAACAATTCAGATCTTTAATTCATATTTTCAGTCATAGATCAATCAATTCAAACAAACTAATAAAATAAAATATAAATTATAGAGAAATCCGATTATCCGATTTACAATCTCTGAATTTGATCATGATACCTATCTTCTATCTGTTTCTTTTCCGCATTTCCTTTCCATTTTATTTTATTTCTTTGTCTCTCTCGGTTCCCTTCTCTTCATATCGCTGTCCATATTTTTGTTTTCTGTTTCTTCTTATAATCTTATCGGAAAGATGGAGGGATTTAAGGGTACAGGAGAGCCACGCATGAGAGAGCACGTGTACTCCAAGTCTCCGTGCAAAAGCTGCCGTGATAATTTTTTCTTTCTTTTAATTTTTTTTAGTTCTTATCTATTTGCCTGGATAACACTTTTGACTTTTAACCAACAATGCACCCACGAGTATCATAAAGGTTTTCCTCTTCATTTTTTTTCTATTTCTTTTTTTTTGCAAAGGAACCCTTATATTATTCAAAATTATGAAATAGTCCAAAGTCTAATTACCGTATTTGTGGGTGTTACACCCTCATAACTGCTGTCCCCTATAAATGTTTTGAAATTAATTACACCATAGCAAGGACCAAATTATTTACTCAATTAAATATTGTGCAGGCTTTGGCAGGATTGCTTGGTGTGGAATCAGCTCAAGATGCTATTTTACGAGGTTGGCTCTTCGAAAGGCTGTTTCAAGTTGTTGAACCATACAAATATACAGTGGGTGAATTCACAGATAGAATATCAAAATTGCGAAACCGTTTGGCAATGTGCGGGATCAGAGACGAGGGTCTCATTGTACCCCCTGAGCTAGGTGCCGAAATGAAACTTTGCACCAATGCAATATCGGCGAATGCCGACTCAGTCTCATACAGACGGACACCGAAGGAGATCCTCAGGATAGTGTACGGAACTGGAGACGAACACATTCCTGGTGGGTTTCTACCAAATGGTGGTAATGGAGAAATTGCGAGAATGTATCTTGCTCAGTACCGACCAGATCATCAGGACCAATATCCGAACTAACCTGTTGTTCCATCTCCATCATATCACAAAGGAAATCCCTAATGAAAAACACCCACCTAATGGGGAATTTTCTGGTAAGCACTAACTATCTTACAAAGCAAAATCTAATGTATCACTCGTAATACGAGACAGTAATTAATATGCTTTCCTAGTTCTACCTATTTAGCCTGATGGTATTGCTAATATTCGTATTATTGAGGTTATATATATATTGTTATGTAATATTTGTATCAGAATAAAGGATAAGAGTGCATGGTACAATAGAAAACGAAAGAGACAACTGTTCAATTCCTAGGTAAAGAATTGTTTTGTTTCTACTATGATGGTCTGGTAACAAAAGCAAAATTATGCTTGTATTTTGTAATTAAAAAAAATAGATTACGGATTTCAGATTAAACAGGCTGGTTTTTCCTGTCCTTTATCTAAACAATGTGGAAGTGGGAATGGACCTTCTAGGCCCAGAAAATTAAAAAGCCCATTGAGTTAGATGTCAGAATTCAAAATAAAAAGACTCTTCAGGTACAAATAAGACCTGCGTTTCTTGATTTCAAGTACTTGTATTAAGTCAATTTATTACTTCATAGTTCATACATTTTCATACGGAAAGTATTCGAGCCAGTAGGAAAAGCAACATAAGCGTATGAGACGGCACCAGTTAAGTATATCACGTAGTTTTTAATTCCACTCACTCAGCCTCATTAGAACAAAACAATAAATAATTAGATTTGAGAACAAAAATATATTTTAAGGAACTCAAAATTATTCTCTATTGAACTTAGGGTATCAATTATCGACCCAACCCGACCCGACCCGATTAATTATATATTTTTTGAAGTATTTTTATGATTTAGTACTAATTAAAGCTTAAATATATACTAATTATATACTAATTAAGATTAATTATAAATTAATTAATATTTAATTACTTAAATTATATAAAAATAATTAATAAATATTTAATTATTTTACACGGGTCGGGTCGGGTCAACCCGTGACCCGATCGGGTCGGATATGGGTTAAAAAATTTTAACCCGAATTTAATCGGGTCGGGTTCTGATCGGATCAAAAATAATAATAAAATAATATGACCCGACCCGAACCCGACCCGACCCATTGACACCCCTAATTGAACTTCAATCTTTTGTTCCCAGAGCTTTTTTTCTCTATTCCTTCACATGCTTTTTATTTTTCTAATACTCTCTTTTTCTTTATTTTTGTTATTACTGTCATTAATTTTTTTCCACATGACTTTATTTTTCGGGACTTTTTTTTTCTCTCTCTTATTATTTTTTATAAATAATTTATATAAATACACAAGTCTCATGTCTAAATATCTGATTCACTTATATAAATACCTGATTTTCATATTTAAATATCTGACTCACTTATATAAATATCTGAGTCTTATATCTAAATATATGAATCTCATATCTAAATATTTAGCTCACTTATATAAATACATGATTCATTTATGTAAATGCTTAACTTGCTTATCTGACTCACTTATGTAGATAAATATATTTGTTTATCAAAAATAAAAAGTTAACTACAGATGATTGTTTTTGCTAAAAATTAAAATTTAAGTAGGAGGATTTTTTGAGAAATTTGTTGTGAAACTATTAGTCGATTCCATTTGTTTTATGTTTAAAGTTTCTATGCCGGGTGTTGAAATACTTGGGATGAGAATGTGCTATGAGGATGATATCCTATAAATTATACGGTTTGTTTGGCAAATTAAGGAATAGGTTTGGAAGAGTGATACAATAATATTATTTTGAAAGAGTGGTAAAAGAGTGTTATTCTTGACTATTCGGAAGAGCGAAAGTATCGTTTGACAGTTGTTAATCAAAATAATTAAAGTATGGATAATTATGATACTAACAATGATGATGATAATAACAATAATAATAATAGTAAAATAATAATATAATAATCATGACATGATAATAATAATAAAATAATAATCATAATATAATAATATAATCATAATATAATCATAATCATAATAAATAATAACAATTATAGTCATAGTCATAATAATATAATAATATAACCAAAATCATATATATAATAGTAATAGTAAAATATAATCATAATTATAATAATATAATAATAAAAAATAATTATAATCATAATAATAATATAATATAATATAACATAATCAAATAATAATAAATAATTATTATTATAATCATAATCATAATAATATAATCATAATCATAATATAATAATAAAAAGTCTAATCATAATCATAATAATAATATAATAATAATAATAGTAATAATAAATAATTAGATTAATATAATAATAATAATATAATCATAATTATAATCATAATATAATAATATAATACAACATAATCAAATAAAAAAAAATAAGAATCATAATCATAATATGATTATTATAATAATAAATAATAATAATCACAGTCATAATAATAATAATAATATAAACATAATATAATATAATAATATAATATAAACATAATAATAATATAATAATATAATCATAATCATAATAATAATATAATAATACTAATAGTGATGATAACATAATAATAATCATAATAATAATAGAATATTTATATAAAAATATAATAATAATAATAAATAATAATCATAATAATAATAAATAACAATCAAAAGCATAATATAATATAACATAATTAAACAATAATCGCTATTCCGACGAGAGCTAATTCGATATACCGCCTATAGCTTAGTATACCGGATTAACACTATTCCGCACTCTTGTACTAAGTCTAAAATTCATTTGATAAATTAATTCATTAGAATAACAATGCTATTCTTACTTTTTGCTATTCCATGAAATGTCAAATAGACCCTATTTTATGGCGGAATAACTAAAGAACAATATTTATCCACCTCTCGGATGATATACAATTCCGAGCTAACCTTTTCCAAACAGTGCCATAGTTATTACTAATACGTGGCCGAAATATTAATGGGCGGCTGATCCGCTGATGGCCGCAATATTTTGCAACGTCTATCATTAATTCTATCTGTAGCAATTAATTCTAAGATATATATATATTAATCGGCTAGAAATGCACCCTCAAAGCTAATTATCCAATCTCGCGATAAGAAAGGAGCCTAATATTTTAATTTGACATATATACGCATATCATATGAGTGGAGCAATGTATCACGCAAACCAAAGACTTCCAGGCTTCCAGCCACCAGGTTTCCAGCTCGTTTATTTTTTCTGTGATAATAACATCAGCAGCCGCCAGCCAGAGAGATATGCAAACCTACTCAAGTTCCATCCATATATGAAATAAAATTAAAACTTTGTTGCGTCTTTAGATCCTCCGTAGCAAACCTGTACTGTTTTCTGGTGATGCATGCTACAGTTGACAAAATTGGTTCATAGTGAAAACCTGTACTGTATAGATCATATGTGCACACTACAATAAAAATGGTTTTACTAACACTAATTTACTAACGGTTTATAGTAAAAACCGTTAGTAATTTTGAACGATGACATTTTAGAAATTAGTTTGGACTATTTTTATAACAGTTTGGGTTAAGAAATTGTTAGAATAAACGTGTCAGAAGTGTAAAATTTTTTTAGAGAATCTTTACTAACCGTTTTTAATAATAAAAAAGCGTCATTAAATATCTCAGCGCAAACCTTTGCTAACGGTTGTCTATTAAAAACCGTCATTATAACCCAGATGCTAACTTTCGGTTTAACTTCACTAACGTTTGGGATTAAAAATCGTTAGTAATGTGAAATTTCGCTGAACTTTCACTAATGATTTTTAACCACAAACCGTTAGTAAAGGTTTCAATAATGGTTTTTAATATAAAATCGTTAGGAAATTGTTGAAGCGCAATCAAGTTTTAATAACGGTTTCACAACTCCATTAGTTCTATTCGGTAAAAATTCAAAGATGAGGACTTCTCATTATGATTGCATAACCAAGTCAAAGGTATTTTTTTTAATACTTTATATAAAATTAAAAAATATATATATTTGTACTAACATAAAAAATTATTTCAAGTTTGATGAGGAATTGGCTAGGAGGGAGGAGAAAATCACCAGAAGGGTCGAGGCAAAGATCACCAAAAGGTCACAGCCGACCTTTCGGCAAGGTTAGAGGTCCAGGTAGCGGCAAGGTTTGAGACAATGTTCAATTATAGAAACATCCTAATACTGCCCGCTGCCTAAGAATTTGAATCTCCGACTCAGGCAATAATTTTTCAGTACATGGAGACATTCAGGTTATTCATATACTTATCTCTTTTAAAAATTTAAAATATTTTTAGTTAAATATGATTTGCATAATTTTAGTAACTATTTTTTATTTCAGGTCTATGTTCTGTGTAAACTCTTCTTCAACACGCTCAACAAATTCATTCTTGTTGCGGAAGGGAGAGTTCTTCTAAGTGGGATGACATGATACACGGTGCACCTTTGTCGCCCGATCATCATAGGGTTTCAATTGACTTCGTGATGGATGACTGTCGTGATTATAATCTTCCTTATGTAATGGACAGTGGTCAATGTCTAGTTGACTTGATTGAGATTCCTCTCAAGTGGACCGCGAGTCTAGTGCAAATCAATACAGAGGTATTTAATTATTTCTAAATTAATATTTTATATTATTATTTTTATTTTATTAATACTTTAAATGCAGGATGTCACGTCAAAAAAATTCTCCCCAAAAAGAAAGCCAAGGTGAAAGCATCAAGTGCATCATCGGCTATTAATCGACCACAACTTCTTGATGATGTCGTGGCGAATAATCTTGACTTGGATTCAAATTATTTATATCAGATGTTAATGAACCAATCCGAGAACGAGACTATTGAGATAGACTTCCTGACAGAACGTGTGCGTTAAAGACGTCGTGGAATTATTCATGAAAGAAATGTTGAACGTCTTGATTTTTTAGATTTTCTACATGTAAGTTTTTGTAAACCTAATTCTTACTTAATTGAAGATATATAATAATTGTGATAATATACATGCAGAATTTCAGTCAATTGGTGCAAAATATTTGAAATAAAGAGTTGTGGTTTTATTTGTCCATACAAATGCTCAGAAAGGTTCATCCAAATTGATTTCTCATCAGCAATAAAATACCTGAATGACAGTTGATGTATGCCAAATATTATTACTTACTTTTGCCCTACATTAAGGGATAAGATATTATTTCTCTTTCAAGACTTGCATTTCCCAATTATATATCTTTTTTTTCTGAAACTTAAATATGAATTGTAGGAGTCAGTGGATCCTTTTGGTTGTCAATATCTTCGAAAATTATATTTATGTCCTAAATCTCGTGAATCACGACATAAGCGGGTTGCAGATTCAAAATTTATTAAATAGCATAAGTTCTTTTTTATCAACAATATGTAAATATATAAAACTTATATAATATGATAATTTAAATTTATTGTAGGACATTTAGATATTATTGGATGATACATAATAGGAAAAAGAAGAACAACCGACTTACTTATGTTAGACTCACGGTACAAGATCTACACCTAATTGAAATTAAAAATATCAAAATATTTGAGATTTTTTTGTGTAAATTTATTAATATTTATATTTATTTGATACTTTATTTTTTCTAGAGTCAAATGTAACCTGATGGTAAAGAATGTGATTATTATGTTATGAGATTAATTCATGACATAATCACAGTTCATCACGAGTCCAATGTTTTGCCTGAGGTTTTAAAAATAATAATACGTATTTTTAATTTTTTTATATGTTAAAATTATTAATGATTTTTGTACTCATCTGAACAGTGGATGGAGCCAGGTCCAACACCATATCGACAAGATTTTATTGATGAGATTAAAAAAATAATGGTTGAATTTATCAAAAAAACATATGACTTGTTGTATTTGTTGTAAAATTTTATTCTAATTATTATTATCATTGGTTGTGATGATATGAATTATGAAATTGCTATATGTGATGTTGTTTTTGATATTTTGTATTGTGGTATGATATGTTTCTGTTGGAAATATATTCAATTGTATGTGCTGATATGATTATTATATATGGCTAGTAAAATCAAATGGGCTGGCCACTAGAAACATAGGAGCAACATTTAAAAAAAAGTCTTTGCTAACGGTTATACATAAAAAACCATTACCAAAAAAAAATAAAACATTTTTTCCTAATGATTTTTGGTACAAAACCATTAGCAAAACCGTTCTATCTACATTTGCTAACGATTTTTAAATAAAACCGTTATTAAATCGTTGAGCTGTGCTAAATTTGCTAATAATTTTGAAATAAAAACATTATTGAATCCCACTGCATTGCGCTATAATTTGCTAATGATTTTATAATGAAAACTGTTAGAAAAACTCAGTGAAAATGTGTTCGGGGCGCCCTCCATTTACTAATGATCGCTTATATCTTTTCTAACCCTCCATTATTAATGGGGGCAAAACTGTTATTCTCTTTAAAAGTCATTAGTGAAGATATTTTTTCGCGTAGTGGCAAATAATGCAACACAGCACCAAAAAGGCTACATAACGGTACTAGAGTACCAAGTTATCAACAATTCAACATTAACTAATTAACACGTACGTCATGTATATTAATGTTTGATCAGTACAATTATTCTTATTGTACCTTCCTGTACATAATAAATTTTCATAATCAGTGTTGTCCTATCTTGTTAAATATTAGGCTCGCATGCAATTAATTCTGTTTATGATCACAATAAGTTTTCATGCCTATTGCGAACTGTAAAGAATAGTAAAATTTTGCATTTATCTTGTACAATGTTAAGTGTCGCTTTCTTCAAAAAAAAAAAAGACCAAGCAAGGGATAGACAAGCTCAAATTTTGCGAGATGAGCGGTTAATTAGAGTTGTTTTCTGACCTCTAAAAACTTTAAAATTTTAAATTAATTCAATTTGTATAAAAAGATCTTATATTCGTCGGCAAAATCTGATCTTACAAATAAGTAAATGCTAAGATGCGTAAAAAAAAAGTGAATATCATATTTCTGCCTTTTAAAAATTGATAGCTATTATTATGAATGTACACTATGATGTAACAAAGAAGAAGAAGAAGACATTAATTATATCAATTCGGATCCTATAGTAAATACTCAACATAAGAATTACGTCCGTGCCACACCGGGGGCTACATTGGTACCAGTAAGTTAAAAATATCACTGAAATTAGCAAATTTACCTTACAAATATGATATTACATATTTTTTCTAATTAATACCTTTAAAATTGATATTGCCGTATGTGCCAGATATCTGTGCACGATAAATGGCCAGGTTTTACATCTTTCATTTGTGCAGTTTCATTAATATATCTAAATCAATATGGAATTGAAATCTACTTAGCAAGGACGATAATTGCTGGTAGATAATTCATTCTCAAAAAGAGATTTGCCATTTTTATAGTACCTACAATAATTAATTATTTGTACCTCTTTTTCTTGGCTATAAGTAGCCCCCTAGAGAACCCTTAATTACATGCTGCACTCTCATTGACAATTTCACTGAATTAATTCGTAATTCACAACCAATGTCTTCAACCAATATACTCTCTCTTTTGATTTTTTACCTGTTAGTTCCTTTCATTGCTTTAGTTCTCACTACCTCTGATGCAATAACCAGTCTCCTCATTTAACATGAAAGACCTCTTTGGAAGCCAAAACGATAAATTGAGCTGCGTTCCAGACATCACTGCAACTTCTGTTGCAGTTTCTCCTGGGGATATCGATCAACTGCAATTCGCTCTTAACCTTGAGCACACCGAGGCTGCGTTCTTCTTGTACGGTGCTCTTGGCTATGGGGCTGATAACATTGATCCCACATTAGCCATGGGGGGACCACCTCCATTAGGTGCCATGAAAGCTAACTTGGACGATGTTACTCGGCAAATTATTGAAGAATTTGGTTATCAAGAAGTTGGACACTTGAGGTTCAGTAATTATATATCATATAAATCAAATTCTCTAGATCTTTTAACTATAACATGGTGTGAATTGTTGACTAAGATAAATATTTAAGTTCTAGCCAGTTAACTAAAAAAAATGTTTGTGTTTAGGGCGATTATATCAACAGTAGGTGGATTTCCGAGACCTTTGATAGATTTGAGCCAAAGGAACTTTGCAACTTTGATGGCTAAAGCATTTGGGTATTCTCTAAACCCTCCCTTCAATCCTTATGCTGATACTGTCAGCTATCTGATCGCGTCCTATGTGATACCGTATTTGGGCATTAATGGTTATACTGGCACGAACGCAAACATCCAAGGGTTTGCTACAAGAAGGGTATTTTATTACAACACTATACATTTCTTTAATTTTTTTTATTTACAAAAATAAATCTGAATTTGTAACTAGAGCACAGATAATTCCGCTTCAAAAAACACGAACACACATAATTGAGTGACATCGGACACATTATCACTGTCAGCTCATAGCTGGACTATTAGCAGTTGAATCAGCACAAGATGCAGTTATCAGAGCTCTTTTGGATCTGAGAAAGGACGAGATTGTGCATCCATATAACATCACAGTAGCAGATTTCACGATCAAAATTTCGGGTCTCAGGAATGATCTAGGGATGTGTGGTAACAAAGATGAAGGTCTGGTTGTGCCACGCGAGCTTGGTGCAGAGATGCGAACATGCTCTAATATCATTTCAGCTGATGCCAAATCGATTGCTTACACAAGAACCCCAGCTGAGATTCTTCGGATACTTTACTTGACTAAAGATGAGCATGTTCCCGGAGGGTTTTTCCCAAATGGTGGGAACGGTAGAGTAGCAAGAACCTACCTTTAATTTCTTGACATTTCATAAATTTCTCTTGTATGAGCTATTTCTGTTTTTAATTTAGGTAGTTGTTTGATAATTTCTTTTATTTGGAATTTCTAATAAAAAGGAAGAGAAAGGCTGTTTCATGATTAATTGGAGCCTTTTGTAATCCTAATTTAATTCTGAAATAAAATATTGTAAGCATAATTTATATTGCTATATGTCATATCCGTACAGTTTACAAGATACTTGTGCCCAATAAAAATATAGAGGTTTCCACTATTGAATCAAGGAATCATAATTACAATTTAATGATTTTTTTGAGAAAAAGATATGGATCAAGCCTGTAAATTTCATTAATTTTGTGATGAGTTAAGTCAATTATTACATAAAAAGAAAGAGTATATACATGACTGATTATTAACTTTAGCAAAACCCTAAAGCGTAGTTATGTTGCAAACCAATGTCTAAGCTCCTGATGCATCTCGCATGCCACTTCGACCAGCCCTTGCTCTCTGTCAGAAAATATATGCCTGCACCTCTCACGCCATATGATGAAATTCGTTGTTGCTTCAACTTGCCGTCAGTACATATCCTGATTTTCAGTTAATAGTTCGGTAGGAGAGTTTGATGTTTTGTATTTTCCACAAGGGCGTGTTGATGCTGATATTGAATCTGCAATGTAATTTCTTAATTGCCTTGCGAAATAGCATTCATTGAACACGTGGACCACTGTTTCATTTTGCTGTCGACACATATAACACACGCTGACGACTATCCATTCTCTGTTCCGTATAGCTTCCATTGTAAGAAACTTATCTCGCAATAACAACCATAGGAAGACTTGCACTCGCAGAGGGGCTTTTATCTCCCATAACTTGCTTATATTGTTACTGGTATATGGCGTTTCAATGTTGAAACGATAAGTTGATTGTGCAGAAAATTTGAATGAAGCTTCTCTAGTCCATTGAACTTGGTCCGACCCTTGAGTAAGATGCACATTATCAATTTCTAGCTGTAATCTTCGCATCTCTTCCTGAGCCTGCATATCTAGGTTGGCAATAGGTAACAAGTGCCAATTTCCTTCCTGATGTAGTTCTGCAGCAGAAATCTTAGCTTCAATGCGCCCTGCCCCCAATTATCATGCTAGAATTGAATTTTGGTGCCATTGTCTATTACAAACTTTCGACGATTGGAATAAAGGAACTAGAACCCTGATGCTTGACCAGAATTGTGACGTATGGTTCATTTCCCATGGCCTGATATGGTCTCCCAAAGTCTTTGTCATTTCTTTCCATCATGTATCCCCGTCATGCAACCGATGCCACATCCATTTCATCATTAATGATTTATTCATTTGCTCCAAATCTCTGACTCCTAGACCTCCTAAGTGCTTGCTTCTTGTCACTACCGCCCAACTCACCAAGCATATGGAACGGCTTTGCCCCTGAGAATCTTTATGCCCGTGCCAAAGGAATCTCCTTCTAATTTTATCGAGCTTAGAAATAACCCATTTAGGTATAGTAGACTGGCTGGGCTGTGTGAACAGAGTTGAGCAGTATTAACCATCCTCCTATCGAAAGCGTTTCAGCTTTCTACCCCGACAGTTACTTTTTTTCTCTTTGAATTATTTGAAGGATTCTTTAGGCGACTTTGTATCAGAGAGAGGCAGTCTTAGGTGAATTATTGGAAATGTAGCTGCCTGGCAGTGCATTATGTGTGCTAACATTTGTTCTTTCCCATGTTGATCTGCCATTACCAGCAACTCAGATTTGTGCAAATTCAGTTTTAGAACCGAAAAGTCTTGCAACAAGGAGAATACTAGCTTCAGCAAACTTACTTGCTGAGCTTCTAAAAATATTAGCATGTCATCTGCATAAAGTAAACTTTGCCTGCAACCTGATGTTTAAACATCTGCATAAAGTAAGCTTTGCCTGCAACCTACAATTTAATGATTTGAATGTAATTATTTTATTATTATCACTATTTGAAAATATTTCTGGCTCTGCATATGCTCTCTAAAATTAATAATTTTTTTGGAAAAAGTAATATATTATTATCTGCTTCATTACAAAATAAGAGTTCAAATTGGTACCACATCCTCTTGCGGTTATAGGGTGCATTTAATAGTCCCTATGAATTAACAAAAATATGCATCAGGTTTTAACTAATTGTAATAGAGTTTAACTAAAATAATCAGATCATCATAACGTCAACAAAAGTGTAAATTTTTCACTTCTTAACGTGTCTAAAATTAGCTAGTCTCCTCTTCAAGCTTAACCAACAATTCCTGTTTGCCTCTTAACTTTTCAAACTCTGCTGTCACAAAATCACAAAACAGAAAGGCAAACAAATGAAAGGACCAGAAGGAAAAGAAATGGCTTTAGAATCTAAAAAGTACCAAACTATTAATTATGTTTAGTTAACAGTTTTTAATCAGCTTCTTTGACAGACCATTCATCTTCCTCTATAAACATTAGACATGAACTTCTTATTGTGCACTGCATAGGTAATGAACTAGATCAGATAGTAGTATTAGATATAGATTATCTATGTATTTATTACCTTTAACTTGACACCAAAATTTAATTAGGATTATAATGGAATTATCTATGGTCCTTATACTTTTATAGTTACCATGTTGAAAAACTAATCTGTTCATTTCAATCCATATAACCCAGAGAATAACTGCTCTTAACATTTAACAAAAATTACTGTCTTTGTGGGAATGTAGTTGTCTATTCTCCACAACTCCTCAATTCCAGATGCAGGATGCTATAGAACAATGAATGATAGTTGTTATACTATTTCATTTGTGTTACAAAAGATGCACTTTGTATCTTTTGTCCATTCTCTATGAGTTAAATTAATCTTGGTTAATATTTTATTTTGTTGTATTAGTCATAATTTTTTTTAGTGGTATGTGAGCAAACCAAGTTTTCTTACAGATAACAAAGGATATTGTATTGCTAACGAGCATTCTAATAATCACTTATCTTTCTAAAATAGTGTTCTTTCTAAAATTAATGATTTAAAAATAAAAATCCCAATAATCGAAGATTGCCCGCTGTGAGCCTATAAAATAAAATAGTTAAAAAAAACAGCTAAAGCTGGGCCCAGAAGATCAGTGAGCATCAAGAGAGTTCCTCTTTTATCTGTTACGGACCGACAAATTCCTTTGCAATTTTTAAGGCCACTCTACACCGTCACTCCGAAACACGCTGATGAGATTAAAAAAGAAGAAGATAATTTATTGGTTTCTTTTTGGAGAAATGGGGACTGGGGGAGGCATTGGGCGGAATTAGAGGTGGGACCGTGGGAGACATTGGACTGTGATTTTAATGGGCTCTGCGAAATAACAAATTACATAAGGGGGACCAAAATGTTGGAGATTGGAGATGGCCTGGAAGCACAAGTTTTGCCTACCACATGTTCGACAGAATTCCCCAGTGAGAAGAGAACACAAGAGGCTCTCGATTAGAAGAGTTTGGCGCCTAGAAGGTATAGATTTTATTATAACATTGCATTTGGCTCCTAGAAGGTATATCTTTTAGTTCGTTGTCAGAGTCTAACAGGAATTGTTTCCCTGTTACACGTCCTGGTATAATCCTCATTAGAAAGACACTGATGAGCGGGTTCTACCTAATGGTGGAGCATGCCTTAAATGCTGTGCAATAATCTGCATTCTTATGTCACGGCGACTTTTATTGTTTTATCAGTCATTTGAAGAGCATTTTGCTGGGGAACATATATGATCTCTGGGTCTTATCTAAAGAAAAGATATGATAAAATAATATTTTTCCGATGATCTTGACTAACTGATGAGAAGAGAAAGAAAAATAATTTAACTTAGAAGGAATGAATAGATATAATGATAAATTCTTGTGTGATTCATTTATCTTCCACTCTGACTAATCTTTTACTCAAAAAAAAAATTCCATTCCGACTCATTGAAGCAACCATGTCTAATAGCAATGTGCACTCCAATCAGTTGAAATGCCATCATACATACTGATGCCTTACATGTGTTGCTCTAAAACTCAATTTAACAAAAAGTTGAATAAAAGAAAACTGGGGAACTGTTACCAGCGACCATAGTAATCCTGAGCCCATTACATCATACATATAGAATCAAGTGTTATTTGCATCAGCTTGACAGATCTCTCTATTGGGCTCCAATATTACATATGAGCCCCTCTATGTCATCAAAATAAGCGGGCTGGTCATGCAGAGCCCGTAGATTCCTTATTAAAAACCAGCTGAAATAAATCCTACTAAGAAATCTAACTGGGATGATAGAAAGTAGTTGAGGGTAAAGAAGTTTGGAATAACAAATCAAATCACCTATGTAGAACTGGCTAGAGTTAACTGGAGTATCTTACTTTACAAGATCTCTCTGTTAGCTGTAAACAAATGATTGTAGTAAATAGCTTGGTATAAGAATTGAGTTAAAAGTACTATTATTCTACAATGTACTGATGATATTTATTGCCGACAAGGGAAGTGTAACTAAAACCTAGTAACTGAAAACTTCAAACATTGCTAAATTTTGTTTGCGATCCTGCTTTAATTGTTGCGTATATCTCTTAACACCAAAATAAAAAGAAAGGCTGCCACTCTGAACCAACTCATGATTCTTATCCTATGATGTTCACTGCACTTCAAAACTATGTTTTGCTCATCCCCTGAACCATAAAAAGGATGAAGGAAAAGAACAAAAATGAAGAAAAGGCTTCTTTCTCTTCCCAATCAAGCATTCCACGTTGGGTCTCTTGGGCTGAAGTAGCAGCTTATGACCTTAGAATTGAGCAGCTCAAGTGCTGGTCCTGGCTCAATGCATCTTGGTGTTTTGTATTGATTAATGGAACTTCCCTGACTTATCAATAGATCCATCAATGCCTCAAATGTTCCACACTCAACCAGCCTGATTTCCAAGGGCCCCACTGACCTGACATGTTACAATATGTTCGTAATAAATAATTGAAGGGCATTTACAAAAAAAACAATAAAACCCATTTCTAATAGATCAATAGACCTGGGCAGTCCAGACCATCTCACCTTGTCATGAACAAATATATAATATTTCTTTAGCTCAATATAGGCTGATATGGCCTCCATTGGTAGTATGTTTGTATTTCCCAAAATAGAGAGGGTTCCATATGATAAAATTGGAATCAACCTCAAGTCGAGAAGAGTAAATACGAAAAAGGAAAATTCAAGTTAAATTGGACTACCTTTTATAAAGTCTTCATAAGCATAGACAGTGAAAAAAAAAATGGGCAGTGCAAAAGTACCAACAATGTACCTGTCATGTGTACGGCAACGCCTATACACATAATCAAGTGATTCCTCAATGGCAAAACAGCAGCTCTCAATAAGTTTTGGATCAATTAAACATTGCATGTTGCCTGGTCCTAATTTCTCAGGCATTAATTTAATCTCCCAAAACAGGACATAATGTCCTGGCATGCTGGAGCTGTTAGCATAGCTAGTATACTCAATGAGAAGGTAGTTTTGTTTCTGTAAGATTTCTTTGGCTATGGTGACACTCTTGTGGAGGTCCTCTTCATTCGTCTTGTCAGTATCAATGCTGAGAATGACATTTCTGCGACCAATAAACTTAAATTGTGGGGCATTGTTGTAAAATTCTGTTGCCTGTAGCACATCACCAACTCTGTACCTGTAAAGTCCTGAGATACCAATGATAGTTTGTGAGAAAAGTTTGATTAGATCAATACACAAAAGTTTCATTATTAAAATGAAGATTCAACCCTCTTTCTTGTAAATTTGATTTTAGAGATGTTAGTTTTCAATCCTTGCAATCAAACTAACTGATTAGGTTCACTTATGTACTGTGAAGGTATTTGACCTAACAAGCAAAGGTATTTGATGTTTTTCTGATGTTTGTGATATTTAATACCTGAGAGGGTTGTCTTTTACTATTTAAACCTTACATATTTGTGTTTTACTATTTAAACCTTATATATTTGTCTATTTTGAATTCTTTTCAAAATTAAAAAGACCGGCATGACCTTGTAAATCACAAGGATATCAACAAAAAAAAACTACCTAGCAAAGGACACAAATTCAAGGAAGCCTGAAAATTTCCTGATTATGTAGACAAAAATTGGAAGAAGCTTACCAGAAAAAGTCGTTACCACAATCTCATAGTATCTTCCGACCTGGACATCAACCAAATCAACCACCTTCTCTTTCTGAACCTCCTCTTCATCTCCATATCTTAATTCATTGTCCAATTCTATAAACTCAAAATATGCCATGTTAGGCAACACAGTGTAAGACACATCATTTGGATGGCATAAAGGATTTATGTTCACGCCAAAGTAGGATTCAGATGAAGCATACATGGTGCAAACCAAAGGAATAGTCCCTCCACTATAGAACTCCAACATGGGTATGTACTGTGCCATTGTCCCAGTCAAAACTGCTTCTATGCACTTAACCTTGGGCCATAAATGGACTAGTATGCCCCGCCAGGAAGCATTGTTACAAATTGACTCAATTTCATCTGCGAGCAATGGATTAGGAGACTGAAGCATATGTGACATGACAGCCCGGCATGCACGGTCAGTTATGGTAGTGTTTAATTGACCCAAACGGATGTCATTTGTTAATTCCAGCCAGTTTCGTTCCAAAAAGGTGATCGAACGAAGAAGAGCGGAGGCAAATACAGCCCCCAGTCGAAGGATACTATGACGGTGAATCAAACCTGACAAGAGCTGGCAGTACATGCTCTGGTGACTATCAGGGCACAAAATAACCTCATTAGGGCTGGTCAAGTCATTGTATGGATCAGCACCTCTGCATCTGAAATGATCACTCTTGTAGTAGCTGGTCAAAACAGAACGTGCGGGTATGCCAGATGGCAATACTGTTTCGTCCTTAATGAAAAGGAGGTGCATTACCTTGCCCTTGTCAAGACCAGACAGGTGCCTAGAGAATTTCACTTTAGTTATACAAATAATAGCAGAAGCAATATAAAGTTCTGTATGAGATTTCTTTTTTATATATAACTTCACTTGGATACTGTACAGTCAAAAAATATTTAAAATGTGATGGTCTGAATTGTCAGCCTTCTACAATAGGGTGGATATTTCATCTGATCTAAACAGGGGGTATGATGCAACTAATGTCTTCATAGTAATTTTGTGGCAGTCCAGAATCCATAATTGATGTTTTCGGAATTTCAGGCACTAGTACTTAAAAATAACTACTTCCAACGCGATGTTGTTTACTTGAAAGCAACAGCATAAATATGTACTTTTATAAAGTGCCAAAAGGAAAAAATATTTCAGAGCCCATAAATGCTTTGTTGTTAAGAAAAAATAAGTTGAAAAGTTATTGCTATGGTTAGAGCAGTTACTTCTCGTTAGAAATGAAGCACTATTGTACAAAAATATATTTTTTTCTTTTCTTTTGCTGCTTCCTGAAATTTTCTCTTCCTTTTTCAATATCATCATATTGTTATGTTCCCTTCGTTTAAATAAAACAAAGAAAAATAGTGACATCTTACTTGCTCATAATAGGCATGAGGAGATTGTACACATATGTTCGGCGATCAAGATCTTCTGCAATGGATGGCATCAGTCTAGGCTCCCCTCCTGTTGTCCCAGAGCTAGAATATATTCACATATGAAAAGATAAGTTCCTATTTATGTACTTGTCCTCCGAGATAATATTGTTGAAGCAATCATGAAAAAAGACGTACATCAAGTTTTAATTATTTTGAATGCCTATAAAATTCCTTATTGTATTTTTATAACCAACCCTAAACTCTTTAAAAATGAAAATTGAGGAGAATATCACAGCTATTCCAGTTTCATTTTCATATGTTTGGTGCAAATTTTGTATAATTAAAAGATCATCCTATTAACCGGAAGAGAACAAAGCTTGGAAACAGGGAAGTAAAATAACAACAGATTGATGCAACTTTACTAGAAGACAATAAAAAGTTGGACCTTCTTAGCAACTCAATGATGGGGTGACCGGAAATGATCGATGAATCCTCACCATTGGATATCCTTTCAATATATGGAAGAATATGCTTGTATGTGACGATCGGAACCCTAGCTTTGAATTCAGAAATATCCTTTGCACCCTTCATGTGTATTCTAAAATACTCAGTTTCTCTATTTCTAGAGAGAATATCAGTTAAGATTGTTGCTTGCACCTCTCTTGCATTTATTGTCAGTCTCTCAAGATCTCTTAGAGCCTCTTCTCCTTTGAACTCCAATTTTTTACCATTCATTGCTAAACAAGACGGTAAACAAATATCAATTAATATATATTCTGTCAAGTGATGGTTTAAAGTCCTAGACGCCCTTTTATAGGCGATGGGAAATGGCTGCCATACACCCTTTACAATGTTGCACATGCAACCTCTGAAATGATTGTTTTCCTTCTGATACCCTCCTTAATTTGTTGCCTTCAGATATCCAGCTCAAAAATACTTTGTCATATGTATCATCTATAATTTCAATACAATATTTGTCATTAGCAAAGTAGTAGTATCAAGCACCAAAGATATTCCTTTTACCAAAACCAAGTTTTAACATCATTTCCACATACCAAATTTATTAAATCCCGCCACAATGCAACACATATATAACAAAATCCCATCCAAAAACTGTTATGGAAGGGATTTTTTATGAGGTTTCAATGTCATCAAGCATAATATACATCTCAAAAGATCAAACAACAAGTATTAGCAAAAGACAGGCATATAAGAAACCAGTATGTCAGAAGGACGGACCTTATTCACATTGGATACAAGCAGACTTTATCTTAACAATTAGATAGTTTTATGAATCTGTCTGAACATGTGAAAATGAAATTCAGAAGGGCAACTGCCCTCTGCTCCAAGGAAAAAAAAAATGGAAACCAACAAGAAAGCAGGAACACACTACTCTTATGTACAACCAAACATTTTTTTTTTAAACTTGATGTATGCCCAAACATTTATCCTATTTTATTTTATTTAGATGTTGTGCAAATTAACTCACAAGTAAATCTGATAATATATAGATTGAGGATGTATATATATGTTAATCCACAATGGTTATTCAAGGGAATGACTCTAACAGTGTCTTCCTTTTCAAGTACTTTTTGTAGCAAGGGAAAATCTGCAGCAGTGTTATTTCTTTTCCCACACAGCTCTGTCTTTTTTCCTCCCACTTTCATTTTCTTAAAAAAAAAAAATCCATTCGCTTACCCATTTTCAGTCCTATCAGTTTCATAAAAATGACAAAACGGGGAACAAACAGACATGCTTTGATTGAAATTTTAGTCCAACAACATTGGTATGATTTCAGTTTCTTCTGGAACTGAAATTTATGTCTTCATAATCAATAGGTGGAAATTTGGGTTTAAATATTCTTTTGGATTTGCCTCATTGGTCATTTGAGTTTCAGATTATGTCTTGTATCAATTTTGTATTCAAGTCGGGCAGATTCAAAGTACAAAATCAGTTAGATTGGAGAATTTGCTTCTTTTGAATTATCATCCTAATAATTTGACTTGAGGTACTAGTTGAGTTCTTCTTCCTTTTTTCTCCAGAGTCGAATTGTGTCGGTTGAGCTGTCATGCTGGACCAGTCAGGTTTGGATTCCAAACAAATTCAGATTTTGAATGATTTTGATCTGAATTAATCAGATTATGATTTCTTTAGGCTTTTGGTATCGACTGATCGAGTTCAAGTTGAATATAGATCACTCAACTTTTAACAAATCAGATCGGATTCTGATCTTAAACTGATTAGATTTCTTAAAGTAGGATCAGATTTTTTTTTCCCACCCTTCAATTATCTGCTATAGTCAATTTTTAGAACCTATAGAAGGATTTATTTACTGGGTTGATATCAATCTTTTCAAGCTTTGTCTGGATATGCTTAATTTTTGGCTAATTGGGCAGGAATACTGGCGAAACAATCACTATCTTTTTATGACATGATAGCTTGTCACTGCAAATTTGGAACTTGCTGCATTTATTGTTAATCTAAAAAGAGAAAGCCTACACTTAGACGTTTGAATTTTTAGCAATTAGGGACGGCACCGATTCATTTCATGTTTCCTTTCGTGACATGGAGTTCAGTAATTTACCTTGTTTGTGTTATGCAACTTTCGAGATTTTTTGATCGGTTTCAATTAATATTTTGTATGTATTATGTATCTTTTAATATCTGTTTAATATTTATTTGAGTGTTTAAATCATTTTATTTCAGGAAACTTTATAAATATTTCAACTTATAAGCTATTAACGGGAATCGATATCAATTTTATCACATAAATATATCGAGGGCTTATAAAATTTTAATCGATGAAGACAATTTCTCAATGAACTATTTTTTTCATATTCTTTCAAAGTTAAAAACAAAATAATATAACTTTTATGCACACAATTTAGCTTATGTGAATTGTTATTTGAAATTTGAGATTTTGTTTCTATCAGAACCTACATAGTAGTGACAAAGTATGATGAAGACGTAATGGTAATTTATATCAATGTACTTTCCTCAAAAAAAAAATATATATCAGTGTATGTCGAGTATTCTTTAATATTTAATATTTTGCATTCCTCAAACAAGTTTTCATAAGATAAATTATTTTTTGACATTAGATTTTGCACAACACATTTGTACATAATGTTAAATATAAATATTTTCAAAATATATATTTGAAAACTTGAGTTAGAGATTATATTATTAAAAAGTGTTTATACTCAACGCCGTGTACAAATAAGGTTTGCAGATAAGAGATTCGATTATTATTCTTTTTTGGCTAATATTTTTGTATAATTTTCATAGGGTGGGATCTCTTGACAACTACTTATTTTGTCAATTTTGACAATCAATCTCAAATAGATTCATAAATATTTATAAATGAAATTTTTTTACAAATATATTTATAAACTTATAGATTTATTGTGTCTTAAGTTGCATGTACTTTGAGTATTATTATTATTTCATTTCTATCAAAGGCCATCAAATTTTAAATCACTATATTATTATATAATTTTGATGATCCTTGATAAAAAATGAAATTACACTCTAATTAGTTGAAACTTGAAATACAATCAACTTATAAGTTAAGAATATACTTGTAGAAATATTTCTTCATATATTTTTTAAAATTTATCTAAGATAATCATTAAAAATGTTAAAATAAATAATTATCAAGAATCCCCGGATAAAAATTTTACTAAAATCAAATTCACCATGTCCATGATCCATCTATAAATTAATGTCGTAGATGTCATACACACTGTGCACAATGTCAGACAAGTTAACTTTACATGTGTGTCTTTCTATTACAGGTTGCTAAAAAAATTCTTAAAAGTCGTCTTGTCTGTCATAGAAAATTTGTAATAGTAATAATTACATAAAAAAGAATTGAAAGATTTAGATTTGAGTTGAACGCGCAGTGAGAAAAAGTAATGATTGATTGATTGCTGCGAATTTTCCTTGTAAGTCATCTACTTTAATAAAATTCTATATAATTTAGAATACTTTCTTCATTAACAATTATGAAAACAAAAAAAAAATTGTAAGATATCAAGAACTTGCACATTTATTAAAAATTAATTTGCATACGATTGATTACTCATCCTTACTTGCATTGGGTATCAGTTAGTACATAGTTTGTACTTTATCCACCCTTAAATACTTAGTTATGTGCAAATGGGTCGGTTAATTGGATTACAATCAAACCATTAAATTTTGGATTATTTTGTTCGTTTTTTTTTGTTCAAAACTTTCGGTTCGGTTGAAAATTTGAGTAAATTTGGTTTTCATTTTTTGGTTCATTATATATTTCCTTCTAAATCGGATAAACTGAATAAATCGAATAGTCTAAAATTTATGAACTAGATTAATTTTCTTGATATAAATAACAATCATAGTAAGAATAATTAAAATATATTTATTTTCTAAAGATTTTATTTAATTAATTATTTTATTTTTTTAAACTATGTATTTCTTAAATCATTATTTTGGAACTATTGATATTTTTCATCACTCTTTAATTAATATAATTTTGATTTAAATAAATAAACTAAATAAAGTTTTGATTTATTCAATTTTTGATTTATTTGATTGGTATTCTTATAAGTTTGGTTTGGTTCATAATTTGACAAACCAAACTAAACTTTGATTGTATTACTATTATTAGATATTATTATCATATTACCACCATTATCATTATCATTATTATCATTATCATTATCATTGTCATTGTCATTATTCTCATCATCAATATTATCACTATTACTATCATTGATTTTTTTTTATTTGAGACCTTTGATATCTATAATTTCGGATTAGGTTTTATTTCTATTTATCCTAATTTATTTGAGATTAAAAGATTTATTGTCGTAGTTGAACTAAATTTTGTTGTATATATTTACTTCGGTTTGGATCGAACCGACCGTTTGTGTCCATGGTTATTAATACATAATTTTAATGAACTAATTACAACACAGTTCATACTTCACACTTATTAACCATAAATATACTTTACATGTAGCAGTTTAATATCTCATTCACACCATAGCAACAAATTCAGGATATGAAAATGTTCGCCGAGATCAAAAGTTCATAATTCGGGTATAATTTAGGAATAATTTATTTAATATGATATAAATATAATATAATTAAAATATTAAAAATTAAAATTATATAAATTCTATTTAAAATAATATATAATTTATTTTATTCATATATAATTCACCAATAAAAAAATTATTAAAATACTAATATTAAACTAACGAATTATTCATGAAACATCTGGTTATGAGTAAAAAAATATTGACAAATTATTCACAAATTATATTACTATGATTCACACTTTAATATTTTTTTCGTCAACCATGAACTTAGTACAATTTATTTTTATCAATCATGTCACCATGTACAATTTCAAATTTTTAAGACATCAAAAAGCAAAATTAAATGCACATGAATAAATTTATATATATTTGTTGATGATATATATCTTTTCAGAGGGCATAAACATAAATTTGGGAGCAGAAAAGACAAAAGCTCAATTATAGCTTGTAAAATAGGTGAAAAGCAAAGTGTTGGAACTTCCTCGGCTGCCGATGTCAGACAGTATTATTGGAGCACCTTTTTGAATATAACGCTTGCTATATTACAAGATGTCGGCGGAGACTTGATGCAATTTTATTATGGGCGATAGTTAAAATATCTTTTCTGAATGAGGGTTTAATTACCACAAATTTGCTGTTGCTAAATTTAGTGCCGCCAATCAATTTGGGTGTGTTTGGATGGCACAAGGATTAGTACAAAATGATATTATTTGGATTTGTATTTGAGAATTATTTGGATTCGGATATATAAATGTGTCACGAGAATTTTCAGAACAAAATAACATTTTTTTTTTGCTTTTGTTTATAAATTTTTTGAAGTGATGGCTCTTTTATTTTATAAAGCAAATTAATTACAATTACTAAAGAAGTCCTCATTGTATCATTTCGGCATACAATAATTACTGAAATATTTATAATCTATGATTAGAAAAGAAAGCAAGCAAATATACATTTTTTTTATTGGAACAAGCAATTAAATAAACATACTGAAATAGGAAAGTAAAATTAATCAATAATATTGATAGAAAACATATAATGCAAGAAAAAACGTACATTTTAGAAAAGCAGAAGAGACGGGACAAAAAGCAACCTGGACCGAATAGTGAGTGATAAATTGTGGAGAAAAAACAAAATGATCTACATATTATTTTTCTTCCCGTGGGATTTGACAATATGAAGTACAGAAGTAGTTTGAGTAGATATAGATAATCAGTGTTGTGAATAATAAAATAGCGCTTGATGAAAGGATCAGACACTGTCAAGTAATTAATCATTATGTGGTCAATTAATTAGATTTTTAAGGATAATTTGACGTTCATAATTTAATATATGAAAATATTATTTATTCAAACAAAAATGAATTATTTGCATGTTTTATTATATTTTGTGTATTGGTTTTATTTTAGAAATGATAGATAGAAATTAAATATCTAAATTTATATTTTTCATTATTTTAGAAAAATAATATTATAATTTTATTAATATCCAGTTAAGTTAAAAATTAATATAAATTTAAAGTTGATGAAGTCTAATATATATAGTGTCTTTAATTATTAAAAACGTAGTTGGATAAAAAAAATATATGACTTTAATATATAATAGTGTATAATTTAAAAGAGAAATAATCGATCGATTATAATACGTAACGGCTTACGTACCGATTATGACTAATCAGCCAATTAATCAGTCTTAACGGTCGTTCTTACAACACTGTAGCTAACCATCCAACATCAATTCCAAAAAGATAAAAAGTAAATAATAATATCAAACTTAAAATGGAAAAAAATGTACGGAAATGTAATTGGGAAATGTTAGTAAACCAACAAAATACATCGAATTAAAGAAGACGAACAGTAACATGGAGGGGAAAAACTTAATTGGAAATATGATCGTGCATGCCCAAAATATATTTGTGCTTACGTTGAGGTTATATTCGTGTCTGGTATCGGATAAGCTCCAGGAGCGTGAAGAATTATGCGAGGTGGGTCCCCCATGTGGTGCAACCTGAAGTGCGCACCATTCATCAGAGATAAGAGATTCTCTGTGAGTGTAGTCATGTTGATAGATGCAACCATGGACGACACACGGACACAGCACTGGAGCCACTTCAACAAGTCGTCGTCCAAATTCATTAATGGTACTTGGATGCTTTCATGAACTTTTTGTCAGTTTTACTTTACACTTTACAGACAGTAGACTATGCCTACGGTACGGGTCAACTGTCAAAGAAAAAAAAAAGAGAAAAGAGGAAATGAAAGAAAAGGCTTTGTTTTATGTAATATTTTGACTTACGTTTTCAGAAATATTTAAATTATGCAGGTCAATTATAAAAAAATTATATACTATAAAATGGGATCGATTTTAATTTTTTTAATGGGATTTTATCATAAATATTATAAAACAGAGTATAAACTCAATGATATTTTGTCAACAAAAAAATCAGCAGAATTTTATCGTCATGAAGCTCCTGACTATAAATTTATTAGCTTACAATGTTCGTAATGCATGATATGAATATTTTTCAAGTTTCTAAAAACAAAAATATTTTTCATAATTTAATATTTGCTTCATTGATGTTTTATATAATGATATAAAATAGAGCTGGAAGCTCTGTTTTTTATTTGACTCTCCCCCCTCTCTCTTCCTTTTTTTGTTAAATGTGAGTTCACATCCGATGTAAGCATGACCAAAGAGAGATAAGAGGGGTAAGAGACAACGTGAGCTTCCATATGGTTGTAAACTCTTTTTCATATATTATATGATTTTTTAATTAAATTACATTAAGCAAAAAATTCATTTGCCACATGTTGGTCCTCCACAAAAAAAAATTTCAACTCCGATTCTACTCTCTAGATGTGACAAATATACATAAAGTAAATAAAATATCAATTCCGATGTTGAATGTTGTATTAAAATTTCCGATAAATAATAATGTTATGCGCGTTTTTTGGAATCATTTGAATTACGCACTTCACTTCACAGTTCACACCATGTACAACTATAGAAGATCCGGATTCGTAGGCTTTTGCATTTGCTTTGTGCATGCCAGACACACTACACAATAACACAAAAGCGGAATTAGATGCGGCGAGAATACGCCTCCATTGAAAAAAAAGAAACTTTATTTGAAATTGACCCAACAAATGTTCTGAATCAGATGGCAGGGGAGTCGTGGCATTGCAACATGGAACTTGATACATTATAAGAGATATGAATATATGAAATATGATAGTGATCTCCAAATCATATATCATGCTGCTTTCATTTTGTCAGCTTGTGTCCACTTTTGAGGATCATCATAGCTTCATGGGGTCTATTAGACAACCCAACAAACAAAAATAAATAAAAGAAAAGAAAAAAAAAAGATATCCTTGAAAAAGATTAACTGGAATTAAATGGAAAGGGTAATCAGTAACAATAAGCAAGTTATAAAATACATATTTCAATATGTGTGTGGTTGACCACTGTATAATGCATATGTGATATGCCGGTGTATATGCGGTTCAGTATGCGGATATATATTCTAAAAAATTCTTACAATATTTGAATCGATAATTTACTTTTGAAGAATTTTAATATAAAATAAGAAAATATTAATATAATTTTGAATATTTTGCATGAAAAATATAATATAATTAATTTTATAGATTTAATACGATAATATTTTAAAAAATAATGAACATTATTGAATATGTAGATGCATACTCTTATGCATGCGGCATTGCACCGCATAAACATAAACGGACCGCATATATGATCCTACGGCTATATTTTAAAACAATGACAATAAGTATTTGTTTACAGATCGTCTCCGTTTAGATTGACCAAACTTTACAGAAAAATATACCACTTTGCTTCTGGAAAGAAAAACCGCCATAAAAATGGAGGTGGCAGTCGTTAATTTTACATGTAGAGGGTCCCTAATTAGAGGACGTTCCACATTTTGTGAAATGATGAATAACTCAAGAAATTGGGATATATATCCTTTCGGGAACATGTATATGTAATTATGTATTGGTTTGGTGGAAATTACAATGGGAATTTGAAACGAAGCTTCAATTAATATAATTATTTTCCTTCAACTCTTTCGCATGCATCTCCACCCTCTCTCTGATATGGGTTATCTCCGGTAAGCGAAAACGTACCGATCACCGAAATGAAGATGTAAATAAATTTTTACTCTTCTTTGTTGCTTATCAGTTATGTGTCTGTGAACGTGTGTGCTCACCCGATCAACATCGGGGGATGACTTTATATATGTCTCCAAACCGCGCAACTCTGCAGTCGCGAGACCACGTCTTCACTAGCCGTTAGTGAACGGTTACAGTCCGATATTTCGGGACTGGGCATTATGGCGCATTATTTCGTGCATGGACGGTTATGATGCATTATTTCGTATCTGGACCACTGTGGCGGTTAAGAGGAATTATGGGTTTACAGAAGCCCTGAATTCGACCTATAAGCCTACTTGAGCCCATGAGGCAGTGTCGAGTATGAGGCACCATCACTCTCGTTTTCTTTGTGTGGATGTGACGACCACGCAACTATTGAACTATGAAAAAAATCATGACATACAACACTATAGTTTTGTCTGAAGCATTACGGATTTTAACTAAGGGGAGGGATCCTTGACAATGGATTATCTTAATAATCTTGACAATATATCTTTAAATTAATATTGAAAATAGAAAAAAAAACTTTATAAATATATTTTTTATTTATAGATTAATGGTGATTAAAATTTCATGCAATTTCATTATTGTTTGCTAGTCCATCAAAATCCATAATAATGTTATGCACTTTATAATAATTATAATTTAATGATCTTTGATGGACTATCAAACGATAATAAAATTGTATAAAATTTTTATCACCATAAATCTATAAATAGAATAACATATCTATAAAAAAAATTTAAATTTTTTTCATATTTATTTGAAAATTCTTTGTCAAAATTGACAAGATAACCATTGTAATTGATATTTTCCCTTTAAGTAATTTGCGAATTGATCGGGGCTGGGCGGAGCAAAAAAAAATCATATGGGTTCACTATTTTTTTATATAAATAATATAATTAATATTAAATTAAAAAATGTTAATACATGATCACTTGTGTATAATGTAATATATCCTCAATTTATAAATAAAAATCCACAATACTATTCTAAGCAAACCATAATATAAATTAAAGCTAAAATCATTATAATTGTTTTCGATGATATATTCTAACTATATTAGATTTTGTTCAATAGAGTTAAAGTCCCATTGTTTGAAATTGACGTAAAATGGCATCGTTGGTAGTTCTTTCAAAGAATCTATTTCTCAATATAATTAAAGCACTAGACAATCATTCATCCAATAATCATACATTTTATTTTGTAAATCATTATTAATGTAGTTCATTACTAGGAAAACTCTGTTGACTAATGATGTTGCAATTGGTAAGATCAATACTAATTTCAAAACATATATGTACACTTAAGGATGCATCATATGTTTTTGGTCTCAACCACTAATCTAGCTAATTCAGACACAATATCCTTCATGTTAGAGAACTCAAATTTCGTATGTACATCAACAATGAATTTTTTTAGTTTATTTGAAAGAACTTAAAAGACTAGAATGAGAGAACTCACAAAAATAAAAATAAAATTACTGAGATTATCTATTTTTTAAAATGAAGATTATCTAATTAAAACAATAGCATGTATATCAGTATATATTATCAGACATTAATTGCGTCTTTTGAGCTATATAGAACCTAAAAAACATGCATGCTGGTTTGTATGTCAAGAAGAGGGGCCAGTAACAAAACAGATCTTTGCATGCCAATATTCTCCCATTATGGCTTTTGCTAGACAGGGAATCGTTCTGATTGGAACATTAATTTACATCGTCAGGTCAGGATAAGGAAACTGTGGCTGACTCTGGGAATCTGATGGCGGGATGCATGGAAGGGCCGATGCTGTCACTTTTTATTCTCTTGGAGGTTCTTTTAAGTTTTTATGTTGACTTGCGTTGATCTTTGTATTCTTTTTTTAATCTTTTTGTTAATAGTTAATACCATCATGAAGGATGTGGTCTTTTTGTGATTTTGGTGGACTTATGATAGTTGCTTAAATGAATACTTTTTTTTATATCGTTCTCATAAACTGTCCTAAAACAAAATGGGGGAGCTGATGAAATATATATTACTATTTTTAGAAAAAAAATATTGTTTAATTGTAGTATAATTTTTCGTAACGTTTCTAATTTTGAATTATATACTAAGTTCAACTGCAGGATTTATATTTCATAATATAACTGGGGCTGTTCAGCAGAGTATTGTAGGATTAAATTTTTTATCTTTATTTTTCATAACTAATAAATAACGTTATAAGAGAATGACAAATTTTATCAAATTCATGAAGTTATTAATATATGAAAATAGAGGTGATATCGGGTCGGTAGGGTTTGGACACTATCATATATGAACTCATGATATGTTAAAAGTATTTAGGTCCAAATTTAGAATTGTGTACTTATTATTTCAAACCGGATTGATCCGATTCTAGATACTCATTTAATAGTAAACATTTCAGGTCTAATATTTCAGTTCTGAGTATATAGATATCCATAACTTGTTTGTGGCTTACCGGATCCGGTTTGATTTTGGAACGAGTACTTGATCCAAAACATAGCATTCAATAAGCTCTTTATTCTTGAATATATAATTATAATTTTCTGAACTTAATTCTCATATAGAATATATTATTATAACAATATAATATAAATTTTGTTCCAAAACCAAAAGTATATTATTATCGAAATAATATAATATTTAAAACTGACGTTTGTTCTTTAGCTTTTCATTTTAAATCAGAGAGGAAAGGAACATGAACAATGGAGTTTTTGGAAAGCCAAATAAAAAAAGCGTAATAATCTAAACAAACTCACGAATCATAAATTTTTTTCTTATCTACTCTCCGTTTTTCTGACAGCGTTTACATTAATTAAATTGCATTTGTTTAATTGTTTACATTAATATAATATATGTTGGGTATTAATATGAATATTGGGTCGGGTCCAGTTTTGAATCGGATAATTAAATCATATCCATATCCTATCCATTATAATATTGGATCTCATTTTGGTTCAGATCGTATATTCAAATATTAATTTTATAACCGTATCCATAATATAATTGAATATATTTTATACCATGCCATATGCAAATTAATCGGATCAATATCAATCTAGGTTTAGATCCAATTTGATATCGAATCGGTATCAAGTAATCTGGTAAAGTAGCACTTCTACGTAAAAACCAAGACTTCTTAGCACTTTCTCAAAAATCTTCTTCTCATCCTTCAAAATCTTTACAATAATATATACTAATATATACTAATCAAATAGATTAGATTTAACTTTCTTTTCAGCTGAGTGTTTCAACAACATAACCAATGCGATGCTTCCTTTAACAAACAATATTTATCTAATATTTATTTTATTGGGGACTTAAATAAATATATCAGAATTTATTTTATAAATTATAATTAAGTAACTCAACTAATTTATATGAATTAATTGAATACAATTAAATAAAATAATAAGTACGTACGAGACAAGTCTGAATTTTAGTTTAGCCGCCGAGTGTTCAAGTTGCTTCTGCCTTAAGAATAGAATGATGTCCTGAGTTTGTCACTTCTTCATCTACCAAGTTCGATCCGAATAAATATTTCAATTCCTCTCCGGACCCAATATCTCGTGCCAATAAATATATTCGTGGGTAAATTAATGTTTTATCAATATTTTCTTTTCCTTGTTTCCTTGGCCTACTATCTCTTCATCTATATTTTTGTCAATATATAACACCATTAGAACCTAAGACAAGGATACTAGATTTATTAAATTTGCCAACTGGAAGCAACGGCTCAAGGCCATTAAGAAAATTTAAAAGGATTGAGATATAGAGAGGATAATGAATTCTAAACTGGAGCAATATATTTTTGTCCGTTAATTGTTTGACCCGGTCAAATAAAAAATCAATAATTAATGGGACGATTTAAAACTCCAATAATGTTATTTACTAATTAACATGATAAACGAATAATAAAACAATTTGCTCCCGTTCAATTGCAACAGAAAAATGCCACAAAAATGTGCATATTCCTTCCTTCTACGACTCCAATCATTAAAGGTCTGGATTCTGTCCATTTTATAAATATCACCAATTTTCGCTAGCAATCGCAATCATAAGTTTCCAATCAAATTTACGTTGATTATAATAATTCTATGGTGAAAAGTAGTAACGTAAGATCACCAATGGCATAATTTATTGGGTGGGCTCTTTGACAACTATTAATTTTGATAATCAAGTTTATATAATTCATAGAAAATCTTAAAAATAGAAAAAAAAAACTTTACAAATATATTCTTAAATTTGTAGATTGATTATAATATTTCATAAAAGAATATTATTTTTTTGTAATGAAAGACGAGATATCGTCCGTTTCATTAAATGAAACATTAAATATACATATATAGCATCCTAGAGAAAAACGAGAAACAAAACAAAACAACTACCTAACCTCCCAAGATAAAACCCAATAGAACCATACTAAGATTTTTTGTGCTTCATTGAGTTACCAAAAAAAAGCCATCATGGTGAACCAGTGTGCTAATTTCTGATAGCATCTCAGTTGAGACTCATACTCATCGTCTATACTATGAAAACTCGACATCATTTCTACTCTAAACAAACAAGACAACAACAACAACATGTCAGCTAGTTTATTATAGTCTCAACTAACTACCATCACACAATATAAACCAACAACAATATAAGCATCACTCTCAGTAACATAGAACAAAAAACAACCCACAAATGCCAGAACTTAAACATAACTGGCTACAAAGCATAGTCATTGAAAGCTAGATCATGCCAACAATGGCATAGGAGCCAACACCTGGAGAGGGATCAAGTCAGGTCTACTGGTATCCAATTTTTTGGACGGTTAGCCACTGATTTGCCTTTACAACCTTACCAATATTGCAACAAAGAAAGAATTAGACATATCAAGGATCCAATAGTGGGCATAATTGCTTGTCTAAACACCATTGCATTTCTGGATTTCCATATTTTCCAGAAAGGTTACTAAATCTAAATCATTACAATTATCATATAATTTATGGTCTTTAATGGAATATCAAATAATATTCAAATTGTATGAAATTTGAAATACAATAAATCAATAAGCTTAAGAAAATGTTTATGGAGTTATTTTTTGTATTTTTAAAATTTTCTTATAAATTTATATGAAATTGGTTGCCAAAATTATCAAAACAAATTATTATGAAGGGATCCCCATCCTTATTTAATTTATTGTGCTTAAAATGGCATAATTTATTCATTATTCTTCCATATTGATCCTTGTAAAATGTTTTATCACAAAATCTCCCAACAAAGAAAAGTTGAAAGTTTTGGACATGTTTATGACTTAAATATTTTTCTCATAGTTGCAAGTAAAAATATGTTTGTATATATTGTTAAATATTTTGATGTCTTTTTCTAATTGGACCCAAATAATAACTTTGTTAAAGCAGTGGTATCCCCATCAGTTTCATTAGAAACTAAAAATTTATGGATATTACAAAACCACACGATGTCCTCGGGGATACTACTAAAAATAAAAAATCAACTTAAACTAATATAATATCCTACAAAATCAAAGGTATTACATCCAGACACTACTAGAATTGTTGTTATTACCGTGAAATGAAAAACGCTTGTTCCGTGGAGTCAAGCACGGAAAAGGCGTCATTTCCGTGAATTACCCACGGAAAGGCTTCCACGGTACTTTCATCCCCAGAATAAATACTATTTCCGTAGAATACCACGGAGATAATCCTTTTCCGAGGAATTAAGCACGGAAATGATTCGACAGAAAAGTTTCGCTCCGGTTCTTAATTCCGTAGTAAATATTTGGCAGTTCCGTGGAGTTGAGCAACAGAATAACTCATATTATTTCCATGGTTCTTACTTCCACGGAAATACTTTAAAAAGTCACGGAATAATTTTACTCATCCACATTATTATTTTTCTATTATTAATTAATTTATGCAGATTTTAAGAAAAATTACAATAGGTGAACCCATTATTTCTGTTAGTAACCTTTTGATTATTACTGGCAGATTTAAAAATTAAATATATGAACCCATTATTTCTGCCAGTAACACCAATTATTTCTGGTTGTATCTGTGGACTATTATGCCATATTTGAAGAAAGATTTACTAATTATTTTCAGCAGTAGTGGCATTATTTCCGGCAGTAGTATTCAGTAAAACTCATTAGTATGCTTGACAAGAAATCTGTTATTTGTGGGAGTAAAACTCATTAGTATCCTCGATGGATGTATGCATGTGAAAGGTATATTGCTTTTGTATTATATATTTAGGCTTTATTATAATTCTGAGAAACATATCTAAACTGTAAGTATAATTCTTTTAGAATTTTCATGCTTTATTAGGGTTTTGTCAAATAAAATTCTCAAATTGTTACATAATCTCAAACCGTATGTACAATTAAACTAAAAATTTATATTTACAGGAGCAACAAATATACCAAAAAGAAGGTGACAAACAAAGCAAGAGTTGAGGGTTCAATCGTCGAGACAACTCTAATCAAAGAGGTATCTACATATTGCTCATCTTATTTTGTGGAGCGATCAAACAGTAGAAGGCCCGAAGTTGACAAAAATAATCCTTCACAAGGAAAGTTGTCAATCTTTGAAACACTTGGCCGCTCGCTAGGTCGGGGAAATCGAAGGACTCTTGATTCACGCGAATTTCTTGCCGCACACAACTTCATCCTCTTTAATTGTCCAGAGATTAAGCCATATTTAGAGTACATTCTTTATAAATTGATTCTTATTATTCTTTTCATGATATGTATTCAAACTAATATTCAAATTACAAGATAAATTGAACATATTTTAATACGCAGGGAGTTCGATACATTCAAATCTGACCAAGTTACAGCCACATATCCTCTGCATAGAATTCGTGAGGATGAATTTGCATATTGGTTAAAAAAGAAGGTGCAAGTTGAACGTGAATGCGACCTACACATAAGGAATCTCGGACTGATGCCTGATAAACAAGCAATATGCTACCATGGATATGAAGTAAACGGTTTCATATTCCACACAGAAATATATACCAAAAACAAATCAACGGTAAACAGTGGTGTTTGCATCAAAGGAGAGTGGGATGGTAATGACGCACCACAAGATTACTACGGAGTTCTACAAGAAGTAGTTGAGCTACAATACGGAGGAGGTAATAAGGTTGTTCTTTTCAATTGCAATTGGTTTGATATAATAAATGGTGTTAGGGTTGATCAAACACGTGGCCTTGTTGAGGTTAAGCATGCTTCTCGTCTTCGACATTATGAGCCATTTGTATTGGCATGTCAAGCCGTTCAAGCGTATTATCTACCTTATGCATCGACTAAGGGAGATAGAAAAAATTGGTGGGTGGCAATGAAAACACAAAGAAAAGGGAAATTAGGTGTTGAATTTTTTCAAGACGAACAATCTGAGGGTCCAATATTGCCAACAATTTCAAATGAGTCACAAGAAACAGAAAGTGATACCTATAATAATAATAGCCTCATAAATTATGAGTTGGACATAGAGCAAGAAGATGATGATCCCTATGCGCACATTTCATCGGATGAAGGTAATGTAATAAAATTTTACAATTAGGGTTTGATTAATCAATTGAATTTTATGTGCAATGTTGTGTTGATAATCTATTCACATGCATATCTATTTTGATTGGCAGGAGATGATGAAGGTTGTAATTAAAATAACAAACGATGAATCTTCAATATATATGACATTTCTAAAAGTAAGTTATCACATGCAAATGCTTGATCAGTTTCTTCAATTAGGGTTTATTCAATTAGGGCTTCTTCAAGCAATTGATTTTCTATTCAATTCAATATTGTTGACTAACTTATTTTGTATTTCTATTTTAGTTAGCTAACTTATTCCTATTTTTATCTTAATTTACAGTATTTAGATTGGCAACATCTTTGACGTGGATTGTAATGAGAGTTAAAAAATGATACATGATGAGTTCCTCTAAATAAATATTTAATCTATTGATATTAATTGAAAACTATATTCGGGTAGAATTGATGTTAATTGTAAACTCTCATTAATTAAATCTAAATTCTTGTTGCTATTGTAAGTTTAACACTGTAATAGGAATATTTTTTATTTTGTTTTAGTTAACTATATATGTACTTGTTAAATATGACACTGTATTAAGACTTTTCCGTTCTGTTCTATTTGACAATGCTATTTACATTATTTCATAAACGACAAAAATATTATATAAAATAAAAAAATGTATGGAAAGGATTATTTCCGTGCAAGTATCCACAGAAAAAGTTTTTCTATCTATGGAAAATAATGGGTGTGACAAAGTAGAGTATTTCCGTGAAAGTCTGTACTTATTTCCGTAAAATAGGAAATTCTGGAGTATTTTCGTGAAAAGATAGACTATATTCCGTAGATTTTATTTCCGTACAAATTTCTTCCGTGGACTTGTCTACAGAAATGCTGAGCGCCACGCGCCAATCTTCTTATTTCCGTAGAACTCAGATTTATCACGGAAAAAACATCAACTAACCACGGTAATAACTCAAATTCTAGTAGTGAGATACCATAGAAAACTAACCAAATACTGAAAATATTGAACCAGTATGATTGCCAATATAAGTGCTTACATCTTATTACAGTCAACGAAGCATCCAACACAATTAAACCTCAAAAACATCCATCCCCACATCAAAACTTTACAACACTATATATTTCATCTCAGAATACATAATAGAGTACAGAATCGGGTACATAATCCCAATCATTTTTTTTCTTTATTCTACATATTTCTTCTCCAGACAAATCATCATTTCCTTCTGTCAACTGAAATAAACCTTCTGTCTCCTGTCTAAATTGGCAAATATAATTATGTGGTAAGATTAACAATGACTTAAGAAAAAAGTTATTTTCTTCCGTTGACGCTATAATAAAGCAATTCCTATAATATTATAAGCTATATTTTTGACAGATCTTCCCTTTTCTTCTCTGAACATCCTTTCAATACCCACAAGATAGCCCCTCTTAAATATCAGTTCAACAGGCTTACTACCGTTCAAGGGAATTCAACTATCTATGTTCCATATATCATGAATAGAAGTAAAATGAAATATAAGTTGTTATATTTAGCTATCGATTCCCATATTGCTTTAGCAACTCTACAATAATTAACAAAAAGGTGAAGATTCAATTTCTAAATAGAAAGCACAATTAACATCACCGAACCATCCTCTTTTGCTCGAATAATCTCTAGTCAATATTTCTCTTTGAACTAACGATAAAAATGCTTTGATTTTTAAACTATATAATAAGAATGCCATGTTATCTTAAACATATCACTAATAACACCACCATTCTCAAGCCACAAGTAATAAGAATATAAAACACAAAAGTTTTATTTAACTTAATAAATATTAATTCAATTTTTTTACAATATGTATTTAAATACTTGTGCCAAAGCATGGAAAAACAGCCCTAAGAGTAAATTCTCATCGCATTTTTTATGTTACGTCACAACATTAATTCTTTTCTTAATCGTGCTTTTCACACGTTCTCCTATCTATTGAGCGCAAATTGTAATATAGCATCTCACACTTGCGAAATCTCATCTGTCTTTGCGGCCATCGAATATGTTCTAAAGGTGTTTTGCACGCATGCATACTGCTTAAAAATGATGAATTAATATAACAAAATAAAAATAAGGACAAATAAAGGAAACAAACTAAAACACAAAAGAAAAAGCTTAGTGTCGCACTCATAAAAAGTAAAGAAGGTAATATGAAAAGAGTGCATATACTGACGCGCAACACCGTACAATACAGAGTGACAGCCATGTGATGTATGAAACATTGATGAAGTATGAATTTAAACACGAATTGCATGGCTATCACTCTGCACTGTACGGTGCAGGTGTCAGATAACGTCAGAGGTGGAATAAAAAATGATCGATAAAAATATCGGATCAAAAAAATAAAATATTTTTTACTGTAAAATTTTATTTTTCAGCGAATTAAAAAAATATTCGGGCTCCGGCCGGCACCACCCGCCCCTGATAACGCAAATGCATATGAAAAGGGTCGGTGTCAATCACTTTTATGAGCATTGAAAAAGTGGGAGAACAGTAGGCGAGATAAGAACTGTCTGCCACGTCCTTTTCTTATTTTATATATTCGTCCTTGTAGAAGAATCTCGACTAATATGTCGGCTACAGTAATGCAATCAGAAAAAGATCAAGCAGCACTTTTCTGCAAATCAAGGACTATAGCAATTCTTGTACCACAGCTCGGCGCAAATAAACAAAACAAAGTGTTCTACTTGTGAATGAGCATAGCTTGAGAGCAACTGATGTTTTTTTGTTAATGGAAAAATCTAATTCACGTTGGTATATATAATAAAGACAGTAATGTAATGTACTAACTATGTATACTATGCATGCAAATGTGTTAAAGAACATCTTTGCATCAAATTTATTAAAAGAAAAAGAATTCATGATGTACCAGCCGTGAGCCAATAAAAGGACCAAAGCATTGCATGGTGTAAAAAAGAGGGACACAGTAGAGACAGTTGGAAAGGCGTAAGATAAGCGTGCCCTAGCCTTTAAAGTACAGTCCAAATGCAATTCAGAGTACGCGTGCCCTAGCCTTTAAAGTACAGTCCAAATGCAATTCAGAGTACCTACATCTACATGGTATTCGACAATTTGTATCATCTGTCGTGCGGCATGTATATATGCAGGGCAGAGAGAGAATTAATTGCCTGATTTCATCCGTCATCAATCTCAAAGCCCCGTGAAAATCCTACGACGGTAAAGCACGTGCAGCTCTTGCAGCTCGTCAGAGGATGAGGACTAACCCACATGCTACAACTATATGTACTGACAATTTATAGAAAAAAAATAGTCTCATGAAATTCACAGATTAGAAAATCCAAATTATGTGCATTCTTTCATGGACAGATATTTTAGCCCCACAATTATCATTTGCAGATAGCCATATACTTTTATCTCCGTACATCACTAGAACAGCAGACAAACCTTAAAAGAAGCGAAATCATTTTTGTTAGAAAAAAATAATTAAAAAGAGAAGAAAAGGATACTGCAAACTTACAAGTGAAGTTTGTCTGCTTTTAGGCAGGGTCATAGTCAATTTTAATTTATGACATCCCAACCACAACAAAAGTAATCAGCCAAGCGAGACAGCCTAAAGCTGCTGTCAAAAATCAACTGAACACTACCATTGTGTCTTTCATGGCTTTATCAAGTGCTGCCAATTGCCATCAATCATGTTGCTATGCAAATTTCATATAGAAACATTAACTAGTTCAAAAACTATAGGTAAATAATAGATATTTACCTCTATTACGTCCCACTCTTATTGGAGTGACCAGCAAATACCCCTAATGATAAACTTAAGGATTATATGAACAATTAAGCGTCAACAAATTTAGTTCAGTTATAGCACTCAAATATGTATTAGAAATTTGAGTTGAGGGCTATTAAAAAAAATGAGTTGAGGCCTTGAGGGATTCAATAAAAGGAAGGATGTATATCTGACTATCTGTGCATCAGTAAGAGTCTGTACCAAGTTCGGATGAGAATGAAAGAGGAGAGAAGGAAAAGATAGAGAATGGAAAATAGGTTAAATTTTTATTACTCGACTTGAAGATGAATAAATTTTGTGAAAATAAATAAAAAAAAATCCTCTCAATTATCCTCCTCCCCTCTCACCTCCTTTTCTCTCTTTTAGTTTTAAGTTCGGAGCACTTCCTAAGATATTGAGTGGAGAATTGTTTAGCCAACACCTCCATTGAAGTGGCTATCATTAGTATAGTATAATTCATGCAGTTGATTTAAATATGTTGTTTTCGGAACTTTTTGCAGCTTATATATATAGCAATTATTTCCAAGTTTCCAACACAACTTCACTACATTGTTTTCCAGTACTAACAAGCTTGTTTTAGTTTGCATTCTTGCATCTCACTTTCAAAATTTTAAAATTAGTTCTTTAGAGTGCTGCATGTAGTGCAGTAACTCTAGGGATAATTCAAACAATTCGTTTTAGATTACGGATTAGATGATCACTATGATGTTTTTATTGTATTCACTTACTCCTGGAGATGGTGGCGTAGACCCATAGTGGGCTCGTTGAGCTGGGTATTGTTAGTGTAGATTCCAATCTGCTCGGCTTCTAGTACCATTCCACCTTTCAACAACCATCGTTGTTCTTAATTCTCAACGCACATCTCTATCTCTACAGTATTTTCTGATCATGTAAGTCAATTTTTAGAAAGGACATAAATCATTAGATACATTAAGAAATATTAAAGTTTTCATTCAATTTATAGCACATTCAAAGTTATGCAATGGATGATATACTTAAACAAAAAAACATTATTTTACTGAAGAATTTACTAAAATTTTTATTTTTTTTAAATATGATAAACACATAAAAATAATTGATTAATTATAATTATTTTTTACTTTGTTTATTATCATATTTTATATTAGAATGGAATGATATTTTTCCACCCCGACGTTTAGCCTTTTAGTGTTTTAAGCATTTTAACATTTTTCGAGCTCTCCATAAATTTTTAGAATCAAGATATTTAAAAAGACTATTTAAGACTAATCTTAATCTGTCGTTACAACAAACCATTAGAACTCGCAGGCAATACACCAAGATTGATTAAATAAAACGTCTGTTTGATGAAGAAGAAAATTCAACATTGACACTCAAAGATTATCACAACTCAGCCCATTGTTGGAACAAAACCCAAAACATGTTTGCAGAACAAAAACAACAGCATTGAAGCTCTACTCCTGGCCCAACTTGGTTTTCTTCTCATGCCATAGCCTGTCCAGTGCACTGTCAGCATCACCCTGTTGTGACAACAAGTACCTTGTGAATTTAACTGATAGTATTACAGCAGTTATTAAATGCTTTATCTACAGCACAAAAAGAACTGCCATCAAGAAAATATATATATATATATATATAAAAAAGTCAATGTTACATCTAAAGGAGGTTGAGAAAGGACTGCCAACTGAACAGTTATTTTACAATTTAGACAAGTTACTTGATGGCTATTCAAATAAAGTTAAATTTTTTTGATTTTTTATATACATACAATTGTGATGATATAGAATACATCTAACGGTTCACATTTTTAAATTTATACATAAATAAATAAATAGACACCATAAGCACCAAAAAAAATAGTAATTCGATCCCTTCTCTAAAAATAATATGTGGGGTAAAATAAAAACAAGATAGAACTGTTTGAAAAAAGGAACAGTACCAGGTATCCACAATACGTGTTTCACATTTGCGAATTATTTTCATAATAGAAAAACTGAAAGAAAAGATAGTTTGGGAACAGTTTGCTGAAAACAAAGCATTACAATAATATTACCTCTCAGTTCTCACAGCTCACAAAAGTGTGCCATGCCATTTATGGAACTCCAAAATAAAATAAAAAAAACAGAACACGAGTTGAACAATAGATATAGCAGCAACAAAACACACCAAAATATCACACAGGAAGCAATGTATGCAAAAAATGCCTTCACGGTTTCCTCTACATATAAAATAAAGATTTTCAGAGGAGAAAAAAGAAACCTGAGCACGAATGGAGCCAGAGAGAGCATAGGTGGTGAACTGTCCAGTGTAGATGCCATTCTCATCAAGATGACCAATGTTGAGCTGAACAGAAGCATGATCCTTAGCTGTTATTAGCCTATTAGTGGCCGAGCTACAATGAAAAGTAATTGTGTCCGTTAAGTACTCAGTATATGTTACATGAAGAGTACTGTCATTAGCAGACAATTTGTTGACCACATTGATTCACGAATAAATCTATCAAACACAGAGTACAATGTGTAATCTACCAAAATCAAGTAACCAACTTATTCCAATACAAACTGCTAAGAAGTCATTCTGTTGTTTGATTATATTTTCTTCTTTGACACAAGTGATGCTCATAATAGAAGAACAATAAGAACAGATCAGTAACAGTAGATCATGTAAAGCATCCGAACAACCAAGATATAATCAGAAATCAATAGGGAGCAACAGCTCCACCCTGCTATATTCACAGCATACTTCAAACAGAATAGCTGCCAGAATCTTTGGTTTTGAAACTACAGATATTGTAGTATTTAAGATATATACTGAGACTATTTATTAGTTATGTATCTTTATTATATGTTATTTCAAATGCATATGAAAGACCACTTATGCATACCATTTCCTGGGGATGTAGAGATCCACAATCTGTCCCTCTTCATTCTGCATGTTGTCTCTGAGTCAGATCTGACGGCTACAATTGCAGTGATTTCCTGAATAACAAACAATAAGAAATACATTATAAAGTTTGTTTAAATTTAAATAGAAATGAAAATTCACTAGCAAAATAATTGGACATCTGTTGAACGGAATCATATCCATTGCCATACTTTCTCTATGGTATAATTGAGCTGTGGACTTTTTGTGTATATATGAGAGGGACACAATTAAAAAGCACCCAAAGCACCCTCTATTGCTAAAATATGGACCATATCCATGGCAATATCCTGACATAGAGTTTTTATGGCAGCCAATCGAAATCCCTGTTGAACAATGATGCTACAGTTGCACTAAGTACAAGTGCAACTAAGACTCAAAGGGGGCTCCTCATCAAAATTTAAAACTGTCAAACACCATTATTAGATTTATGGGAGTCTGAAACTAATTAGATTTAACCGTACATAATTGATGTTAGAAACTCGTTACCAGAATACTAACTATCACAACAAAATACACCATCAACAAAACGAAAACACACCACCATTAAGTGCCTAACATAAGAGTTCATCAATCAAAGTCAAAAAGACTTCTAGTTCGGTATTAGACAGTCTCTAATCTCAATGTACCAAGAACAAAATCGAATGACAAACGCAATGCTGAAAGGGACTTAAAAAAGACTTTAACCTCAATTCAACATACAAATGCCTATCTTAATTATAACTGTGAACTACTATACCTACCAAACTTCCTAAGGAACGTTATATTACCAGATCATGCACAAATTAATAAACATATAACGATTCCCAATCCAATCAACAGAGGTATGCGGGATTTCTATCACACAAAGTTCAGCAAACAACAAAGCAAAATAAAGATCAAAGGTAATCTCAGCTAGAAAATTCGTGTAAAGAGCATCAAATCAAATTCAGGCGAGGTTTTGAGAAGAAAAGGATACCTTGTTCTCTCTGCCAAGACGGCGGATACCAAGAAAAATAAATTAATAAATGACGAACAACTATATATAGCCTATAGCTTTAAAAACCCTAAAACCTAAATGTTGTTCTGGGCTCCAGTTAGCCCATAAAAAGAACGTTCACTATTCCTGGGCTCAAATTAAGCCCACTTTTAATGAGCCGCGGCGAAGAAGAGTCGAGAGCAGGCAGTATTGATTCGTGCGGATTATTCGAAACTTGAAAATGTGGAGCGGGTTAATTACATTACATGGTCCCATAGTCGTTTGGACGTAAAGAGGCGTCGATTTCGAATCGGAATATTGAGGGGTGTCATTGGTTTAATTGATTTTGAATTGAATCATTAAATTTTAGTTTAATTTTTTAATTTATAAATTTAGATTGATTTTGAATTGAGTTATTAAATTTTAGTTTAATTCTTTAATTTATAAAATTAGATTCGGCTGAAAATTTTAGTTAATTCGGTTTTTGTTCTTTGATTTGATTTATATTTTGTTAAATTGAATAAATCAAATAATTTAAAATTTATCAAGAAGATTCATTTTACTTATGGGTGTTAATTATTGACCCGACCCGATCCGACATGACCTGAAGATAAATGGATCGGGTATGGATTTAATTTTTTTTTACCCGAATCGGGTCGGGTTCGGGTCAACCCGACCCGACCCAATTAATTATGTTTTTTGAAGTAATTTTGTGATTTATACTAATTTAAGCTTAAATATACACTAATTATGCACTAATTAGGATTAATTATAAATTAATTAATATTTTATTACTTAAAATTATATAAAATAATTAATTAGTATTTAATTATTTTACCCAGGTCGGATCGGGTATGGATTAAGATTTTTTGACCCGAATTTAATCGGGTCGAGTTCGAGTCGGATCAAGAAAAATAATAAAAATATGACCTGATCCGAATCTGACCCATTGACACCCCTAATTTTACTTGATATAGAATAAACTATATCAAAAATAATTTAAATGTATTTATTTTTATAAATTTTATTTAGTTATTTACTTACTTTTTAAACACTTTTCTTCCATTAATTTTATGTTTATTAATATTTTCATTGTTTTTAATTAATATAATTTCGGTTTAATCAAATAAATCTAAGAAAATTTTAATTTATTTAATTTTTAACTTATTTGGTTGATATTTTTCAAATTTTAATTTAATTTATAATTTGATAAATTTAATAAAATTTTAAATTCATATATTTATTTCAAGCGAAATAATCTACTACACCTTCGAATGTCAGATATTTGCTAATTGCTCCACCGTTATTTATTTCACAGATCCTTAGTGGGACCCACCTATGCGGAACTGCCCGTGGCGGATATAAGAATGACTCCTCTGAATTAACAACACGTCAATACCCCTGCTAGCCCGGAATCAGATCTTCTGCCGCGCGGCAAAGTGCAGTGCAGAACATGATTCATTCGATCATTTTGAGATTCGTGCTAACTCGAATCTCAAAGTTATCGAACGGACAATGTGCTGCACTGCATGGTGACGCGCAACAGCGAATCGGCGGATCGGGTCCCTGCTAGCCCTGCACTGATTCCCTTTTCTTCGCTCCGACTCTGAGCACACTCTCGTTCAACATAAAAATATTTGCGTTGCCTCCCTCTGACATTCTCTCCTCCGAGGCGGGCTCTCTCCAATGGACTCCACGCACTCGCCCGTTCCTTCCCTGGTAAGTTGACCTCTACCTCGGATCCGGATCCGGATCCTCTCCATTACACGCAGATAACTTAAACGTTGTTTCCCGTACGGCACCTCGCCTCATAGGCAAGCTGATGAGGCGCCGTCTTAGTGTTGTGTTGACCAACATGTCAAGTTCCGCTCGAAATGGAGAAGATTATGCTTCCGGACTCATTTTTCACGATATTGAGAAGGTGAAGTTCAGTTTTCATGTTTTACGCTCTCAGACTCATTTTGGACGGTACCGAGGGCGTCGGGTGCTATTTTTCAAGTTTTGCGTTTCTAAACTTGTTTTCGGCGGTACCGAGGGCGTCGGATCTAGTTTTAATGTTTTGGGTTGTCGGACTCGTTTTGGACGTTACCGATGGCGTCAGGTTCAATTTTTATGTTTTCTGTTCCCGAACTCGTTTTGGGCGGTACCGTGGGTGCCGGGTCCAGTTTTCATGTTTTGCGCTTCATGACCCATTTAGGGCAGTACAGAGGACGTCGGGTCGAGTTTTCATGTTTTGCGCTCCCAGACTCGTTTCGACGATACCGAGGGCATCGGGTCTCGTTTTCATGTTTTGCACTTCTGAACTCATTTCCGACAATAACGAGGGCGTCGGGTCCATATTTCATGTTTTGCACTCCAAAACTCATTTTCGATGGGACTACGAGCGCCTGGTCCATTTTTCTTGTTTTTCGGCGGTTCTAAGGGGTGCTGGAGTGCAGTTTTCATGTTTTGCTCTTCCAGACTCATTTTTTTCGGTATCAAGGACGTCATGTCCCGTTTTCATGTGTTGTGCTCTAGGACTCGTTTTCAACGATGTCGAGGGCCCTGGTCTAGTTTTCATATTTTGTGCTCCCAGATTCATTTTCGGCTGTACTGAAGGAGCTGAATCCCGTTTTCATATTTTGCGCTACCGTACTCATTTTGGACGGTACAATACAATTACTCCTAATTACAGTTATTATAAAATTATCCAATTAAAACATCAATATAAATATTATATAATGCTAATATCGCACAAAGCGTAAGTAAGATGTGCTAAACATTATTGTTTAAACAAGTTATTTGGCTTTATGAATATTTTTAGCCGCATAACTACACATAATTTTGTACAAATTAATATGATCACTTCTAATTATGTCTATTATAAAATCATTCAATTAACACTTCAAAATAAATATTTTTTACACTATTTTTCCTTAAAACATAATTAAGATGCATTTGAAACTGGTATCTAAAAAAGTTAAGTTTTTCAATATTTTTGGCCTCATAACTATATATAATTTCATAAAAAATAATATAATTATTCTTAATTATCCCTATTAAAATATTAGTCAATTAATACATCAATATTAATATTCTAACACACTAATTTTGCATAAGACATAAGTAGGATGCACCAAAAATAGTTGTTTAAATAAGTTGTTTGTGTTTTTCAAATTTTTTGGCTGCATAAGTATATATAACTTCATGCAAATTAAATAATTACTACTAATTATATCTATTATAAGATTGTTCAATTTTTCATAAAACATAAGTACGATATATTAGAAAGTAATGTTTAAACAAGTTGTTTAAGATTTTTTTCATTTCTTCACACATAACTACACATAATTTCTTATAAATTAATATAATCACTGCTAAATATGCTTATTGTTAAAACTTTGATATGAATATTTTACAACACTAATTTTGCATAAAATATAAGTAAGATGCAAGAAAATTTACTTTTTAAACAAGTTGTTTGATCTTTTCAATTTTTTTGGCATAACTGCACATTATTTAGTATAAGTTAATATAATTACTCCTAATTAAGTCTTTTACAAGATTTTTTTAATTAACACTTTGATATGAATATTTTATGATATTAATTTTTTATAAAACATAATTAAGATGTATTAGAAACCGTTGTTTAAAAAAATTATTTGAGTTTTCAATATTTTTCCTCCTAACTATAAATAATTTCGTGAAAAATAATATAACTACTCTTAATTACGCCTAATATAAATTTACTAATTAAAACTTCGATATGAATATTTTATAACGCTAATTTTGTACAAAACATAAGTAAGCTGGGTTAAAAACTATTGTTTAAACAAGTTATTTTACTTTATGAAAATTTTTGACCGCACAACTACATAAAATTTCATGCAAATTAAAAAAATTACTCCTGATTACGCATATTATAAGATTGTCCTATTAAAACTTCTATATGAATATTTTATGACGCTAATTTTAAGCAAAATATAAGTAAGATGCATTAAAAACTGTTGTTTAAACAAGTTATTTGAGTTTTCATAATTTTTTGCCGCATAACTACATATAATTTCGTACAAATTAATATAATTACTCCTAATTACGTCTATTATATTTTTTTTCAATTAAAACTTCGATATGAATATTCTATAATGATAATATTACATAAAACATAAGTAAGATGCATTAAGAACTACTGTTTAAACAAGTTGTTCGACTTTATGAAAAAAAAATTTACCGTATAACTATGTCTATTATAAGATGTTGAACTAAAACTTCAAAATGAATATTTTATGGCACTATTTTTCCTCAAAAAAATTAAGTTTTCAACATTTTTTGCCTCATAACTACATATAGTTTCGAGATAAGTAGTATTATTACTTCTAATTATGTCTATTAAAATATTAGCTAATTAATACTTCGATATGAACGCTCTACAACACTATTTTTGCACAAGACATAAACAGAATACATTAAAAACAGTTGTTTATACAAGTAGTTTGTTTTTTTCAAAAACTTTGGCCGCATAAGTACACATAATTTCATGAAAATTAATATAATTACTCATAATTAAGTCTATTATATGATTGTCCAATTAACACTTCGATATGAGTATACTACGACACTAATTTTTCATAACACATAAGTAAGATGTATTAAAAACTATTTTTTAAACAAGTTATTTAAGATTTTTAACATTTCTTGATTAATAACTACACATAATTTCATGAAAATTAAAATAATTACTCCTAATTATACTTATTAGAAAATTATTCAATTAACACTTCGATATGAACATTGTATGACACAAATTTTACACAAAACAATAATAAGATGCATTAAAAATAGTTGTTTAAACAAGTTATTTGAGTTTTTGAATTTTTTTGGCCGCATAACTATAAATAATTTCATGAAAAATAATATAATTACTCCTAATTATGAGTTAAAATTTAGATATAAATATTCTATGACTCTAATTTTGCACAAAATATAAGTAAGATGAGTTAGAAACTATTATTTTAATAAGTTGTTTAAGATTTTCAACATCTTTTTGCAACAAAACTACACATAATTTTGAGCGAATTTATATAATCACTCCTAACTATGTCAATTACAAGATTGTCAAATTAACACTTCGATATAAATATCATAGGATACTAATTTTTCATAAGAAATAGGAAAAATATACATTGAAAATTATTATTTAACAAGTTGTTTAAGATTTTTAATATTTATTACATCGTGACGATATAAAATTTTATCAAAATTAATATAATTATTTTTAATTATACATATTAGAAGATTATCTAATTAACGCTTTCATATGAATATTTTATGACATGAATTTTACATAAAAAATAAGTAAGATACATTAAAAACAGCTGTGTAAACAAGTAGTTTGAGATTTTAAATTTTTTTTGATGCATAACTATACATAATTTCGTATAAATTAATATAATTACTCCTAATTATTTCTATAATTTAATTTTCTAATTAACACTCTAATATAAATATCCTATAACATTAATTTTTCATTAAACATAAATAAGATAAATTTAAAACTACTATTTATATAAGTTATTTAAGACTTTCAAAATTTATTGTCTCATAACTATATATAATTTCATAAAAAATAATATAATTACTTCTAATTGTGCCTATTAGAAGATTATCTAATTAATACATCGATGTGAATATTATACAATACTAAATTTGCACAAAACAAAAATAAGATGCATTAAAAAACTACAATTTAAACTAGTAGATTGAGTTTTTCAAAAAACAAATAGCAGACAACTACATATAATTTCAAGCAAATTAAAAAAATTACTCTTATTTATGCCAATTATATGATTGTCTAATTAGCACTCCAAATTAAATATCTTATAACAGTAATTTTTCATAAAACATAAATAATATACATTTATAACTGATGTTTCAACAAGTTATTTAAAATTTTCAAAGCTCATTGTCTCATAACTAGCACTTCGATATGAATATTCTACGACACTATTTATTCCCAAAGCGGAAGTAAGATTTATTAGAAACGGCTATTTAAAAATGTTTTTCGAGAATTTAAACATTTTTTGCCCTATAACTACATATAATTTAGTGAAAATTAATATAATCACTTCTAATTATGTCTATTAAAATATAATCTAATTAACACTTCAATATGAACATTCTACAACACTAATTTTGCATAATACATAAGTAACAGACTTTAAAAACAGCTGTTTAAACAAGTTGTTTGAGTATTTTAAAATTTCTGGCCGCATAATTATACATAATTTCTGATAAATTAATATAATTACTCCGAATCATGACTATTATAAGATATTATAATTAGAACTTCGATTTGAATATTCCACGATACTAATCTTGCACAAAATATAAGTAGAATGCACGAAAAACAACTGTTTAAATAAGTGTTTACCCTTGAAAAATTCCAAGGATAAGTAGCCGAATAAATGAAAATAAAATCAATTATCAATAATAATAAATCATAAGAAGAGGAGAGAAGAGAAGCAGGGAAGAGAGGGCCCACTGATCAGAAGAAGTCGCTAACGGAACTCCGGAGCAACTTTATTTGTCCCACAAGGAAATTTTGGGCATGAAGTGAAGAGTATAAATACCCCACTATCCTCTATCCACTCAGCATGAGTGACAGCCGAGAGGATCGAGAGAGAGGAGAGATCTCTCGGGTGTCACCATGTGATTATATCTTTTCTGACAAGTGGGACCCACCTGGCAGTCTCTTGTAGACGGCTCTAACAACATAGACCTAGCCTATTTTACTAAGAAACCTAATCAACCCGGAGCAAGGTTTAAGCACTAATCCCACAAGGAAATGTCAGGGTGAGAGACAGAGATATAAATACTCCACCACCTCCTGCTCATTCGAGGTGGCTGACTCTCAGGAGATTCCAGAGAGAGAAATCTCCTGATGGGTCAGCCATCTGATCACATTTTTTCTGACAAGTGGGACCCACGTGGCAGTCATTTGCAAGCAGCTCTGACAGCTTAACACTAGCTTATCTACTAAACCTAATCAATCCGGAACAAAAGCTAAGCAATAGTCCCACGAGGAAATTTTAGGCAAAAGTCAGAGGTATAAAAGCCCTGTCATCCCCTGTTCACTCGAGATGGATGACCCTCAAGAGATTCAAGAGAGGGAGATCTCTAGAGGGGTCATCCATCTAATCATTTTTCACTGACAGGTGGGCGCCACACCACAGTGACCAAAATATCAAATGAGTCAGAATTAAACCCTAAGAATCTATCTTCGAAGCAAACCCTAAGAACTGAAGCAGTATAATCCCTGTGCAACAAGGAATTGTGTCAATGCCAAGCTAGTATTCTGATACAACTAATCATGAGAAATTTCAAGTGTGATTTTGCTTTCAAGGCTGACCTGATGCCAAAGCTGTGAGCAACCACCTAACCATGCTTTGATTTGTGTCAATTACTGATAAGTAGTCAGCTTTTTGACCAAATCACCCTCATATTAAGGGATTGGAAGTCAATTTCACAGGACTGATCAGGTGCCAAAGCTGGGAACAACCATCTGATCAAGTCTAGATTTATATTAATTGTTGACAAGTAATCAACTGTTGATCAAATTAAACCCTAATAAATATCAATACAAGTCTAATTGGTATTTAGTTAGGGTGGTTTCTGCAAGAGAGAGATAATTGGCAGAGACACTGAGCTACAATTGAAATCTGGGATCAATTCAGAAGAAAGAACAGGGTTTTCTTGACAAAAGAATTTTTAATTCAAAGAGGCAGGGGTAAAAATGGAATTAAAAATTACAGGGATGATCATCATGAATTTAGGGATTTTTGGTGAAATTTTCATGATTTTTGGATAAGTGGAGCTATTAAAATAAATTCAGGGAAGATAAAACAGATTAAATGAATTAATCAAGGGCTGAGATTTAATCAGAACAACTCTGGGTGCAACTTGGGGACAGAGATTCATCTGGGTGCAAACCGGGGATCCCAAACATACACACACAGAATCAGAGAAGAGAGAGAGTGTGACACGTGTCAACATCTCATTGGGCCACCTCAGCATGTCAGTGCCACGTGTCAGCATCTCATTGGTCCACCTCACCCATGTGGGTCCCACTTATGACACGTGACAGTCAACCAGTGGTCCATGTCAGCAGCCACTTCACCAGGCAGATACAAATGGCCAAATTTGATTGGGCCACATCACCACAGTTGCCACATGGCCATCTGTGAGTGGTCCACACCAGCAAGGGGTATGCCAAATGGCAACACACAGAGAAGCCACCTCAGCAAACAGATGCCACATGGCACCTTCCCATTGGTCCATGTCGGCAAGTGGGTCCCACCTAGGCATAAGCCACCTGACAGGTGGGCCCCACCTCAGTGCCACGTGGCAGTCAACTAGTGGTCCACATCACCCCAGTATCTGCCACATGGCACAACCATAGCAGGCCACTTCAGCATGCCTATGCCACATGGCACTATATTACAGAGCCACCTCAGCAACTCTTAATTGGATCATTAATGCTAAAAGGGAGTGTTTAACCTAGCAACCAATCACAGCATGCCAATTCATCTCAATTAACACTAATCTGTGAATTAATCAATTAATGATCACCCCTGTGAGCCTAAGCACAGAGAACTTACAGGTGGGGCCCATTTGTCATGTTTATGTATGTATAGCTCACACTAATAAGCATACACCAAGTTCATACACAGATCAAGTCAGCAATTTAAATCAAACAAAGAATTAGGTGTGTACCTGGTCCATGTGTCTCCTCTCTCTGACTGCCCCTTGCTTGGAATGTTGGCTCATGTACACCGCGCGCAACCGAGGTTGATCCTCCCTCGTCCCATTCTCTTCTTCCTCTCTTCCTCTTCCTTCCGCCCGATTGCGAAGGCTTCATCAATGGAAGGTGGTTCTACACAACTTTTTGCTTCAATTCTTCTTCAGAGAAGCTTATGAACACTCACACGATACTATTCGAGCAATCAATTGAAAGAATTAGCGAAAGAGGAGAAAGAAATTGACAGAAGTAGTTAATCGACTTGAAAATAGGAGTTACCTCTGTGAATGCTTGCAAGTCCAATTGATTATGCAAGGGCGCTTCTTTTACCCACACGATGCTAGGGCAAATGTCAAGGTGAATGTTGAAAGCCTCTAGTTCAGTGTTTCACCAATTCACAAACCGGCCATGGGCATAGGTGCTCGAATTTGGTGATAAAGTGCTCAATTGACTATGAGAAGATGCTAGATCAATTCCAGATAGTGAAGAGGTGTCTACTGAGCTTACAATTGAAAGAATTGACAAAGAGAGGTGTTAATTGGATGAATAGGCCGAGTGTGAGGCTCAAGTGAAGAAATGAACTTTTGATTGATTAATTGAGGTTAGAAACTACTCAGAGCTTATATAGGGAGTGTACTGTGAGTGTTCAAATAATTAGAATGTTCTAGAAGGCCCTAGAAACATGAGAGAGCCAACTGGTGCAAGGAAATGGCAATAGAGTAAATAGAAGAAGAGTTTAACCGACTCTAACAAACTTGAAACTGCCAAGTGTTGACTCAAGACAGTGAATTGACTGAAAAGAAGCACAAACTAATCCTAACCATTGAGTAAGATGCAATCAAAGGATGAGATTAATTGGAAGATTGCAATCCGGCCACTAATCAATCCACCAATCACAATTAAGCTTCTAATCCTATATAAACCCCATCCTGGCCATTAAAGAAGAGGAGACTGGCATTAGAAAACAAAGAGAGAGAGAAACAATAGTTGTAAAAAGAGAAGAGAGATTAGGTGTTCTTGATTCAATTTCTTCAATTGCATAAAGCTTGGATCTTTGTTCAGTGGCTAGTTCATCTCAAGAAGCATCAGAGATTAGGTAATTGCTGTTAACTGTGTGCAATCCTTGAAAGCATTGATGTAAATGGTGAGGCAGCAATGGAATTTTCTGAGTTTCTTTGTCATTTTTCGATTTCTTTGTTTATTCCTCTATCTCTTTCTTATCTCTTCATTTTCTTTGTGATTCTTGATATTGATCATGATGGGAGGGCATGTAGGATGATATGAAACTCGGTTGAAGGGTTTTTGTAACCCTCCCGAGTACTATTCAAAGGAAGTTTTGATGGTAATTGCAATTGTGATTAGTTGAAGGGTTCATATAACTCTCCTAACTCTATTGCAAGCTGGATTGTTCAATTGAGATTCAATTGTGTGAGATTTACAACTGAATCGATAGTAGTTCAGTTAATATACGTATCTGTTCATCCCTTCTGCATAATAACATGAAATCCGCTTTCTAATTCATATTAAAATCATGAAACATATCAAATAAAGTTGTGCAGAGAGGTGGAGAACATGTATATCTCATACATAAAGCCTTGACAATCAAGATTGTAATCGATTTCGCATCTGGTATCAAACCGTATTAATTACTTGAAATTTTTTACTGCAATTCGAGCTAATTGTTTAGATACAGTCGATGAATACATCAATCATACCCAGGCGATAAGGTATATTGCAAGAGTTGCAAGAATCAACACTCAATTTGGTTGATAAATCGATTTAATTCAATTCGGTACCGAGTTGTGCCACTGTACCGAAATCGGTACAGCTCCCCCTCTTAATCTATTGTATGGATCTCTAATCAAAGGTCACAGCTGAACTCCTTTCACCCAGACGATGCCAGGGCCACCGGCCGATCGTCAATCGGAGCTCCCAATCGTCGGGAATACTAGTAGCACGGATCTCAGCGTGTAACTAACAGATGAGATGAAGAACAAAGCTGGCACGATTCTCAGCGCATTAGCACGAATCCTGACATATCCAAGGGAATCTTAAAGAGATCCAACGACCATTGTGACTTGTCAATTAAAAGGAATAACAAGGATGTATCTGGACCCTTGATCTTCTAAAAAAACTAATCCTAAAGTAAATCCGATGGCCCACATGAATCATAGTTGAATAATGGAAAGAGGCCGGCCCAGCTCTGATCTAGGCCCAGTTCACAAAATAAAATAACAGAAATTAATCTCGGCCCAATCCATTAAGCCCAAGTATCAATTAATAACAGAAAATCAAAAATAAATAGTAAATAAATCATTTGAAAATGTTCCTAAACTCTAAATTAACTCAAATTTATTTCTAAAAATTCTTTGTTTTCCGTAGTATTTTTCTGTATAAAAATATTATAATTATAGAAATATTATTATATAAAAATAATTTAAAAGCAAAATACACTATATTGTATTTCTTTATTTGATTTAGCTTTGACTTGTCATTTTAAATATTATAAAAATTCCAAAAATTCAAATAAAATCTTAAATTATGATTAAATATATTTTACTGATTTTTCAAGTGATTTTCATAAAATAATAATAATAATAATAATATTCAATAAGAAATAATAAGATAAAAGAGAATAAATAATAATATTAATCTTTTCTATGAAAATAAAAATAAATAATCATAATAATAAATAATAAATACACCATATTTCAGAATTTCAAAATAAAATTATATAATAAAATAAATCATATTCCTTTGGTTATTTCTAATAAAGATATAATAATAATGGAATAAATATTATTATTTTCAGCTTAAAAATACTAATAAAATATAATAAAAATTGAATCATTCCTAATATTTTTGATAAATAAAATGCAATAAAAAATATAATTGTAATAAAGAATATAATGAATTTCATTCTTTGTAGCTATTATAAGAATTCTAAAATCCAAGTAATAATAATAATCTAAAACAAAATCTTATATTTTTCTATAAATAATAAATAAAAATAATAAAAAATAATAAAAACTATCATAAAAATAATAATAATTCTTTTAGCTATTATAAATTCTAAAAATCAAAAAATAAAAATAGCTAATTCGTCTTTTATTTTGTAAATAGTTTTCAATAAAGCAAATAGAATTTAAAAATAATAAAAACTATAATAATAAAATCCTATTACTTTGGCTATCATAAAAATTCTAAAAATCCAAAATAAAATCATAGCCAATTTATTTCCTATTATTTTTGTAAGTGATTTTCTACAAAAATAAATAGAGTTTAGAAATAATAAAAAAAACAAAATTCTATTACCTTAGCTATTATAAAAATCCCAAAAATCTAAATAAAATTCTATGTAATAGCTAATCCATTTTCCTATTATTTTTGTAAGTAATCTTCTACAAAAATAAATAGAGTTCAAAATAAAAAAAAATATATAAAATAAATTCACCTTTGTAATAGAGATAATAATGAAAGGTATTATCTTAATAATAAAAATCAATAAAAAAAATGTAATAATCTTTTTACATTTTAGAGGTGAATAAATATGCTCACACAAGGGGTGTAGAGTAACACAATGATCTTGCACAAGTAATGCAACATTTAGAACAATTAGTCGGGACAAGAACATCTTGACGCTCGTTGAAGAATAACCAAGACTGCGACATCAACATGAAGAGATATGTCAACTTCAAGAAAGAAGAACATTACGATGTCCGAAAGAAGCGACATCTTAATGACTCGGTATCATGAACAAGTAATTCATGACTAGTTGAGCTAGTAAGACTGAACTCATCCGTCGATAAGTTTGTCTTCTGGTCCATCTCCTGAGACTGTGAGATTGAATCGTTCTGTAGTAGATTCATCCACAAAATAGTGAATGTGAACCGTTCTGTAGTAGGTTCCTTCACTGACACACGCCTCAATGTCAAGCTGGCTTAGTGCTTCAGGTTTGACTTTGTGTGCAGTTGTGTTCCTAGGTTTATGAATCGGCTTAGCGCTTGGAATTCATGATCTAGAAGATCAGTGAGAAGAAATACGTGGGCCAAATCCACCCTTCTCCTGATTCACCAACCTCAAGATCAACCGGCTTAGTGCTTCGAGTTGTATTTTGTGTGATTGGTTGTTGACTAGTTAAGATTGAACCGTTATGTAGTAGGTTTATCTTCTAGATCAACTGAGGTCGAGTCGTTCTGTAGTAGACTTACCTCAAACCCCTTTGAAGAGATTAATCTGATCTGTAGTAAGGTTATCTCTCGAGGCGGTAAAGACTGAACCGATCTGTAGTAGGTTCGTCTTTCATGGGATCACCCTTTTTCAGTGAATCCAGACGACCACTTGACCATCATTTAACTATACTATTTGCTTCTCACTTTTAAAGATCCAGAGGTGCCACGAGGTTAATAGCCCAGGGTAATTAACGGTGGGGGCTTGCGCCCACCGAAATCTACAAGAACTCACAATCACTAAAAACCCCCTAAATTTGCATCCAAATCATTTTAAACGGCAGAATCAGCTGGCATTAAACAGATGCACGCTTGGGAGGGATCTCCGTGTCCTTCTTCCGCATCCCATCGCCCAGCGGCGGTGCGGAGCGCGCGAAAAAGGGTCGCACAACAAGTTATTTGAGTTTTTCAAAAAAATTGGATGCATAACTACACATAATTTCTCAAAAATTAATATAATTAATAATAAATTTGCCCATTTTAAGATTTTAAAATTAAAACTTCAATATGAATATTCTACCGCACTAATTTTGCACAAAATATAAATAAGATGCATTAAAAACTGTGGTTTAAATAAGTTGTTTGATCTTTCCAAATTTATTCGGCGCATAACTGCACATAATTTTGTATAAATTAATATAATCACTCCGAATTATGTCCTTTATAAGATTTATTTAACTAACACATTGATATGAATATTCTACGATACTAATTTTTCACAAAACATAAGTAAGATGCGTTAGAAACTGCTATTTAAACAAGTCATTTGAGATTTTTAAAATTTTTGGATGCATAACTACACATAATTTCATACAAATTAATATAATTACTTATAATTATGTCTATTATAAGATTGTTAAATCAACAGTCCAATATGTATATCCCTTAACAGTAATTTTTCATCAAACATAAACAAGATACATTTGAAACTGTTGTTTAAACAAGTTGTTCAAGATTTTTCAAATTTATTCTCTCATAACTACATATAATTACGTCAAAATTAATATAATTACTCCTAATTTTACCTACTAGAAGATTATCCAATTACTACTTTGATATGAAAATTCTACGACACTAAGTTTACACAAAACATAAGTAAGATGCACTAACAAAACAGCCGATTAGACTAGTTAATTGAGTTTTTCAAAAATTTTGCCGCATAACTATATATATTTTCGTGAAAATTAATATAATTACATCTAATTATGCCTATTATAAGATTATCTAATTCAAACTTTGATATTAATATTCTATGACGCTAATTTGACACTAAATGCTAGTAAGATGCATTAAAAACTGTTGTTTAAACAAGTTGTTTGATTTTTTATTTTATTTTGGACCCATAAAAACGTATAATTTCGTGAAAATTAATATAATTACTCCTAATTATGTCTATTATAAGATTGTTCAATCAGCACATCGATATGAATATTCTACGACACTATTTATTCCCAAAGCAGAAGTAAGATTCATTAGAAACGGCTATTTAAAAATGTTGTTCTAGAATTTAAACATTTTTTGCCCCATAACTACATATAATTTAGTGAAAATTAATATAATCACTTCTAATTATGTCTATTAAAATATAATCTAATTAACACTTCAATATGAACATTCTACAACACTAATTTTGCATAATACATAAGTAACAGACTTTAAAAACAGCTGTTTAAACAAGTTGTTTGAGTATTTTAAATTTTCTGGCCGCATAATTATACATAATTTCTGATAAATTAATATAATTACTCCGAATCATGACTATTATAAGATATTATAATTAGAACTTCGATTTGAATATTCCACGATACTAATCTTGCACAAAATATAAGTAGAATGCACGAAAAACAACTGTTTAAAAAAGTTATTTGAGTTTTTCAAAAAAATTGGATGCATAACTACACATAATTTCTCATAAATAAATATAATTAATAATAAATATGCCCATTTTAAGATTTTAAAATTAAAACTTCAATATGAATATTCTACCGCACTAATTTTGCACAAAACATAAATAAGATGCATTAAAAACTGTGGTTTAAATAATTTGTTCGATCTTTCCAAATTTATTCGGCGCATAACTGCACATAATTTTGTATAAATTAATATAATCACTCCGAATTATGTCCTTTATAAGATTTATTTAACTAACACATTGATATGAATATTCTACGATACTAATTTTTCACAAAACATAAGTAAGATGCGTTAGAAACTGCTGTTTAAACAAGTCATTTGAGATTTTTAAAATTTTTGGATGCATAACTACACATAATTTCATGCAAATTAATATAATTACTAATAATTATGTCTATTATAAGATTGTTAAATCAACAGTCCAATATGTATATCCCTTAACAGTAATTTTTCATCAAACATAAACAAGATACATTTGGAACTGCTGTTTAAACAAGTTGTTTAAGATTTTTCAAATTTATTCTCTTATAACTACATATAATTACGTCAAAATTAATAGAATTACACCTAATTTTACCTACTAGAAGATTATCCAATTACTACTTTGATATGAAAATTCTACGACACTAAGTTTACACAAAACATAAGTAAGATGCACTAACAAAACAGCCGTTTAGACTAGTTAATTGAGTTTTTCAAAAAATTTACCGCATAACTATATATAGTTTCATAAAAATTAATATAATTACTCCTAATTATGCCTATTATAAGATTATCTAATTAAAACTTTGATATTAATATTCTATGACGCTAATTTGACACAAAATGCTAGTAAGATAAATCAAAAACTGCTGTTTAAACAACTTGTTTGATTTTTTATTTTATTTTGGACCCATAAAAACATATAATTTCGTGAACATTAATATAATTACTCCTAATTATGTCTATTATAAGATTGTTCAATCAGCACTTCGATATGAATATTCTACGACACTATTTATTCCCAAAGCAGAAGTAAGATTCATTAGAAACGGCTATTTAAAAATGTTGTTCGAGAATTTAAACATTTTTTCCCCATAACTACATATAATTTAGTAAAAATTAATATAATCACTTCTAATTATGTCTATTAAAATATAATCTAATTAACACTCCAATATGAACATTCTACAACACTAATTTTGCACAATACATAAGTAGCAGGCTTTAAAAACAGCTGTTTAAACAAGTTGTTTGAGTATTTTAAAATTTCTGGCCACATAATTATACATAATTTCTGATAAATTAATATAATTACTCTAAATCATGACTATTATACGATATTATAATTAGAACTTCGATTTGAATATTCCACGATACTAATCTTGTACAAAATATAAGTAAAATGCACGAAAAACAGCTGTTTAAACAAGTTATTATAGTTTTTCAAAAAAATTGGATGCATAACTATACATAATTTCTCATAAATTAATATAATTACTACTAAATATGCCCATTTTTAGATTTTAAAATTAAAACTTCCATATGAATATTGTACCGCACTAATTTTGCACAAAACATTAATAAGATGCAATAAAAACTGTTGTTTAAATAAGTTGTTTGATCTGTCCAAATTTATTCGGCGCATAACTGCACATAATTTCGTATAAATTAATATAATCACTCCAAATTATGTCCTTTATAAGATTTATTTAACTAACACATTGATATAAATATTCTACGATACTAATTTTTCACAACAAATATGTAAGATGCGTTAGAAACTGCTGTTTAAACAAGTCATTTGAGATTTTTAAAATTTTTGGCTGCAAAACTACACATAATTTAATGCAAATAAATATAATTACTCATAATTATGTTTATTATAAGATTGTTAAATCAACAGTCCAATATGTATATCCCTTAACAGTAATTTTTCATCAAACATAAACAAGATACATTTGAAACTGCTGTTTAAACAAGTTGTTCAAGATTTTTCAAATTTATTCTCTCATAACTACATATAATTACGTCAAAATTAATATATTTACACCTAATTTTACCTACTAGAAGATTATCCAATTACTACTTTGATATGAAAATTCTACGACACTAAGTTTACACAAAACATAAGTAAGATGCGCTAACAAAACGGCCGTTTAGACTAGTTAATTGAGTTTTTAAAAAATTTTGCCGCATAACTATGTATATTTTCATGAAAATTAATATAATTACATCTAATTATGTCTATTATAAGATTATCTAATTCAAACTTTGATATTAATATTCTATGACGCTAATTTGACACTAAATCCTAGTAAGATGCATTAAAAACTGTTGTTTAAACAAGTTGTTTGATTTTTTATTTTATTTTGGACCCATAAAAACGTATAATTTCGTGAAAATTAATATAATTACTCCTAATTATGTCTATTATAAGATTGTTCAATCAGCACATCGATATGAATATTCTACGACACTATTTATTCCCAAAGCAGAAGTAAGATTCATTAGAAACGGCTATTTAAAAATGTTGTTCGAGAATTTAAACGATTTTTGCCCCATAACTACATATAATTTAGTGAAAATTAATATAATCACTTCTAATTATGTCTATTAAAATTTAATCTAATTAACACTTCAATATGAATATTCTACAAAACTAATTTTGCACAATACAGAAGTAGCAGGCTTTAAAAACAGCTGTTTAAACAAGTTGTTTGAGTATTTTAAAATTTCTGGCCGCATAATTATACATAATTTCTGTTAAATTAATATAATTACTCCGAATCATGACTATTATAAGATATTATAATTAGAACTTCGATTTGAATATTCCACGATACTAATCTTGTACAAAATATAAGTAAAATGCACGAAAAACAGCTGTTTAAACAAGTTATTTGAGTTTTTCAAAAAAAATGGATGCATAACTACACATAATTTCTCATAAATTAATATAATTACTACTAAATATACCCATTTAAAGATTTTAAAATTAAAACTTCAATATGAATATTGTACCGCACTAATTTTGCACAAAACATTAATAAGATGCATTAAAAATGTTGTTTAAATAAGTTGTTTGATCTTTCCAAATTTATTCGGCGCATAACTGCACATAATTTTGTATAAATTAATATAATCACTCCAAATTATGTCCTTTATAAGATTTATTTAACTAACACATTGATATGAATATTCTACGATACTAATTTTTCATAAAAAAATAAGTAAGATGCGTTAGAAACTGCTGTTTAAACAAGTCATTTGAGATTTTTAAAATTTTTGGCTGCAAAACTACACATAATTTCATGCAAATTAATATAATTACTCGTAATTATGTCTATTATAAGATTGTTAAATCAACAGTCCAATATGTATATCCCTTAACAGTAATTTTTCATCAAACATAAACAAGATACATTTGAAACTGTTGTTTAAACAAGTTGTTCAAGATTTTTCAAATTTATTCTCTCATAACTACATATAATTACGTCAAAATTAATATAATTACTCCTAATTTACCTACTAGAAGATTATCCAATTACTACTTTGATATGAAAATTCTACGACACTAAGTTTACACAAAACATAAGTAAGATGCACTAACAAAACAGCCGTTTAGACTAGTTAATTGAGTTTTTCAAAATTTTTGCCGCATAACTATATATATTTTCGTGAAAATTAATATAATTACATCTAATTATGCCTATTATAAGATTATCTAATTCAAACTTTGATATTAATATTCTATGACGCTAATTTGACACTAAATGCTAGTAAGATGCATTAAAAACTGTTGTTTAAACAAGTTGTTTGATTTTTTATTTTATTTTGGACCCATAAAAACGTATAATTTCGTGAAAATTAATATAATTACTCCTAATTATGTCTATTATAAGATTGTTCAATCAGCACATCGATATGAATATTCTACGACACTATTTATTCCCAAAGCAGAAGTAAGATTCATTAGAAACGGCTATTTAAAAATGTTGTTCTAGAATTTAAACATTTTTTGCCCCATAACTACATATAATTTAGTGAAAATTAATATAATCACTTCTAATTATGTCTATTAAAATATAATCTAATTAACACTTCAATATGAACATTCTACAACACTAATTTTGCATAATACATAAGTAACAGACTTTAAAAACAGCTGTTTAAACAAGTTGTTTGAGTATTTTAAATTTTCTGGCCGCATAATTATACATAATTTCTGATAAATTAATATAATTACTCCGAATCATGACTATTATAAGATATTATAATTAGAACTTCGATTTGAATATTCCACGATACTAATCTTGCACAAAATATAAGTAGAATGCACGAAAAACAACTGTTTAAAAAAGTTATTTGAGTTTTTCAAAAAAATTGGATGCATAACTACACATAATTTCTCATAAATAAATATAATTAATAATAAATATGCCCATTTTAAGATTTTAAAATTAAAACTTCAATATGAATATTCTACCGCACTAATTTTGCACAAAACATAAATAAGATGCATTAAAAACTGTGGTTTAAATAAGTTGTTCGATCTTTCCAAATTTATTCGGCGCATAACTGCACATAATTTTGTATAAATTAATATAATCACTCCGAATTATGTCCTTTATAAGATTTATTTAACTAACACATTGATATGAATATTCTACGATACTAATTTTTCACAAAACATAAGTAAGATGCGTTAGAAACTGCTGTTTAAACAAGTCATTTGAGATTTTTAAAATTTTTGGATGCATAACTACACATAATTTCATGCAAATTAATATAATTACTAATAATTATGTCTATTATAAGATTGTTAAATCAACAGTCCAATATGTATATCCCTTAACAGTAATTTTTCATCAAACATAAACAAGATACATTTGGAACTGCTGTTTAAACAAGTTGTTTAAGATTTTTCAAATTTATTCTCTTATAACTACATATAATTACGTCAAAATTAATAGAATTACACCTAATTTTACCTACTAGAAGATTATCCAATTACTACTTTGATATGAAAATTCTACGACACTAAGTTTACACAAAACATAAGTAAGATGCACTAACAAAACAGCCGTTTAGACTAGTTAATTGAGTTTTTCAAAAATTTTACCGCATAACTATATATAGTTTCATAAAAATTAATATAATTACTCCTAATTATGCCTATTATAAGATTATCTAATTAAAACTTTGATATTAATATTCTATGACGCTAATTTGACACAAAATGCTAGTAAGATAAATCAAAAACTGCTGTTTAAACAACTTGTTTGATTTTTTATTTTATTTTGGACCCATAAAAACATATAATTTCGTGAACATTAATATAATTACTCCTAATTATGTCTATTATAAGATTGTTCAATCAGCACTTCGATATGAATATTCTACGACACTATTTATTCCCAAAGCAGAAGTAAGATTCATTAGAAACGGCTATTTAAAAATGTTGTTCGAGAATTTAAACATTTTTTCCCCATAACTACATATAATTTAGTAAAAATTAATATAATCACTACTAATTATGTCTATTAAAATATAATCTAATTAACACTCCAATATGAACATTCTACAACACTAATTTTGCACAATACATAAGTAGCAGGCTTTAAAAACAGCTGTTTAAACAAGTTGTTTGAGTATTTTAAAATTTCTGGCCACATAATTATACATAATTTCTGATAAATTAATATAATTACTCTAAATCATGACTATTATACGATATTATAATTAGAACTTCGATTTGAATATTCCACGATACTAATCTTGTACAAAATATAAGTAAAATGCACGAAAAACAGCTGTTTAAACAAGTTATTATAGTTTTTCAAAAAAATTGGATGCATAACTATACATAATTTCTCATAAATTAATATAATTACTACTAAATATGCCCATTTTTAGATTTTAAAATTAAAACTTCCATATGAATATTGTACCGCACTAATTTTGCACAAAACATTAATAAGATGCAATAAAAACTGTTGTTTAAATAAGTTGTTTGATCTTTCCAAATTTATTCGGCGCATAACTGCACATAATTTCGTATAAATTAATATAATCACTCCAAATTATGTCCTTTATAAGATTTATTTAACTAACACATTGATATGAATATTCTACGATACTAATTTTTCACAAAAAATATGTAAGATGCGTTAGAAACTGCTGTTTAAACAAGTCATTTGAGATTTTTAAAATTTTTTGCTGCAAAACTACACATAATTTAATGCAAATAAATATAATTACTCATAATTATGTTTATTATAAGATTGTTAAATCAACAGTCCAATATGTATATCCCTTAACAGTAATTTTTCATCAAACATAAACAAGATACATTTGAAACTGCTGTTTAAACAAGTTGTTCAAGATTTTTCAAATTTATTCTCTCATAACTACATATAATTACGTCAAAATTAATATATTTACACCTAATTTTACCTACTAGAAGATTATCCAATTACTACTTTGATATGAAAATTCTACGACACTAAGTTTACACAAAACATAAGTAAGATGCGCTAACAAAACGGCCGTTTAGACTAGTTAATTGAGTTTTTCAAAAATTTTTGGCTGTATAACTACACTATTTGGTGGAAATTAATAAAATACTCCTAATTATACCTATTATAAGAATGTTCAATTAACACTTCAAAATGAATATTTTTGAGCACTATTTATTCCTCAAAACATATGTAAGATTCATTAAAAATTGCTATTTAATAAAGTTAAGTTTTTTTTTAATATTTTTGGGCTCATAACTATATATAATTTCGTGAAAATTAATATAATTACTCATAATTATGTCTATTAAAATATTAGCCAATTAACATATCAATATTAATATTCTACGACACTAAGTTTGCACAAGACATAAGTAGGATGCATTAAAAATAGCTGTTTAAACAAGTTGTTTGTGCTTTTCAAAAAATTTAGACGCATAAGTACACATAATTTCTTGTAAATTAATATAATTATTTCTAATTACGTCTATTTTAGGATTGTCCAATTAACACTTTGTTATGAATATCCTATGACACTAAATTTTCATAAAACATAAATAAGGTACATTTAAAACTGCTGTTTAAACAAGTTGTTTAAGATTTTTCAAATTTATTGTCTCATCACTATATATAATTTCATAAAAATTAATATAATTACTCCTAATTGTGCCTACTAGAAGATTATCCAATTACTACTTCGATATGAAAATTCCACGACACTAAGTTTACACAAAATATAAGTAAGATGCATTAACAAAATAACCATTTAGACTAGTTGATTGAGTTTTTTAAATTTTTTTGCCGCATAACTATATATAATTTCATATAAATTAATATAATTACTTTTAATTATGCCTATTATAAGATTATCTAATTAAACTTTCGATATGAATATTTTATGACGCTAATTTGATACAAAACGTAAGTAAGATGCATTAAAAACTGATGTTTAAACAAGTTGTTTGATTTTTTTTATTTTTGGACCCATAAATACGTATAATTTCATGCAAATTAATATAATTACTTCTTATTATGCTTATTATAAGATTGTTCAGTTAGCACTTCGATATGAATATTCTATGATACTAATATAATCACTCCTATATCTATTAAAAGATTATCTAATTAATATTTTAATATGAAAATTCTATAATACTAATTTTACATAATACATAAATAGGAGGCTTTAAAAATAGTTATTTGAGTTTTTTTTTATTTTTGGCTGTATAATTACACATATTTTTTTATAAATTAATATAATTACTCCTAAGCATGACTATTATAAGATCTTCTAATTAAAATTTTGATTTGGATATTCTACAATACTAATTTTGCACAAAACATAAATAAGATGCATTAAAAACAACTGTTTAAATAAGTTATTTGAATTTTTCAAAAATTTTAGCTGTATATTATAAATAATTTCTTATAAATTAATATAATTACTTCTAAATATATCTATTGTGCACTTGTCCTCAAGATGGATTTACCTCCTTATTTAATTTTATTTCTTCTATTCTGAAAATTATGGATGGTGGTCCGTGGTCGTCGGCACATTGATGGTGACGTGTCCCCTTCAATATATAAGGTGGACTGATTCTATCGACCAATAACTTGATACCCTTTTTTCTTCCCTTATTTCTCTCTCCGATTATTTTAATTCTCAAAATAAAGTCTCTAGATACTTTATTTTTTTTGGTAATGATGTCCGATTTCTTGTTTATAATTCGTTCTAAACAGTTGTCAAAATCATCTATCAACGTAAGTTGTTAATGTATTAAGTATTTTGTCGTCCCTGCATTATCTTTTAATGCCGTTCAAACCAATGGAACAAAATTGGGTTTGATGCGTAAGGTTGGCTACCAGTGCGTTTAAAAGAAAAATTATATCTTAAGAATGCTCACCATAAAGTGAGGGCGATGTCTAGAGCACTAAGCAATTGTCTCTCACAGTTTAATTTAGATATTGAGGGATTGTTTAATAATGTTATTTTGACAGTTTCAATAATATATTTAAAATATTAAATAAAAATAAACTCTGAAATGAATTTTTTTGAAAGAAAAATGAGTATGCATGTTATCGAAGATAAAGATAGTCTAACAATTAAATTTCATACAAGTTAAATATTTGTTTAATAATGCACAGAGTGCTATTAATTTCAGACAATTAAATTTCAAAAGACTATAAAATAGTATAAAAACAGTTCTACAATGACAGTTTCAAACTTAAATTGAATCAAAACATATCTAGTGATCGCCACTCTTAATTAGATATCACGCTTTAATATTACATTAATTGTGTTTGTTGTGTAGTGCGTGGCAGTTTGGAAGATTGAAAGCATTTTTGTCTCGTAAGTATTATCTTAAGAGTGCTCAGCTGCCAATGATAAGGCAAATAAATATGCACTGAATTTTACACTGTAATATCAGTTGTGCCCTTCATCATCATCATCAATTCATCATATAATAACGCGGCAACGGGCAGAAAAGGAGAGTCAGAGAAGACCAATTGATTCTCATTTGGGTGGTCTAATTTGGGTTTGTTTTAAAACTGTTCATTTCCTACTTTCTCTGACCATCCAATTCGAGCAAAGCTGATTCTAATTTGGGTCGATTGATTGCCCGGTTTTAAATTGACATAAGACTTTCAAATTCATGTACGTAGCACAATTAGAGGCAAGGTGGACCATTGTGTCGATCAGGTTAAGAAACAATGTAGCTCTTTATCTTAAAAATGAACAGGTACTTCCTAATAACTTTTAATTGAAGCATTATCAACTCTCAATTAAATATTTAGGTAAGATGTAACATGTTTCATGGTTATGTTGTGCATGATACGCAGGTCTAATCTTTAAACACACTCAACACCAGAAAATTCTTTGCTGATATTTGGACTGCAAACAATGCATTTCGTCTGTCTTTCCTAATCCAAAGTAAATCAATGTCTCTTGGTGCTTTACCGCCTTTGTAAAAAAAATTGGGTTAATTTTGTGACATGTCACTTAACTTTGATGTTTATCCATATTTGATTATTGAACTTTCATTTATCCGTTTTTAGTCACTAAATTTTGATGTTCATCCATATTTAGTCACTCCTATTAATTTTTTCATTTAAAAATAATTGAAAAACTAATGAAAAATAAATATAATTTCATTTCATTTATCCATTTTTTATTTTAATTATTTTTGGCAACAAATATAATTTTATTTCAATTATTTTTTAATGAAAAAACTAATGAGAGTGATAATGAATGAACATCAAAGTTCAGTGACTAAAATCGGATAAATGAAAGTTCATTGACCAAATATAGATAAATATCAAAGTTCAGTGATCCGTCGGAAAATTAACCCAAAAAATTTCTATTAACCTTTAATGCCTTAACGTCTTTATTAACTTTTCTATCCACGAAAAAAAAATCAGAATTGTATTAAAAGTAGCATGTTCTGAATTACAATAGTACTCATAGAAACAAGCATCATAATTTTAGTAAGACACAAGTGATCTCAAACAACACTAAAAGGTTTTTCAAAAAGATCTATCATATGCAATTCAAACATCAGGGAAAAATAAATACAAGGCTAGGTGATAAAGCGCCGGCAGTTGTATTGTGAAACTTAAATTTAATGAGAAAGATGTTATGTTATTGGACAAAATGAGTGCAGCTATATATATAGAGAGAGTTGGTATGATGTTATGCATATTACGGATCGACTCCGTGTTATGAATCGGTTTTTTATTCTTAAAGTTTAAATAATTGATCTGAACCGTTCAAAATATTTTTTATATGAATATCTAGTTAGAGATCAAATTATATATATATTTTTAGATTTTTTTTATTTTTTAGATAGTTAGAAAATTAATCCTTTTGAATGGCTCATAATAATTAAATCAAATAATTTTTTAACTATTTAAAAAATAGTATAAAAATTAAAAATATATAAAATTTAGTTCCTAACTAGATATTCATATGAAAAATATTTTGAGCGGTTTGGATCAACCATTTAGACTTCGAGAACGAAGAACCAGTCCATAACATGGAGTCGATCCATACTATACATAATGCACGATAGCCCAACTATATATATATATAGTCCGACTATGGTGTTTTGCAAAGCACGAAAGGTATTGTGTACTTTGCGCTCTATTGTTAATTTCAAGTCAGAAATAATCAATCAAATCGTTCAATCTAATCTTCATATCAAAATCTATTAGTAAACCAAATTTTATATTTTTTAGAATTTTTTGCTATTTTTTTTTGTGAGGAGAAAATGACTTGATCTGAGAATTCTGATTCATTCAAAAATGACGGTTTTCCCTCTATTCAAAAAAATGGCAAATGAATTCTAAAAAATATAAAATTTGGTTTACTAATAGATTTTGATATGCATATTAGATTGAGCGGTTTGGATCGATCATTTCTGATTTAAAATTAATAATAGAGCGCAAATCACACAACGTTCTTATGCTTTGCAAAACACCATACCCTATATATATATATATATATATATATATATATAGAGTAATGCTATGGTGCTTCGCGAAGCAAAAAAAATTTTGTGCTTCGCGTCCGTATCTCGAATTTAAAAGTTCAAACGGCCGATCCAAACCGTTGAGCATCATCTTCATATTGAAATATCCTTGGAGATCAAATTTTATATTTTTTTGAATTTTTTTGATATTTTTTAGATGGGTACAAAGTCGCTTGTTTTTGATGGTGCAGAAATCTTTAGATCAACAAATTTTGTACCCATCTAAAAAATATCAAAAAAATTCAAAAAAATATAAAATTTGATCTCCAAGGATATTTCAATATGAAGATGATGTTCAACGGTTTGGATCGGCCGTTTGAACTTTTAAATTCGAGATACGGACGCGAAGCACAAAAATTTTTTTGCTTCGCGAAGCACCATAGCATTACTCATATATATATATATATATATATATATATATTCAGGTACACGCTTTTGAGTCTAATTTAGCTATTGACCAGTAGGTGCGCAACTGTAATATTCTTTATCTTAATGATGCACTATATCATCAGCGAAAATGAGATGATACCAAATTTAACTAATCCTAGACAAGACGCCTTCCCTGGATTAGTTCAAACTAGTGTCTATTTTAATGTTAAGTCACGTTTTGTCCGTGAACAGCTTTAAGACCAAACTCTGAACTTAATTTTGAAAGTAGTTCTATTTTTAAATTCATCTATTATACATATTCATTCATATCTTCAAATATATGTGCTCTTCACATTCTAGATGAATTAAAAGAGGGTCAAACTTTATAACTTTAAATATGGATAAAAAAAATCGCCCATAAAAGGTACATTCACCAAGAAGCATAACCATTTAATTAACATAATGCATAATACACATTAAAAGACTGGATAATCAGGGAGATCTTTTTTTTGGGGAAGTTTAAATTCGTTGTTAATTTTACGTAATATTTTTCACCAAATTTTGATGATAAATATTATTAGAGCGTCTCCTTTCCACTTGCAAATGAATTGGGATAAAACATTGTGGCGCGTGCAAATAAATTGTAAATAATTTAGCACTTCTTGTTAAATTAGTTAGTTGTCTTAAAAGTGTCATATAAACTCTTAGTAATCCTGTTGCAAAGGATATGAGCATTCTACATCTATTTCCATAATTGAAAATATTTTTCCTTTACTAATTTTGAAACTTAATTCTTTGGACCAATGAATTAAAAATCGAAAGGATAAAAATATTTTGAAACGAATGTGCAAAAAAAATGTTGCATTTCCATTATTACAAAAGTTAGGGTTGTACAAAAAATGTTAACCCGTCCAACCCATTCGACCCAAGTCGTTTTTTTTACCAGATTGATATATTATCGGGTTGGGCACGATTTTGACTAACCCGTTATAGTGGATTAGGTTATGAGTTTGCATTATGAAGCCTCGCCTAAATCGGATCTGGTCTTATTTAATAATAGATGATAAGTTTTTTTTTTCAAATTTTGTATGTAAAATTTGTTGGGTAATTAATAAAATAATTATTTAACAGTAAAAAATCTACTTTGCATTTTAATTATTGCTATGTAATTTTCATTATATTTTTTATTTATGGATGTTATCTATTATTTTTCCTTTTTGAACATAAATTATGACTCATATTTTTTATGAGACGTAAAGAATATTTACTTTTTCAAACTATTATTCGTACTTGACGTCCAATTATCTTTATTAATTTATATTTTTATTTTTTGTCATTGAGTTGTAATATCATAAATATAACATTCAATATTAACAAATAATAATAATAATAATAATAATAATAATAGAAATGACAACCTATTTAATCCGTATCATTGATAAAAATTCGCACCATAAAAAAACTATATGTATTGGATTAAGTTATCCGTAAATATCTGCAATAAAAAAATTATAAATATATGGGCGAATCAATCAAATACATATTTTTTAAATCTGTTATGACCGATCAAATTGGGTTTGAATTTTAATTAAAAAATCATTAAGCCCCCGCTGTACCGAAAGAATGGAAACACTTGTAAATAAGCTTAGATATGTCCGCTATCTAGAAGTTTCTATATAACTGAAGACGAAACTTGCGAGCATCTACTGGCATTTTAACAGACCAAGGGCGGATTATTATTTTACATTATTTTTAAATCCTTAATACATAAAAGAGAGAGTAATCTTTTAATTTTTGTAAACATGTCACATTATCATTTTTTTTCATCATTAATTTTGTTTAAATATTTTCATCTTCTTGAATCCAATGATTTATATAAAATAATTTATCTCTCCTCATTTAAAATAATGCGTAATATAATTAAGGTGAAACTTAACTCTTAAAATGATCCAATATTTTTATATAATTATTTATAGATTATTATATATTTATTTATATTAATTAATATTATGATAATTATCATTATTACTTAGCATTTAAAAATATTGTGTCTAAATTTTCTTCAATGTATTGTAAAATTTTATTAAATATATTTAGATTTTTATATTATTAATTAATTATTTAAAAATTATATTATCGGGACAAATCCCGAGTTATAACTCTAGTATATATAATTCTGAAAGTTGTTTACTCTAATCCATGCTTAGATATAACCTTTTAGTCTTTTATTAAATGAAAAGCAAAAAAACAAAAACAAAACATTGCTTCGTTAAACTAAAATCAAAGAGTGTTGAACCCAAAATCAAAGCTGACATAGCCCATCAAACACTTTTACTGAATTTCTCGGCTGCGCGGAGTAAAAATAGTGGAATTGAGATAGCAAATGAGGATAATGTAAAAATAGTGATTTTTTCGATAAGTATGAGGATAGTAAAATGTGATGTTATTCTGAATGGTAGAAATATTATTTGGATTATTTGTTTGAAATTATAATGGAGAGTTGAAAAAATAGTAACTATTTTATCTCCCTCACGGAATAGCAGAATAATAGTTATTCTCACTGTTCTGGAATAGCAGATTTATGTTTTGATACACAATTGTTATTTCTATCCTGAAAATAGTAGTTATTCTGCTATTCTTAGGCTATCCTAAAAAAAGATAAAATAATATAGCTAGGATTAGGGGTGTCAATGGGTCGGGTCATATTATTTTATTATTTTTCTTAATCAGACTCGATTAAATTCGGGTCAAAAATCTTGACCCACATCCGACCCGACGGGTCACAGGTCGACCCAACCCAACCCGTGTAAAATGTTAAATATTTATTAATTATTTTTATATATTTTTAAGTAATAAAATATTAATTAATTTATAATTAATCTTAATTAGTGTATAATTAGTATATATTTAAGTTTTAATTAGCACTAAATCAAAAAAATTACTTCAAAAAAATATAATTAATCGGGTCGGGTTGACCCGAACCGATTTGGATCAAAAAATTTAAATCCGTATCCGATCCATTTATTTTCGGATCATGTCGGATCAGATTGAGTTTGGATCGAATCGGATTAATAATTGAAACCCCTAGAAACAAAATAAAGTGTAATATTTAACGGATAAAACTTACAAGTTGCTCCGTTAATCTTCGTGCGGAAGCGGTTCTGACCAATACAGCACTATCACCGGTTCTACAAGAAATCACGAGCCGAAGCCGGAAGCCTTGCGTTTTCCACAACCTAAATTCTTCAAGTCTTAACAGAGTATCTTTTATCTTTCTCTCTCTCTTTGATAATAGTGACATATTCGTTTTTCTGATGATCTGTGAGAGAGAGTATACTAGTGTATATTTATAAGCCAACGCATCTGCTCAATACACTTGTTCAATGCACCTCTCCAGTGCACTTGTTCAATGCACCTTTCCAGTGCATCTGTTCAATCTTATAACGGGTTGGGTTTGGATTCGGGTTTCCCATAATGGGCGTACTAATAATTAAATCCAACATCTCCCACTCGCACAAAATGGAAGACCCGATATAAACTAAGAGAATATATAATTTCTTATCTCTGTTAAAATTCATACAAGAAAATAGGTCGTGACCAGCATATTTGAATTTGAGAGCATATGTTGTTATCCAACTGTTAGGTATGTATAACAACATCTAAGTAGAGTAAATATGCAGTACCTCAGATCATCTAATCATATTTTAAGTATAATATGATCTCTTTTATTTATTGATACATCCATACTTATATATTCACAATCATGTCACATAAACATAATTGGTGCACCAGTGAATATAAATAAATATGATACTATAATGATCTTTTTCTTTTATCTAAAATCTCTTCATTCCAAAACAATTGTTATCCAGATATATTTCATTAGACCGCATCAATCATGATCATTGATAACATTCCAAAATAACTAATTGAAATGAAACTTCAAGTATTTAGTAAAAAATCAAAGAGTACTATGAGATTCTTTTTATCTCACGGGTCTCACACAACAAAGAAGCAGAGATCATATCTTCTGTTACCCTATTGGTCAATTGCACATATGGTATGAAACATATGCTATGGTATTATTCTCCATTTTCTTATGGAGCGTATGTCTAAACTAAAATTTAATACCATACAAGTAATAGTTCAGATATATATAAAATATCTAACTTGAGTCCACAACTCTACTTACTTTTAAATACAATAACAAGACTCTCACTTGGCATAAGACAGTTAAGGTAAATAGTGGGTATTTCACCTTCGATCATAATTTAAATTCATATGACCTCATCTTGATTCTTTATCAAGGCGATATTATTTTAAGCACTTTGCTCTCACGTTTTGTATCATATTTAGCTTAAAACTAATCTCATTTCTATGTACTACAAAGACATAGAAGCGATTGCCTGTGTGAGAAGACCAATCAACTGTCTGACATACCTTTTATTTTATATCTCATCTCATGTGTTATGCTAAATATACTGATATTAAATAATTTATAACAATCATCACATAAATGAATTAAGAAAATAGCTTCCATTGCATTTATCTCACAAATATAAATATACATGATATATTGTTCAATAAAATATAAAAATCATAATCTATGTAACCCTAGAGATTTGACATGACCAACAAACATATCTCTAGGTATTGCCTTTATAAAAGGATCTGCCACCATTTTGTGTGTAGATATATATTGCATGCAAACTTGTTTTTTCGCCACCATGTCTCTAACGAAGTTATACTTAGTATCAATGTGTTTGGTTTTTGAATGATACTTGGGATCTTTTGTATAAGCGATCGCTGCCTGACTATCACTATGTACTAACACTGGGTCAGTTTCATTCTCACAGAAACCCAAGTGATTTAAAAATCTTCTAAGCCAAACTGCTTCTTGTACTGCTGCTGAAAATGCCACAAATTCAGCTTCCATTGTGGATAAGGATATACAACTCTGTTTCTTACTACTCCAAGAGATGACTCCATTATTAAGTAAGAAAACATAACCAGAGATAGATTTTCTTTCATCTAAATCTCCTCCCCAGTCAGCATCTGCATAACCCATGAGTTGTAGATTTTCTCCTTGAAAACATAATGAATAATCTGCAGTACCTTTCAGATACCTAAGTATTCTTTTCACTGCTTTCCAATGGGACTGTCCTGGATTAGCTTGATATCTACTCACCATTCCAACGGCGAAACTGATATCCGGTCTAGCACACATCATAGCATACATGAGACTGCCTACAGCACTTGAGTAAGGAATTTTTTTCATTTGTGCTTTTTCATCTGGAGTCTTTGGACACATTCTTAAGCTAAAACCTTCGCCTTTTGCTATAGGAGTATCAATGGATTTACAGTCTTGCATATGAAACTTTTCAAGTACTTTTCTGATGTAATGCTCTTGTGATAGAGCTAACATCTTCTTGGAACGATCTCTTTCAATCTTCACTCCAAGAATATATGCTGCTTCACCCATATCTTTCATATCAAAATTGGAGGATAACCATTCTTTGATAGTTTTCACATACTCCTTATTGTTACTAGCCAACAGTATGTCATCCACATAAAGTGATAGTATCACAAATTTATTTTTGGATCTCTTAACATACACGCAGTGATCTTCATCAATCATTTTAAAATCGAATGATATGATAGCTTGATGAAATCGAATGTACCATTGTCTGGAAGATTGTTTGAGACCATAAATAGATCTCAATAATTTGCACACTTTGTGCTCTTGACCTTCAACAACAAAGCTTGCAGGTTGTTCCATATATATCTCTTCTTCCAGATTGCCATTTAGAAATGCGGTTTTGACATCCATTTGATGCAACTCCAAATCTAAACCGGCAACAATAGCTAGTATCAATCGTATAGAAGTAAATCTCACAACAGGAGAGAAAGTTTCTTCATAGTCTATCCCTTCTTGTTGTGTATACCCCTTAGCAACAAGGCATGCCTTATACCTGTCAATTGAGCCGTCAGCTAGACGTTTAATCTTGAGAACCCATTTGTTCCCAATTGCCTTACGTCCTTCTGGGGGATCAACTAATTTCCAAACATTATTTGATCTCATTGACTCCATTTCTTCTTCCATTGCTTTCATCCATTTCTCTTTAGCGGGACAAATGAGAGCCTCTCGAATATTTGTTGGCTCTTCTTCATCTTGCATGACAATCATGTAAGATTCATTCTCAATTGGAAAATGACGTTTAAGAACTCTAGCACGGTTGCTCTGCCTAATTTGTGATTGTGCTGAGCTTGACTCAGCATCATCTGCTAATTTTCTCCCACTTGGATGAGATACTGTTGGAGGTTCAGGAATATGCACTAAACGATTTGCAACAATCAAATCATTTTGTTCATCTACCTCATATAGAGAAAAATCCTGAACTATCTCACCCTTTCTTGGAAATTCATTTTCTAAAAAAATGACATCTCGTGACTCAAATTCTGTTACACTCCCACTTGATTGTTCACCAATGAACACATAACCTTTGGAATGTTCAGAGTATCGTATAAATATACTCTTTTTACCTCGTGGACCTAATTTACCATGCTGATGAGACATATCATGAACAAAAGCAGCACATCCCCAAGGTCTCAGATCACTAAGATCTGGTTTTCTATTATTCCAAAGTTCGTAAGGAGTAGAAGAAACAGATTTAGATGGTACACGGTTTAGAATATAAACAGCAGTCAACAATGCATCACCCCAAAAAGTGATTAGCAGATTTGCTTGAACCATCATTGACCTAACCATTTCTAAAAGAGTTCGATTTCTCCTTTCAGCTACTCCATTTTGTTGTGGAGTATATGGTATGGTCAATTGCCTAAGTATTCCTTTTTCTTCGCACATTTGTTTGAATTCATCAGATAAATATTCGCGACCACGATCCGTTCTTAAGGCATTAACCTTTCTGTCTAATTGATTTTCAACAAAAATAATAAATTTCTTAAAGCATGCAAGAGCTTCAGATTTATGAGATATCAAATAGACATAACCGTATCGTGTATAATCATCAATGAAGGTGATAAAATATCTACCTCCATGTCGTGCCCTCACATTCATTGATCCACAAATATCTGAATGAATTAATTGCAATGGAAATTTAGATCTAGTTCCTGTTCCGAATGATTTTCTTGCCATTTTTCCTTTTAAATAATTTTCACATGTTGGTAGACTAACCCGTTCAAGATGGCCTAGTAAGCCTTCTTTGGCTAATCTATCCATCCTTTGTTGTCCAATATGACCTAATCTCATATGCTATACATTCACATCAGTATTATCATTAGCATATGTAATTAAAGAAAAATGAGTATTATAAGAAGTCATTATATTAACAACATCTAAAATAATAAAACCATTCGATACATATCCATAACCATAACATACATCATCCAGATACAACTTAATACTAGTACTGCACATGTTCAAACTAAATCCAAATCTAAGAAGAACAACAACAGATACAAGATTTCGTCGAATTTCAGGTGCAAAGAGAACATCATGTAAGAGAAGGGTTCGACCATCACGCATATCCAACTTGCATGTGCCTATACCCTTGACCGGTACATGAGAATTATTTCCTACATAAAGCCATTTTGATCCTTGAGGAATTCGACGAAAATCCACAAACAAGTCACGATCTTTGGCTACATGGTCTGTTGCCCCTGAGTCTACAGTCCACAAAGGATAAGAATCAGCCATAAAAATAAAACTGAAAACATATGAAAAATATGAAATATTTTCTATTATCTGTACCTTGCGGGGCTCATTGCATTCACGAGCATAGTGACCTTTCTTGCCACAATTAAAACATTTGATCTTGGCCTTGTTATGCTTCTTAGAACTGTTCTGAGAAGCCTTTCTCTTGCTATGATACTGCCCCTTATATTTTTTCTCTTGCTTTCCCTTTCCCTTGCCATAATTTGACTTACGTTTCTGACCTTGTCCTCCATGAGAACTTGAACCGGCTAAATGCACAGTAGTTTCAGTTTCCTGAGTTTTTGATGCCTCAATACGATCTTCCTCAAGTTCTAAATGCCTGACAGCATCGTTGAGAGTTTTAATACCCTCATTATGAGTTAAATTCACTTTCATGTGTTCCCATGTATAAGGAAGTGAACGAATCACTGCTCGAACTTGCTGTTCATCAGTCAAAATATGGCCAGCATCTTTCAACTCACTAATCATATTCGACATCTCCCTGAGATGTTGACGCATGCTGTGATTAGGACGCTTCTTGTAAGTGTCAAATTTGATGGTGAGTTGTCTCAGTTTGGTAACAGAAGTTCCACCAAACTTCTGCTTCAAAGCAAGCCACATCTCTTTGGCAACTTCATATTGCCTGAACTCACGCATCACATCATTTTCCATACCGCTCAACAACGTAATGCGAGCAATGAAGTTCTTCTTTTTCCATGATTCAAATGCAGCACTGTCACTAATATGCTTGGGAGTTGTACATTTCTCTGGTTCAGTTAGAATATGATCCAGGACCGTAAGAACCTCTTGTTCTTTCAGGACATACTGAATTTTCATGGCCCAAATTTCATAATTTTCGCCATTCAGTTTTTCACCCTTATTAAGTTCTGCCACAATATTTCTAGATGCAGATGCCATTTTGCTAAGAAATTTAAAAAAAAAATTAAACTAAGTCAGGACATCACACAATTCTGATGACTTAAAATAAATTATTTAATACTTAGCATAACACATATAGTTTTGTAACAAACTCAAAATAATTTAATAATAATAATATTTATAGATTAAAATCAAAAGATCATCAAATTTCACAATCATCTTTTAATTCTATAAATTTTATTAATATTAATTATTTTAAAGTACAAAACTCCCACAAAAAAATTGATAAACAACAAATATATAAATAATAAAAAAATTGAACAATAAAAAAAATTCGAACTTAAAATAATTATTCAGAAAAAAAATTTCGAATTTAACAGATGTATATATATAAATGAATAACTATTCTAACACAAGTTGTAGTATGGTGTAGTGGTAAGACCATTCTTACTTTAGAGGTCATGGGTTCAAGGGACTTGGGATTTGGTACAATTCGGAAGTATAGAAAAATAAGAAAAGGGACTTGGGATTTGGTACAATTCGGAAGTATAGAAAAATATCCTTCCCAATCAAGAACCCCTCAGCCCAAAAATAGAAAATTTCGCATAAGTCAAGAAATTTGGAGCAAAAGTTTTTTCTTTGTATGGCTGTGATTTATTTGGATTATAAATTTGTCCAACCCAGTTGTACAAGATCCGAAATAAAAGTGTATGTTGATTTCTTTTCACTATTTTACTATGGATCTCCAAGAAATGCACTTATAAAATCTCCAAAAACAGTGAATTTTATAAATATCTTAAAATAACTAAGATTTCACTGAAAAATTTTTAGATTTATAAAAAATTTGCGATTTAAATCTGAAATTTATATTTATTTAATTCTGGAATTAAAAAAAATAAAATAATTATTTTTATCAAAAATTATCTTATGTAAAACTAATTTTACATATACATAAAACTCATTAAAAATAGTGATTTAATAAACCAGAATATATGCTATAAAAGCTCTGATACCAATGTAATATTTAACGGATAAAACTTACAAGTTGCTCCGTTAATCTTCGTGCGGAAGCGGTTCTGACCAATACAGCACTATCACTGGTTCTACAAGAAATCACGAGCCGAAGCCGGAAGCCTTGCGTTTTCCACAACCTAAATTCTTCAAGTCTTAACAGAGTATCTTTTCTCTCTCTCTCTCTCTTTGATAATAGTGACAGATTCATTTTTCTGATGATCTGTGAGAGAGAGTATACTAGTGTATATTTATAAGCCAACGCATCTGCTCAATACACTTGTTCAATGCACCTCTCCAGTGCACCTGTTCAATGTACCTTTCCAGTGCATCTGTTCAATCTTATAACGGGTTGGATTTGGATTCAGATTTCCCATAATGAACGTACTGATAATTAAATCCAACATAAAGACTACTAAGATTTCGTCCAGGTGTTTTCCAACATTTGGATGATTGGATCCATGTAAGGGTAATTCTAAAGGAAATTGCAGTTATTCGGTAATTGACCGTACATTGAAATATCAAATATGTCTCCTTTATATGTTTTAAACTGAAAAGTTCCTGTTGTTTTCTCATCTTTGTTTTTTTCCTTTTCAATTTTCATGTAGTAAAAGAAAAATGACCTTACTATGTTTACATAGGGAAATAAATAACACTAACAGAGTGAAACAGCACTCAGTCTGAAAAGAAGCATCCATTTTACTCTACGAACAAAATCAGATATTGCTGCCATGAAATGTTCAACGAGATGTTTTGAGAATTTCCGTTTCCGTTTAAATCAGGGGTAGGCGGGTCTTGCCGAACTTGATTTTTAAAAATACATATAAAATAATAATTTTTTTAATTAGAAAAATATAATTCAAAACTACATAACTGTTTAGATTTAATTGAAAAAATTATGTTTTTTTTTATATTTATTATTTTGAAAATTTAACATTAGCACATGTACGAATGTCAGAGGGGTCAGTAATCAGATTCAGTAACTTATCAGATTTAAACTCATTAACTAATCGGATATTAAAATAATATATTTTTATATTAAAATAATAAATAATCATAGCGATAAAAAAATTTCTCTATTAGACTTTATATTTTAAAATTTTTGCATAATTTTTTTATTATCCATGATATTAAATATTTTTTTCTCAATAAAAAATAATCAGATAATTCAGAGAGATGTCAGAAATTTGATCCAGGAGGGGTCAGATTAACAAAATTTTAGCTTAAAAATATTATTTTTCAAAATCCGAAAGCTGTCCCCTATTCTACTCTAGGTCCGCCCCTACTTGTCAGCATGTTGGAGTTTTGTGGGGTTTACTTTCAAAGATCATAACCAAGTTTTACTTTTTAAGTTTTAATAATAAAAAGTGGTTATCAAATGCAAGCTGGAATAAACAATATTAAAATCGGTGGCAAGTGCCTTGAATTTCACTCGCTTTATCCTCATTGTTAACAGTATTTCTCGGTTAAGGTCCACACGTTCATTGTTGCCCCTTCAAGCAGAACATACCTAATATCGATTGAAATATGTAGTTCTTTCATTTTCTTAAAATTTTGAACAAACTCATGAATCTTAGAGATTAAAAATTATGAAGTGTAAGTATGACTTCAACAAAGGAAGCAGAGCTGTCTTTATCTCTATTGATTGGTGAAGGAAAACGACTTGATGAATAGCTACTAAAAAAGGTTTTGCAGAAGGGACCCCAGTGATTAATTATTCAAAATTAGATATGGTATGTATTGTCGGCTATGTATTTTTCAGATAAATATGAGAGTCTAAGCTACTCAATCTTAAATGTGTTCATAAATAATTATCATTCGAATTTTGAGTATGCGATTCTTCTACACAGCGAACATTTTCTTTGCCTTTAATTATAGTTTATTTAAAGTAAGCGAACAAACGCACATTTTCATCAAGCGCTTAGATCACTTTAATTGTAAGCTTATAGAATAACTTTTCAGTTAGTTAACACATTATTTTGTTATAGTTTTATAAATTAGTTTGTATTTCGGGTTTATTTTGAAATAAAATAAATATTTGAAGGAAAATGTACAAAAAATATTAGATTTGAGTTAATATCTTTTTTGAAACAGTAAAATTCAACTAAAATAATATGATAAGTCATGTTGATGAAAAAGTTTTCTGCAGAGGAAATATGAGAAATCAAATGTTTAGTGTATTTTTGGCACATCAAACATTTTCCTTTAAAATAAAACATAAACCACCCGATCAGTATAATTATAGAGAAAAGCATGATGTTTGGTCAGAATATATGGATGATGTAGTATATGGTAAAGAAAGTTGGAAATTCAATCCTTTTTCTGTATTTATATTTTGTTAACAAATCAGTTGTCCTAAATTTATGTGGTCCAATCATTTAGTAATTGAAAATTTACTATTACAGTTATTAAAGATTTGTCTGAAAATCCATCATCGCATTTAACTATAAATTATGAGTGGGAATAACTCAATTTATAATAAAGACCTTGGAATATTTGTACTTAGGTTTCCTGCTATTTTACTTTGTTTAACTAACTATACTCTAAAATCTTTTATGTTCTCAATACACTAGAAATACAAATACATTTAAAAAAAATAGAGTACACACATTACAATAATTGGCCTCGCAAACATTATAAAAATTTTCTTAATCATATATATTGCATATAATAAGAATTTTTTATTAAATAGAACAATATCATTAAATGATCCAGAATTTTGAAATCTATCGATTTTATTAGCAATAGTTAAAAAAAGTAATATAAAATTTGGTTTCTAGAAGATTATTATTATTACATCGGCCTTTTAAAATCGGAAAAATGGGATTAAAGCCAACATATGGACCGGTTTGCTTTCCGAAAAAGGGATTAAACAGATCCATATTAAATATGAGAATAGAACTAAATGCAGGGTTATAATTGCTTCCTATTTTCAAGTAACAATTCAAAGTCAACAATGCAATTTTGCAAAACTTTGAATCTTTCTACAACCCAAAATTCCCCCCTCCAACCTCTAAATACCCATTTCCCAATTTTTAAAACAAAACCATCTCCCTCAACTAATTTCTCTCTCTCGAAGTATCAATCCCTCTCGCTCTCTATAAACCCCACTAAAACTTCCCTAACACTCAATTAATACTTATTAGTAGCGAGAAATTAAAGACTAAATTAAACACAAAAAAGAAGAGGTGTAAGGAGGAAAAAGAATTTTTCAAAAATGGCTACCCCAACAAAAACCACAGTGTGTGTTCTCTTCCTCCTAGCATTTGTCATCTCTGTGTCGGCCGGTGACACCAATTGGGTCAAAACAGGTAGGCGTCTAGGAGACGATGCTGAGTTGGAGTTTGGGGGCAGCCTCCGTCGAGTTCTTGCCACATCAGACTACATCAGCTATGGTGCGTTGCAAGCCGACAGCACTCCTTGCTCTGTTCGAGGTGCCTCGTACTACAACTGCCGCCCTGGTGCCTCTGCTAACCCCTATGACCGCGGTTGCAGTGCCATCACTCAATGCCGCAGCTAAACATCAAATTATACAAGGTTTATCAGTATTGTTCCGTTCTTATTGTTTGCATATCCTTGTATAAAGCTAGAGTTTGCATGAATTTAAAAGAGTTGCTTCAAGAAACCATTACCCGTTTTTTATGTATGTTGTTACCGTTTGAGTCTTTGAGCTAACATAGCATCTAGCTTTAGGGAAATCATACGAATTTGAAGTTTTACGAGGGTGTCTATGCAAAAAGATTCTCTGTTTCATATTATGTGGGAATAAAACAGAATTTATATTGTGTTCTGAGGATTTGATCCATTATTTACTTGTAATTCAACAGGTTTATTTTCTTGTGTGTAAAATCTAAATGTGCATATTGTGTGGTTATGTTATTTTCAGTCTAAAATTATTGTTCTTCTCTGATAAACAAAAATTCTTCTTTATTTTGGACATTAATTCTTTATCACCGTTTCATGGATTGATACAGCTAGCAAAAGCTCATTTGAACATCATTTGTTAGCTGAAGTATTATTGCCAAGTTTTGGTTTGGTGCATTTCTATGCATATAAAATTTAATTTTCACATATGAGCAGGTATGCGAAGCACCACCATTTTGACTTATGTTGCACATAATATTGAGAATACTTGGTCTATGGCTGTACGCTAATAGAAAACTTTCTAGGAGATATTTGTTTGTATTATATATGACGCCGTTACAAAAATTTTCAAATAATATCATATTATCATTTTCTCGGCATTTATCAAAGGAAACGACAAGTGAAAGCTAATGGGTTGTACTTTACAAGTTAAATAATTCTTGTATTTATCCGAAACTTCAAAATCGTCAGAAATACCCATTCTTTCAGTTAAAAAAAAACATAAACACACAAAAAAGTACTAACTTTGCTTATTATTAACTCTTTTAAAGACACAAAACTTACAAAGTTCATTTCTTAAACTTGGTAGTATAACAAGCGTTCTTGGTGGCCCTTTCTAAGGGCTGAATTCAAATTCAAAAGATAGCTCAAAGGAGAGTGCACAAATGTGTTCCACCTCACAGGCCCAAGTGGCTAATTTCAGCAGCATCAAGTACTGCATGGGGCAGGGTAGGATCTGTGTAAGGGCAAGTCCCGATCAGTGTCTAAATTTGATATTCGAAAGTTAATTTAGAATAATAAGTTTTTTTTGGGAATAAAAAAATATAGCTAAAAATTAAATGAGGGTCTAAACTTAATTGAAAAATTGAGTCTCTTATATCTAATTATTTGATAGTCTGAAATTTATCTACTTATTGTGTCCATACTTACGAAATAGATTGGATTCTCTACTGTCAGGGGGGAGGGGGGGTGAATCTTTATTCACTGCACTGCGCAACACAACAAGTAGTTTGTAAGATCTTTGCGTGATTTTCTTCAGTCCGAATTCCAAAATAATTCAATAAATTTCATATTATGATACACGGTGTTGCGTAACAGAGAATCAGATTCACATAACAGAAAAGTAGTATAGCTCAATATCAACATGTCATAGCCAAGCTAGCTCTACTTAGTCCATCCGATTACAACTGAGGTCCATCCAAATTTTCATCCGGGAGATTCTTTAATCAGTGCAAAATACAAATATATATATATATATATAGTAAAGACATCGTGAGCTAGTTTACGGAAGGCTTTCGTGATCTTAACTAAAAAAATATATCAAATTATCTCCAAATTTTAATTTATCATCCTCATTAAATTATTTATATGAAAATCTTGTGGGATTTGGAGTGTTTTGAGATTTTTAAGTCACCGTTTTTAATTTTTTAAAATGATGTTCAAGTATTGAATATATTATTATTATTTTTAGAGATAATTTTTAAAAATAAAAAATCATGACTTAAAAAGTTCAAAACACTCCAAATTTTTGCATCTCATAAGATTTTCATATAAAGAATTTTAATGAGCATGATAAATTAAAATTTAAAAATGATTTGTTATTTTTTTGAGTTAAGTTCACGGAAGACCTCTTTGAGCTTAATCTCACGGTATCTTTACTATATATATATATAGAGAGAGAGAGAGAGAGAGATGCTATGGTGCTTCGCGAAGCACAAAATCTTTTGTGCTTCGCGTCCATATCTCGAATTTCAAAGTTTAAACGGCCGATCCAAACCGTTGAACATCATCTTCATATTGAAATATCTTTGGAGTTCAAATTTTATATATTTTTTAATTTTTTGCCATTTTTTAGTTGGGTACAAAATTGCTAGTTTTTTATGGTGCAGAAATCGTTAGATCAACAAATTTTATACCCATTTAAAAAATAACAAAAATTTTCAAATTTTATGCAAGGACTAAAAATACATCTAAGTCACTACAATCATATCTCCATCTGTCTATTAAAAAATACATATACTGATATAAGTCAGATACTAACAAAGAATAAAAGGATCGACATAATAAATCTATACTATTATATAAAACAGCTAATAATTGGATGGTCCATT